>SELE01000008.1:0-399360 GCA_009805495.1 Pezicula neosporulosa
AATTTTTAAAGGTAAAAAATTTTAATTTATTTAATAGTTTTAGAGTAAATTTTCTTTAATATTTTACTTTTGCTTAGTAGCTACATTTAGTTTATAACTAAATTAATAGGTTCTAAAGAGTAAATTGTTAAGTATTTCTTAACGTTTTAAAGTAAACAAAATTAAGTAGTTTATTTATTTGAATTTTATTTTTTTTATATTTTATTACTTTTATATATTTTATTATATTAAATAAAAGGGTTTAAGTAATTTTTATAAAAAGTTTAGTTAGATATATTTTATTTAGTTATAAAGATAATAAGGTACCTTGTATTATAGTTAGTATAGCTACTTTATATGTTTAAGTTATTAATAATTTCAACTTATTCTTAATAAAAGTTTTTCTTAAGAACTTTTAAAGTATATTTCCTTGTTAATTAATATATATTTGTTATCTAAACTTCTATTAATATTAAATTCTTATACTCTTTAAGTAGTAAGATATTTTCTATTAAATCTGTAGATAGAGCTTGCTTTAGACTTTTATTTTATTAAAAATCTAAGTATGTAAGTTATAAATAGATTACTAGTTTAACTAACATCTTATTCTTAGGGTAAGAGTTTTTATATTAGTAGTAACTATTTGTAATTTATAAAACTACTTTAGATTTATAATTAGTAAAATAAGTTTATCTAATAAACTTCTTTACTATAACTATTACGTAAATAGATATGTAGAGAAATTAGATACTTATTTATTTCTTTACATTGAGTTATTTTAAATAAACTATTTTAAGTAGTTTATTAGCTATATTTAATATCGCTTTAAAGCCTTTAAATTTTACTAAATAATAACTTATATAATTTCATAGAACTTAATAGTATAATAATTAATATTTTATTTCTTTAACCGAACTCTATTAACTAAAAGTTTATCTAAAGATTCTAAGTATAATATATATCTTTTTATAAGGAATTAATAACTAACTTAGAATATTTTGTATAAGAGCTCTTTCTTCTAGCTATATTTAAATACATTATTTTATACTATAACATAAAGTTCCTTTCTATAGTATACATAGTATATATACTATTAAAATTAAACTTAAAAGCCCTAGAGAAAGGTTAGCTATATTGATAGACTAAGTATAAAGGTAATTTAAATCTTAATAAGTCTCTTATTTAATAGTTTAAATACTTTTTAATAAAGTTTTAGTAGTTTATATATATATTTTTCCTATTAATATCTTTTAATATATTATAATAAATACTTTCTCTTTCTTAATATTTAAAAGTATTATAAATTTAAATAAGGATTTTTTAATATTCTTTTATTAAATTAATTACTTAAGTAGTTAAAGTAATATTTAAACCTTATTAATAGAGAGTTTTATTCTAAACTAGAAATTTAAAGGCTTTTAGTTTAAATTATTTAAAATCTTTTAATAAAAGGGTATTTCTTTCTTTTAATTATATTAGTTATTATAAAGTTATAAGAAACTTTATATATCCTTTAATAATTTTAAATAATATTTTTTAAGATATTTATTATCTTTAATATTTAAATTATATTTAATATTATTATCTTTTTAAAGATATTATCTTAATTAATTTAATTTTCTTTATTATCTTTGTTTACTTTAGTAATAAGTTTTCTATTATCTCCTTTAAGATATATAAGTAATACTAAAGTAGGTAATTAGTATCTTATTATAATATAAAGTTTAACTCTAAAGTACTACTTAATTAATAGTTTATATTTATTAACTCTAGATTTATAAAGTTATTATATAGTAATTAGAATTAGTAAAATAGTAATAAAGCTATAAGTATTAAATAGTTTAAAGATTAAGTAATATAAATTACTATAAATTAGTAACTTTTTAATATTTAGTAAGTTATTACTTAATATTTCTTATAAATTAGATATATTATTAACTAGATAACTTTATAGTAGTATAGTCTCTACCTAAGAGATTTAGAGTTAATTTAAATTATAATTAATCTAGTTATTAATATCTTCTTTTTTTATCTTCTTTAATTTCTTCTATAGTTATAGGTTATTATAATAATCTATTAGTAGTAGTATACTTATATTTAAGTATATATTTTACTTTAAAGTTAAAGTTTTTAATCTAGGTAATTTATTTTATAATTAATACTCTAAAAATATTAGTTACTAAATTATTAAATTATATAACTAAGATATTAATATTAGTTTTAAGTATAAAATAAATTTTATATAAGTAGAATTAATACTTCTTAAGGGCTTTTAAAACTACTTAATATTTATACTTTATTAAGTTATAATTTTATTTAATATAATTTTAAACTTTACTTTTATATCTAGAAGGATAATATTTCTATTAATTAGTTATATATAGTATAGCTCTCTAAGCTTTTATACTAGTATTAGTTTCTAGTACTATTAATCTTATATTAAGAGAGTAATTTAATAAAACTAGTATAGGTACTCTTATAAGAGTTTACTATAAAATAGCTATTACTTTAATTTAATTTATTTCTTAGTAAAAAGGTATATTCTTTTTAAATAATAAATATATAGATTTAGTAATCTACATAAAGAAAGTAATCTATACTTAAAAATAGATATAGATTTTAATAAATACTCTTATAGATATAATATTTATAAGCTCTAGTTAATTAAGTATTTTAATAATTTTTAAAATACTTAGTAATCTTCCCTTTAAGTTATAGATAAATCTAAGTATTTTAAGTCTATTAATATATAAATTAACTACTTAATCTAATTATAGCTTTAGATCTTTTAATATTACTTAGTACTTTATTTATATTTTAAATATACTTAAATATAAATTTCCTAATTTCTAGTATAACTTTTTAATAATTATAATAGCTTTTTAATCCTTTAACTTTAATATTATTAATAAAAACTTTATAAATATATAGTATATAGTTTTAAACTATTTATATAGTTGCTTTATAGAACTATACTAATAAATTTATAGTACCTTATATAGGTATAGTATAATAAAGTAAACTTACTAAGGTTATAATTACTATAATATTATAACTTTTTATATTTAAAAGTAATTAATTATATTTTAAAAATAAGTTTAATAATAAAGTAATAGTATAATCTATAAACTTTTTTAATATTTCTTTAATTAATAAAAGTATAAAGGTATCTCTAATTATAAAGTAATTATATAGTTAAATATTATTAATTTATCTAAAATCTTTATTCTTCTTTCTTACTAGGAAATATTAATTTTTATAAGGTTTATAATATAGCTTTAATATTCCCTAGCTTATATATTTATATAATATTTAAGTAACCTCTAGTATTAAAGCTCTAGGGATTAGGTTATTAAGTACCTAATATATACTATAAAAAATTATTTTAATCTCTACTAATAGTATTACTTCCTTTTATATCTATCTAATTTTAAAGAAGCTAAAAGAAATTATAGCTTCTTAAGTAAATAATAACTCTTTAAATAAGTTTAACTTATTAAGTATTAAAATAGTTAAATCTTTAATTAATATTCCTATCCTTTTAAGTATTAAGTATAATCCTTATTTAATAATTAAGAATTTAAGAGTAATTTAATAATTATATTTTTTAGTTTTAGTTTTTCTTTTATTTTTTATAACTTTTTTTCTTTTAATATAGATTTCCTCTAAGTTATAATTTATTAAAATAACTAAGATTAACTAGTTTAACTTTCTTATCCTTAGTTTTATAAAGTATATAAACATTTATTATTTATCTCTTTCTAAGTATTTTTAGTATTTAATTTATTATTTTTAAATTAAACTTTTTTAATATTTATATAATAGTTAAATGTTTTTTAGTAATAAATAAGTTTTATATACTATAAGTTTTAAATTACTTAATTAATCTTACTTTTAATAAATAAACTAAGGTTTTATATAAACTATCTCTTAAATTTTTATAAATAACTAAACTTTTACTATTAGTTACTAAACTAATTTTTAAATTAAATAAATTACTTAGTAAAACTTATATATATAAATAACTTTTATTAGTTAAATTAACTTGTTTTTATTAACTAAGCGTTACTAGCTTACTTTCTAGTAAGGTTATTTTAACTTTATATTTATTATTTATATTTATTAACTTTATATTTTTAATTATATTTTTTTAAATTATTTATTTTCTAATTTAAATAATTAGTATTTATAAGTTCTAAAGTAGTTATTTTATAATTTAATATTATTTTTTCCTTTTATAACTTTAGTTAAGTAATAATTAATTAATAATTTAATAGCTTTTATACTTATAACTTTAATTAAATAATTCTTCCTACCTAGTTTATAATCTCTTTATATATAATAGCTACTAGTAGTAGTAGAGATTAGTAGATTACTAACTAGCTTAGCCTTACTTAGTAGGTTAGTTACTTATTTTCTACGCTTTCTAGATATTATTTTAGCTTTAGCTTAATTTATAAAAATATATCCTTTTTAATATAATTATTCTTACTAAATAATAATACTAGAAATATTACTTATTAGTATTTATTAAAGTCCTTAATTCTCTTAACTTATATTTATCTATTATTATTATATTTAAATATTATTTATAATATAATAATAAATAGTTAACCTAAAACTAGGGTAATTAGTTCTTCTTTAACTATAAAGATATATTAAAGAATAGTTATACTTTTAATTTATATAAGGATATTTTTATATACTTTAATAAATTATTATTAATAGTTAATAATTCCTCTTAAGTATATAGTAAGATTAAGTTATATATATATTTTACTTTTTTAATAACTCTTATAGTTATAATATTAATTTTAGTACTAGTATTAAATATAGTAATAAGATTATATTCTCTTAGTTTAACTTAGCTTATTAAAGTACTCTATAAATAATTAAGTATATTATATAACTAAATATAACTTACTAAAATATTATAAATATCTTTTTTAGTTAAAGTTTTAGTATCTTTCCTTTATTAATAATAGGTTTTAAAAAAGACTTTTTTAAAGTATATTAAAATTAGTTAAGATTTCTTATTTAATAACTCCTTTAATAGATTAACTAAGTATTTTATTTAATAATTCTTTTAAATTTATTTTATTTTTAAGGTATTAATAAACTTTAATAGCTTAATTAATTTAAGCTCTAGTAACTTAGTAGTTTTTTAAAATTATATAATTAGTCTTTTTTCCTTTAATTCCTTAGATTTAAGTATTTCTTTAATTAGTACTTATTAATTAAATTAAATAAGCCTTAGAGTATTATCTATTTCTTTATTTTTAAACATTAGTAGTATTTAATTCTTAACTTAAGGGGCTTTTAATATTATTATCTTCTTTTCTTTATTAACTTATTTAAAAAGCTCTTATTTAACTTTCTAATAAAAATCCCTATCTCTAGAATTATATTTAATTAGTTAGTAAATTATAAAGTTAGTTATAACTTTACTCTTTCTAAAAGTTAAATTAAAATATTTTCCTAGGTTCCTTTTAAAGGTAATATAACTTATTAATTTATATAATTTATTATTAAAGTTTCTTAGCTTAGAGTTTAAATACTATTTTATAATTATTATAGTATTAATAGAAATAAACTCTTTATATTAACTATACTATATTTTTATAATACCTTTTTATTAAGATAAAGGTCCTAGAAATACTAAATAAATACTTAGGTTCTTAGGTCTAATATAAAGCTTATATTCTTTATTAAAATAATAATATCCCTTTTCCTTATCCTCTTTAAGTACTAAGTAATCTCTTTATATATAATAAGGATTAGTATAGTAATAGTACTTTTACTTTACTCCTAAGCTAAAAGATCTTAATATTAACTATTACTAGTTTCTTTATAAAATCTAAACTAATAATTTCTTAGTAGTTTAATAGCTTTAAGTTTATATATTAGATATTACTAGCTATAAGACTTATTCTTAAATAGTTTTACTTAAGTTAATAAAGAGCTTCTTTATATATTTTATTAACTTAATATTAATATTATTATTATCTTAGGATAGTATTTAATTTTTATCTACTTAATAGTAAATATTTTTCTTTCCTTTTAGTTCCTTACTTTAGTTACTATATTTAACTACTATTTCTTTAAGTTCCTTAATTTTATCTAAATTATTAGTAAAGGTAAATTTATTTTTAATTTTTTAGCTATTATAATCTTCTTTTATAATTTATTATATTTTTAAATAATTTATATTAATTAAATTATTAATATTAATATTAGCTTTTTAAATAACCTTCTATCTAAGTTTTACTAGTAGACCTCTTAAATATTAATAGCCCTAGATATATAAATCTAGTAATCCTTTTAATTTTAAAGCTTTAGATATTAAATTAAAGAACCTTAAGTATTCCTTTACTTTTAATTTATTTTATAAAGTATTTTTATAAGTTTTTAAATAATAATAAAAATATATTAATTAATAAGTATTATTTTCTTTAAATTTATACTTTAAAGTTAATATAAATTATTTTTAGTAAGGTTTAAATTTAGTATATTCTTTTATTATTTAAATATATTAGCTTAATTTAATTAAGTAATAGTTAGATATTAACTTAATTTATTTATTAAGCTTAATATATTTAGTTTAATATATAGTTTTAATCTTATTTAAAAATTCTAATATATTAGTTTTAATAAAATAAAGTATTTTTATAGTTTTTAAAAGTAGTATAGATCTTCTTAATAACTCTCTTATATTAATAGTAATATACTTAGGTTTCTTATTCTTATTAATATCTCTAGGCTTAAATTCTTTTCTATTATTAATAAATATATTTAATAGTTTTTTTATTTATCTTATTAAACTTCTCTTATAACTTATATCTTTATTAGTTTAAGTTAGTTTAATTAAGTATTTTTAATTTATCTAGGCTAAGTTTACCCTAGTAAATAAGGGCTTTAGTAGCTATTTACTCTTTAATTATAGCTAATTTATAAATAAATTCTAAAAGGGGAGATTCTAAGATCTTAACTAATTATTTAGCTTCTTTAATTAGTATAATCTTACCTTTACTTTTTTTATTATCTAAGAGAAGGTTTTTAAGTCTTAATACTAAGTTTATAAAAGTTTTATAGTTAAGTAAATATTACTAAGGATAAACTAAGGGTATTATCTTTATAGATCTATAAATTAATCTAGGTAAAATATATTTAATATAAGGTATTTTAACCTTTCTTCTTCTTATTATTTTTATTTTTTAAGGGTATCTAGGAGTCTTAGTATTTAACTTAATACTAAGTTAAACTTTAATATTATTTCTTTTATCTTTTACTTAGATTAAGGTAATTAAATTTAGTTTAACTTTAATAAGTTTATATTATTTATTTTATACTTTATCTACTATAAATAAAAGTTTTTATAAAATAACTACTACTATATACTTAACTTACTTCTTTAATAAGTTATTTAAATATAGTATATCTATATATAAGTATATTATTAATAAAATATCTAGATGCTTAATATAGATAGTTTAAAACTAAGTATATTTAATATCTTATATAATAAAAATAAAAGAAGGTATTTAATTTAATTTTTAATTAATAGTTTAAAGTAAAAACTTAAATTCTTACTTAAAGTCTTTTTATAATAATCTAAGTTAACTAAGTTTAACTAAGTAAATTATTTTTTTAAATTAATTAATATTTAATTAATATCTAACTTACTATTAGTAAAACTAGTTAATAAGTAAATAAGCCTTCCTATATCTACTAATATAGAGTTTAACTATATACTACTTTTATAAGCTAAGGTTCTAGGTTTAGTAACTAAGTAAGTATCTAATAATATACTATATCTACCTTTATATATCTTTAACTTAGTAACTCTACTATAATAAGCTAGTAGAGTGTTATAATAATAGTTTAATATAATAAAAAAGCACTTATTAATATAGATTAAATAAGTAAATAATATAACTAGAAGTTAATTAACTAATTTAAGTTTAATAAGTAAGAATAGTAATAAAATAAGTAATAATTATAAAAATATAGATAATATAATAATTATCTTTTAATAAACTAAGTAGATTTACTTAGTAGATAACTTACTACTAAGTTTACTATACTTTCTATTTAAGACTAAGTATTTATAATAATATTATAGACTCTTATAGCTTAATTCTACCTAATCCTTTATCTAAATACTTTATATAATAAATTAATAGGCCTTAGATATCTTATACTAAGGGGTAAGTTCTTAACTTCTCCTCTTTTCTACTATAAAGTTCTCTAGTACTTTAAAGAAATTAGCTTTTATAGCTATTTATATTAATAGATCTATAACCCTTAGGTATTAATTAAGTTTTTAATATTAAGTAGATTAATATCTATAAAGTATAGTTAATAATTAATTAAACCTCCTTTATTAATAGTTTTAGTTTAATTAATTAGTTCTATAATTTTATTACTATTATTATACTTAATAATAAACTTATTTAAATAACTTTATATTTTAAATAAATAAATAAATATTAATTATTATTAAATAGAACTATATAGTTAGCTCTATAATTAATATTAACTTATAAGTTATCTCTTATTTCTAATTTAAATCTATAGGTTATTAACTTATAATCCCTAGTAGTAAGTATTAATATAATAGGGTAGGAAATATATATCTATATACTATTAAAGTATATAATAACTATAGTTTCTACTTAAATAGTACTACTATTTAAGAGCTTAAAATAGAAAGTTTAAAATAGCTTATAAGCTTATATAAAATTACTTAATAATATAAGAGAAAAGATAAAAGTAAAGAGTAACTCTAAATTCGAAGAATTACTACTTAATAGTAGCTTAATTACTTACTTTATAAAAAATTACTATACTTTACTTATATATATTATTTCCTAGTACAGCCCTCTAAAATAGCTAATTAAACCTTACTAAAAATTACCTATATTCTAATATTGTAAAATCCTTATTATAATATTAGAGATAATATTCTAGAAGGAGAGATAATACCTCTAATAAAAGAAAGAGTTAAATAAATTTAAAAAGAATATAAATTACTTATAAGTAAACTTTAAACTACTAATAAGTTATAGAAGTATTTCTATAACTAAAAATATATACTAAAGAGATATTAAGTAGGTAATAAAATTATAATATTAACTAAAAATATTTAATAATTTAAGTTTAATAAAAAGTTATTAAATAAGTTTATAAAATCTTTTTAAGTAATAAAGAAAGTTAGAACTTATAGATAGATATATTAAATTTAATTTCCTTTATTATATAAAATCTATAATATTTTTTATATAGTATTACTTAAGCTATAGTACTTATAAGTAGATACTATAATTAAACTACTACTACCTCTAAAGGTAAATAGATAATTAAAATAAAAGGTTAAGTTAATATAAATTTATAAAGATACTATAAAGGGTAGAAAATATTTAGTTAAATAGAAGGAATATTCTTTTATAAAAGATACTTAGGAATCTATAGAGAACTTAGTAAATACTATTAATATACTAAAAGAATACTAGTAAACTATATTTAAACTAGTAGTAGTATAATATTAAATTAAAAAAAAAAAAAAGATTATAAAAGAAGTAAAAGCTTATAAAGATAGTATTATTAATCTTTTATAAACTTAGAGATAAAAAATCTTATTATAAATATAGAGAAAGGAAGTTAAAGTAAAAATAAAAAAAGATTAAAGCTTATATTATTTTACTTTATAAGAGAGAGAAAGAAAAATAATTAAAAAATATAAAAAATTACTTTAATAATTTAAAGTATTTAAGATCTCTTAAGAACTAGCTTTAGTTTTTTACTACTACTATTACTTATTTTTTTATTTTTATTCTTATTTTTATCTTTATTATTATTATTATTATTATTATTATTATTATTATTATTATTATTATTATTCTCTAGAATATAATTACCCTAAGGTTAAAGTTAGATTAATATCTATATAAAGTAAGGATTAAACTTATAAAAGTAATTAATAAATAAGTAAAAAGTTTATTTATCTTCTTCTACTTAATTAAAATTAGTAAAGTAGTAGTAAAGAGGGTAGTTAAAAGCTTTTTAAAGTAAAGAAAAACTTTAACCTTTTTAGTAAAAATAGTAATCTTTTATTTAAATTTAACCTCTTACTAGGGGTAAGCTAGAGTACTATTAAAGAAGAGATAGTATTAAAGAAGAAGGAGTTAGTAAGTATAAATAATAAACTTCCTTAGAATTTAAATAAAGTTAAAATAAAGCCTCCTTAAAGAAGAAGTAAAAATATATATATAATTATAATTATTCTTTTACTTTTTATAGTAAATATATTTATTAAAGTTAATTAAATTAAACTTATAGATAAACTAAGAGTTCTTTAAGAAGTTCTTTATATATTAGAGGTATAAGACTTAATTTAAAATTAAAGAAAGATTAAAGTCGATATTAAAGGTAGATATAATATATATATATATATTATATATTTTAAGGTTAAAGAAGAAAGAAAGAAAGAAGAAGTAAAACTATAGATAAGAAGAAAAGTTTTTATAAAGAACTTAAACTTATTATTATTTATTTCTTATTATTTAAATATTATTTATATAATAGTAATTATAAAATAATAGTAAAATAATAAGTAAAATAATAAGAAGCTAGAAAACTATAAACTTTTAAGCTTCTATTAATAATAATAAAAGTATTTATCGATTTTCTTATACTTAAATTCTACTCCTACCTATTATCTAGCCTTATAAAACTAGAGTATAGAGGGGAGGATAATATTAAGGGCAATATAAGGTTATTAAATATAAAGCTTAGTAGAGGGTAGTTAAACTAATACTATAAGTAAGTTAAGGTTATATTAACTTCTATAATATAATTAAAATAATAAAGATTAGTCTTTATTATAAATTAAACTATTTATAGTTTATTTTATAGTTCCTTATTATATACTTCTTATATAAAGTATTAATATAACTAGTTCTTTATATATAATAATATAATTAGGTAAATTAAAGAACTTATTAAAGCTTTTTCTAAGGTCTTTATTAATTATATAAAATAAAGTATTTAATTTACCTTTCTAGATAGCTTTATCTAGTAGGTTTTTATTACTTTATAGAAGCTTTAATAATATATTAAGAACTATATTCTACTTACTAAGAATATAATATAATTTAATTTAAAAGTGTAATATAAACTTAGAGGCCTTAATAAGTTAAAGATTAAGTTTCTTAGTAGAGATTATTTAAGTAATATTCTTTACTTTTATAATCTTAAAAATAGTATTATAATTAGTATATACTATTACTAGAGGTACTTTAGTAGTTTTAATAATATATTATATTTTCTAGAGAACTTAAACTAAAGTAGTAATTTCGAGTTTAGTAGATTAATATTTTATTTCTATTAGAGAAAGACTATATAAAAGAAATATAATAAGTTTAACTTAAGTATATAGTAGTAGCGATCTTAGTAGTAAAACTAGTTTATTAAAATAATAAACTATAGTACTTATTCTATAAACTTTAAAAGTATTAAAATTAATAAAAAGCTTTTATACTAGATCTATATAGGTAAAGATTTAGGGATTTATAAGTTCCTTTTAAATTACTATAAATATTATATATTCTTTTACTATTAGATATATAAATATTTAATAAATAGTAAATATCTTCTACTAAGATTTAATAGTTTTATTACTAGGGATCTTTTATATAAGTTTTATCTTTTAATCTTATAGTAGTTAGGTAAGAGTAAAATAGTAAAGAATATAATTATAAAGTTATCTAGTAGAGCTTAGGTATATCTTTAGTTCCTTAAAACTTCTAAGGAACTTAAGTTTTATAATAGTAGTAATATATTCCTCTATTATAAAAAGACTTAAAGTATTAACTTTTATACTAAGAACTATAATTAATAGATAACCTATAAAAGTCTTATTAGCTTTTACTAATATTTATATTTTAGTAAAGATAGTAAAGATCTAAGTAAGGTAATTTAAGTAATCTTTAAAAGTATTAGAAAAGATAATAATATTATTAATATAAGCTTAGTAGAATACCTTATATTCTTATAGATAAATATTTATTTATTGTTAAATATAAGAAATACTATTATAAAATCTTATAACTATAATATTAAACGTTTCTTAACCTTTATATAATTATAGTAAGTTAGTAATAATCCTTTAAATAGATATACTATTAGTAGAAGAAATTAATATAATTAATAGTAGTAATAAACCTCTTTCTATAGTATTTAAATATAATATCTTCTTATAAGAGTAGTAGATATATATCTAGAATAATAAGATTATTAAATTTATAAATATTAACAATTAAATAAGCTTTCTCCTTACTATTAAAAGTTCTAAGTATAATAAATATAGGATAAGTATATAGTATATTATATTTTATAAATTTTATTTATTCTTAAGAGTAGAGATTATTAAATATTATATTTACTACTTATTATACTTTAGTTCTAAGATAGTATATCTTTACTTAATAAGAAATATAAGATTCTTAGTTTAATTAAAGTAAAATATACATCTATTAGTTTATTAGAATGTTAATATAGTTAGTATCTTTCTATATACTAAGAAAGGCTTTAATAAGTTCCTAGAATTTAGTAATAGTATAAGTATTACTATATACTATAACTTTAATAGGTAGTTTAGTTCTAGTAGATAGATTTAATTAAATAAGTTTAGATAATAGAGATTTAACTACTATATTAGTAATCTAGGGATCTTAGACGTAATAGTATTAATAGAAATTTAATTTAGTAAGATATTTAAGCTTAGTATTTTAGGGAATATTAATTATATAGATTATATTATTCTTAGTAAAAATAGCTTTTATATCTTAGTTAATAAGAGCTGCGTATAATCTAATAGGGGAATTACTAGGTTTAAAGATATAATCTCTAGATAAGATCTTACTAAAGTTTACTAGAATTATAGTAGTTATCTATAGTAGAATAGTAATATTTACTATAGATCTTACTTAATTAAAAACTTAAGTAGAGCTTACCTAGACTTAAATAAGTATAATAATATTATATAATCTAATAAGTATAGTATTATTTATTAATAAGATTATAAATTATTTAAACTTAAGTATATTTATTTTAATAAGTATTTTTACCTTTAGATTAGTAACTAAGTATACTTCTTAGATAAAGTATATAATTATATCTTAATTTATAGATATAATCTTACTATTAAAGTAGAAAGGTAAAATTATATATTTATTAGATTAATAGTAATTATCTTTAATTCTTTAGATATTTACTAAGGTTAGTATTATATAGATTTTAATATTAGGAATTAATAGAATAAATTAATCTCTATTAGTAAGAGTTAAGGTACAACTAGTATTAAGATAGATTAGAGTTACTTATTTATTAAAGGAAAGTTTAATAAGAGTACTAATATAATAAAATCTATAGAATCTATATCTTATACTATAGTTAAGTTTAAAGTTAACCTTTAACTTTATAATAAGTAAGTTACTTAGTAAAGTAACTATTAGTAGATTTACTAGTAGTAAACTTAGATTAGTAGAATTTACTATATTATCTTCTTATAAATTTAGTAAAGTATCTTTTAGAGGGGAATTTAATATAAAAGTTACTTTATATCTTATCTAATAAGGTATAAGTTCTAGTTTCTTTAATAATAATAAAGAATTATTAAAAGTTAATTAAATTTCTAAGGAATGTTTATTAATAAGAGAACTTATAGAAGTTTTTACTAAGGTTTTCTTTTTATATTAAGAACTTTATAAGTATTTATAAAGTTAATTATTACTAGTAAATTCTAATTTATAGTAGTAGTAGATATAAAATAAAGGGGATTTATAAGGTTCTAGTAATACTATAGAGAATTATATAATAAGCTTATTTTTATAATTCTAGTAGTTATTATTATATTTTATTTTAGAAGGCAGCTTTATAAAATTACTATAATATCTATAATTATCTATTTAATAAGACGGCTTTATAAAATAATTATTATTTATTTAAGGGGGTAGTTTTATAAAATTACTATAGTATCTATAACTATAGTTATCTTTAACTATTAGCGAATAATACTCCTAGGGAATATAATTTTTAATATCTTTTATATATACTTATTAGAGAACTTAAAGACGATTCTATTATTAATTAAGCTACTAATTATAAGAATTTAATATATTTCTTAGTATAATCTAAAGTCTTTATTAAGAGCCTTTATAGGTTTAAGGTAGTATAGAAATATTTTTATTTTATTTAATGTCGCAGAAACGAGCTACGCCTCACATGATTTAGGCTCACTATTCTCACATGACTCACTGCCAAGCTCACTAATGGAGCTACCCAGTATAAATAGAGAAGCTCGAGAGCTCACGACTCTCTTCTCTTCTTCTTCTTTAGACAACAATACAATATCTTTCCACTCATACAAATGCCCATCCAAAGTTCCTTATTCTGACTGTGATAGTTATGAGCCCGGAGAGCGGATGAACTTCTGCTGACTGCTCACACAAGATTCAAGAGAACTTTGGATCGTTGATCTCACATTTCTTCTTCTGTTACCCCTTCTCTACCTACTTTACCAATTCCCTTCCTCTGCTCGCTCAGCGCACGACAACATGACTTCAGTCAAAGAACAAGCTGTTGTCCCTGACACCAAGCTCACGGATCGCAATGGATGGCCTACGTGGTTCCAACGTCTTAAAGCTCATGGGAACTCTCGAGGAATTTGGGCCTGGATCAATCCAGAAGGGCCAGATGCTCCTCACATCATCAACGAGCCTCCCAAGCGAGCTAAAACGGTGGGCGAACTAGTCACCGAACTCAACAAAACGCGGCAAGAACAGTATCGCCAAGCTCTGGAAGCATAGAACCTAGACCAGCGACCAGTGGCTGACAAGGGTGAGCTCCCAACCGCTGTTCCGGCAACACCGCTTGATGTCGAGAAAGAGTTTAATTTGCTCGTCCGATCCTACACAATTGAGCACACGGAGTGGCTGCAAGTTTCCGCACGCTATCAGACAATATGGGATTGGGTGCTCAGCACTGTAGACCCTGACCTAGTCACACCAATCATTACTAGGCTTACTACCGAAAATGCGATCTCCCTGCAGCGATTGGTACGTGGACTCAAGGAGCAACTGGCCTCGTCAGACACAAGCAGCACCGAAAGAGCGCGTAAAGATTACCGCAAGGTGCTCGATAAGGCGAGGAACTTCCGTGGAGACCCGCTCGTGTAGTACAAAGAATGGTCAAGAGCTCTGTCAACAGCCAAGTCGTACGGAGTCTCCGAAGTCGAGGGGCTGCTTGCTATCAAGGATTTCCTACGAGCTATTGCAGTAAAAATAGCTCCTCCTACCTGGGCGAACGCACAGCTCACAGAAATCATTGGAGCAGGAGAACTCAACCAAACGACTCGTTCCCTGGACCAATTTGGAATATGGTTCTACGCACTCGCTCGCAAGTGAGAACGCAGCTAGCTCAGGAACGCGTAACCCAGCGATCTTTGCGAGCCTTGGCGGACGCTCAGATCAACCAAACCGCAGCTCATCAACAACAAGGCGCTACGCATGCCCATGCCGACCAGACGGTGAGACACACAAATGGTCCCCGGAAGAGTGCATGCAAGTCGAATACGCGCTCACTGGAGCAGCTAGCGGACAGCTCAAGAGAATACCAACAAAAGAAAAGAGCGAGGAACTGAAGACAAGACTTGCTCAAAAGCAATTTTCGGACCTACGGGAAAAGCTTAAAAGCAAGGGATGGTCTGTTCCTACAGCAACCAAGAAGCCAGGCATTCCAGGAGGACAGCGCCAAGCCAATTCCGGTAACACAACTGCTCTATCGACGATTAACTCAAATAGTTCGTCGGGCGGAAGCACCGGAACAAGCTACCCTGGAACTATTAATGCTGCCATCATAGATCCACGGCTCATAAGTCCCGGAAATGGTGTTTATGCTACGCTCGATTTCGAACGCCACCCGCTGTCAGAAAGCACACTATTGGACAATTGTGGCGCTACCCACTTGGTTAACTCCAAGGATTTACTCGTACCAGGCTCCTTTACGAAAGCTGGACCGGCTGAATGTGTAGAGGCAGGCTCTACAAGCCTCCCTATACTTGGTCGGGGAAAAAGAGTCATGAAAAGAATCCTAAATGGAGCAAGGGGTAAAGCTACCGAAGATCTAGTGTTGACTGACGTGGCACTGGTAGAGAATTTTCATGTAAATATCGTCTCGGAAGCTCGGTTGAAAAAAACAGGAGTTTGGTACTGTGGTTTGGACTGTTCACTTCGATATGGAAGTCAGGAGAGTAGCGTGGTGGTCAAGGAGCTCACTCGCATGTACAATCTAGCTTTCCTAGAATACAAGCAACTCTCCACCTACTCTGACGTTCCATCATCAATCCCATCAAGTGCAGGGGGTGTTCTGATGTTCCCAACACTTGTAAGGAAGCTTCGCAAAAGTTTTCGAAGAACAAGGGACTACCCCAAACCAAGGACAGACACAGAAGAAAAATGGCATGCACGAGCAGGTCATTTAGGACCAGAGGCTCTGCGTACACTCGTATACAATGCTCGCAATGTCAAAATAAGCGGCACAGCTCGCGTTCAGTGTGAACACTGTGCTCGCACTCATGCGAAGCAAGTAATCGCTCGTGGCCCATCAGAAAAGAGAGCACCTCGTCCGTTTTGGCGCATTATGTGGGATCTTTTCGACTTCCCTCTAGCGCTCGATGGATCTCTCTGGCTGTTAGTGATCAAAGACGAGTACAGTGGAAAGCTCTTCGGATACCCTCTGAAGAACAAAGGACTTGACGAAGTATTTACAGTGCTCCGCCAGTTCGATACTTGGGTAAAGCGCCAATACGGCCTTTCAGTGTGCAAAATAAAGCATGACAACGACAAATCTGTGATCGCCATGAACGGATACTCTGCTTACCAGCTCTGGGTAAAGGAAGAGGGAATAGACATAGAGCTCTCCCCAACTTACACTCATGAGAGCAATGGCAGCGCAGAACGAGCGGGACAAGAGGTGATCACTAAATCAATCAAAATGCGCATTGCAGCGAACTTGCCAGAAAACTTATGGCATGAGATTACGCTTGCCGCGATCTATCTCTACAATATTTCCCCCTCGCATGCTCACAAATTGCACGCCCCAAATGAAGTGCTCGACTCGTGGTTTAGAAACTACTTTCGATGGTATGATCCTGAGCTCATAACTCGACTAATTCACGATCTTCGACCAGACTGGTCTGGGATCTATGTCTATGGAGCTCGGGCATACCCAATGATAAAAGAAAGAGAAGCTGGAAGGAACCGTCGAGCATTTAAAGTCAATCCCCGAGGGCACATCGGATATCTGGTTGGATATGTAGCATCCAACATATACAGAATCTGGGTACCCCTGCTCCTCCGTCAAGTAATCGTCACAAGGAACGTAACATTTGATGAGGATACGCTCTACACTCCTGAGCTGGAGAAAGTGGAAGGCCAACCACTTGAGATCACCCGGCGTACAGCTGAGGTGCTCCAGCTAAGAGAGGATGAGCTCCAGGACGCTGGGTCAATTCTCGAAAATGTCGGAATTTGGGATGATCCTACTACGGAGCAAAACTTGAACTCGGAAGCAATTGGTACGCTCCTGGACGCTCCTTCTGATCTGGGGGGTGAGGAAACACTGCTCGAGACCCAAAACTCGGTGAGAGCAGCTCATTCAACAGACAAAGGACGTCCTTCGGAACCAGACATTGGAGCTACTGGTCTTCCGTCCCCAGAACCTACTCCTGAGCCAGATATAGCTGTTGGGCAGGACCCAATCCAGCAGAATCCTCAGCAGGAAGCTCTGGGGGGTGACAATCCGAGCGCCGAGAGTACACCGAGCTCTCCAGAGGATGTCACTACAAGTACTGGACCTGGTGATCAAGAGAGGAATAGCTCTCCGAAGGCCACTACTAAGATCGATAAACCTGTCAGAAAGAGCTACCCACAGGTTATCATCTACCAACCCAGCGCGAATAGCCCCCATGTGAAGCTAGCAGAGGGTCCGGCAGATCGCAGCTCGAGTTCTCCTGTTCCCCAGAAGGCAGCCCTAGCCACGTCGACCACTAGCGCCCAAGCCCTATCTGACGGAGCAGCGGCCACTTCTTCAGAAACTCCAAAGCGAAAATATGAGCGTAAGGTCTATGCACCAGCAACTCGTAAAAGTAGTAGGAGCAAAGGTAAGAGTGGTGATAGCCCCAACAACTATGCCGTGTTCGCAACGAGCGTTCGACACCGGCTAGAAACCATAATGAGCATAGGCTGCCCGACGCGCCAAGGCCCCGACTCGCTCATAGACTTTTTCAGCACATACTGGCCTGATCAGTCAGTCGCTGTAAGTCCACCAGAAGAGCACAGGACAATACATGCGGTGATCGCAGCGTCCGTGCTACAAAATAGAACCCAAAGACCAAACCAAGAGGTTCCTCGAATACATCAGAAAGATTTTCCCAAAGCTCCAAAGCAGTGGAGGGACTTACAAAACCACCCACTTGGCGCTCTTTTCAAGACAGATGCAGAAAACGAGCTCCGGAACCTAGAGCATAGAAATTGCTGGAGGGTAATCCCGACCTCAGAAGCGCAGATCTCTCCAATTCCCCTAAAATGGGTATTCACGTATAAGGTTGACGTTTCTGGGTTCCTAGCCAGATGTCGATCTCGAATAGTTGTGCGGGGAGATCTTCAAGATGAAGAAAGAAACGATCATCTCTACATATGCCGCGACGCTCGCAGCGCGTTCCTTTCGGACCGCTATGGCAATCGCAGCGCGTTTCGACCTTGAAGCTAAACAGTTTGACGTCGTGAATGCTTTCGTAAATGCACGCAGAGATACGCGCAGTGCTCCGGTAGCTTGCCAGCTCCCAGACGGATTCAAAGTTCCTGGGAAATGCGTAGAAGTAGACCGAGCACTGTATGGACTTCGTGACTCTCCAGCCCTATGGTTCAACGAGTTCTCCTCAACCCTTATCATGCTCGATCTCATTCCATGCAAGGAAGACCCGTGCATTTTCATGGACAAGCTGCGCAAGGTGTTTGTTGTGTTCTTTGTCGACGACGTCCAAGTGCTGTACCATAAGAGCAGTGAAAAGCAAGCTCAAGAAGTAATTGACGGTCTGAATAAAGCATACAAACTCCATGAAATGGGGGATGTAAAATGGTTCCTAGGAGTGCGCATTCTACGAGATCGAGCAGCGAAAACCATTTCTCTGGTCCATGACACGTACATCGAGAAGATTGCGGGGAAATTTAAGCTCATCGACGGGAAGTGCCCAAGCATTCCACTGCCAGATATGGAGTTCGTGAAAAACCCGGGACAAGCAACACCTGCTCAGATAAAAGAATATCAGGAAAAAGTTGGTTCTGTGCTCTACACGGCCATAATGATCCGCCCGGATGTTGCTTTTGCTGCTTCACAGCTTTCTCATTTTCTTACGAACCCAAGTCCAGAACATCTGATGGCAGTGAACTGGACAATAAAATACCTCTTCGCTACGCGCTTTCTAGCGATCCAGTACGGATGTGCTGTAGACAATGCGCAGCTCGTAATTGCTTCTGACGCTTCGTTTGCTGACGATGTTGAAACCAGACGCTCGTCGCATGGATATGTGATTTCACTATTTGGTGGACTCATAGCCTGGAGAGCTGCTCGTCAGACCACAGTGAGCACGTCAACCACAGAGGCAGAAATGAGAGGCCTTGAACTTACTGCTAAAGAGACTATGGCACTCCAGCGCTTCTTCCGTGAGCTCCAATTAGAACTCGGTGAACCTTGGACAATTTTCTGTGACAACCAGCAAACAATACGTCTTGTTGTAGGTGAGAACACCAGGATTGCTACGAAGCTCCGCCATGTAGATGTACAAAATATGTGGCTCAGACAGGAGCATAGCAATGGTACTTTCGAAGTTACATACCTAGAAACAAGCAAAATGCCTGCGGACGGAATGACGAAGAACCTCCCTAGGTATAAGTTTGAAAACTTTCGAGCACTACTAAACCTTCAAGATGTGCGAGGTATGGTCGAGAAGCTCGATTAAGAAATCTTTCGAGCTTCGGGGGTGTCACTGATCATCAGATCACAATTTTCATTTGTTAAAAGTCATTTCTTTAAGAGCTCAAAAGCTCATTTCATTCATTTGCTCATTTCATTTAGAGCATTGGGAAAGCCTTCTGAGCAATGTAAAAGCTCAAGGCAAAAGATTTATCAAGTACATTTGGGTATCTTCCGAACACCGAACTCCAAACACCAAGCTTCAAAAGATGCAAAAACCAATCAAGAACCTTGCATCGCCTTTCCCAACGCCTCAAGAGCCTTTCCAATTGCACTGAGAGCATCCGCATTGGGCGTCACGAGCGCACCAGCACCACCAGCACACCACCAGGAGGACCACGACCATCTCTGTCACGCTTTCCAGGCCAACCCTTTACCGGTCTCTCGATCTCCTCAATGCTATCATCCGACTCCTCTTCCTCATCTGGAAGTTCACCATTTTCACGAGCAATGCTCAGGAGCGTACGAACAGTTGTGCGGAGGTGATCGATTTCCTGTAAAAACCCAGTAGTTAGCATATGCTTAGAGTGAAAATTGCTGGTGTATGAAAGGAAGCATAGCAAAAGAAAACTCACCTTTTGAGGGGCGCGTTGCACCACAGAATCCACAAGACGGCGCGCAGCATCAGCGACAGAGGCGGGAAGAGCTGTGCAGCTGTGACCGTGAGAACAGCGATGACAGCGGCGACCGCGGTAATTCGCTCGCGAATAGCAGCGACCGGAAGAGCGACCTGCAAGCACACTGTTGGTGCATCCGAGGCAGGGAGTTTCATTCTGAGCACCGATCAAGATCTGCGAGTCACCAGAGCCTTGTTTGAGATTGCCAGAGCGCTTGCTGACAATGGTACGCTCAGCGTGTCTGAGCTTTGGAGTGGCACCAAGCTTGGCAACAGTCTTGGAGGAAGTTCGAGCAGAAGGCGACTTTGTTGGGGAACCGCGTTTCTTTTGAGGAGAGCCCCGCGGGGCGAGTTCTGGCGAAGGAGACTGCAGATGATCAGCGCTGAGAGAGGGGTAGAAAGTGAAAAGTAGAACTTACGCGACCGCGTTTCTTCGAGCCCTTCGCTGGAGACTTGGTGACCACAGCCGGAACAGGACTTCCCAGCTCATCTTCATCATCATCATTGTCAGCAGCGCTACTGCCAGCGACACATTCTCAGGATCAGCCTCAGGCGGATCGTCACCAGCAGCTTCATCATCAGCATCTTCTCTGCGCCGAAAGCGTGAGGCAAGCTCCTCTTTCTGCGCCTTGGTGAGTCTCTTCTTACCACCAGCCATTGTGAGCTTTTGATTGTATGAAGTGAAGCACCAGCCATTGTGAGCTTTTGATTGTATGAAGTGAAGCTTTGGAAGTGTAAAAAGGGGGAAGAAAGAACTCGCAGAAGTAGTTGTTGTTGTTGTTGTTGTGGTGGTGAGCTTGGTGAAAGAAAATGGAGCTTTGGAGCTCTAGGAGGAAGAATATATAGGCACTGGAGTATGATTGTGTGGTTCGCTGATTAGAAAGATCAGCCAATGAGAGCGGAGGATCGAAACCTTAAAATCGAGTTTCGAAAAGTTACCCGGGAAGCTCGGGAAGCCCGCAGATCAGACGAATCAGAACGCAGGATCACTTATCAGCTTATCGGTAGCCTGGGGAAATCACGCTATCACGCTCGCGTGGGTACGGAAGAACAGGCCGGAACCGGTCTGGGGGGTGTGTCGCAGAAACGAGCTACGCCTCACATGATTTAGGCTCACTATTCTCACATGACTCACTGCCAAGCTCACTAATGGAGCTACCCAGTATAAATAGAGAAGCTCGAGAGCTCACGACTCTCTTCTCTTCTTCTTCTTTAGACAACAATGCAATATCTTTCCACTCATACAAATGCCCATCCAAAGTTCCTTATTCTGACTGTGATAATTAATATATTATTAGTTTAAGATAACTTAAGGATACTTAAGATATTTATTAATAATAGTTTAAAAAAAAAATATATTAAAGAATTAACTTTACTATTTAAGGTACTAATTCTATTTATACCTAAGAAGAATAATATAAGAAGGTTATATATAAACTATTAAAAACTAAATAATTTAATAATTAAGGATTAATATATATACTATTTATAGATAAGCTTTAAGATTATTTATAGAGAATAAAAGTATTTATATAACTTAATTTAAAAGGTATATATAACTTTATTTAAATTAAAGAAAGTAAAAAATATAAGATAGTATTTTAAATATACTATAGATATTATAAGTTACTTATTATACCTTTTAAATTAGCTAATACTTTAGTAATGTATTAAAGGTTAATAAATAATATACTTAGGGTATTTTTAAATATTTATTATATTTACTACTTAGATAATATACTTATATATTCTAAGAATATAAAGTAGTATTAAAAGAATATAACTAATATACTTTAAGTACTCTAAGAAATAAGCTTATTACTTAAACCTAAGAAGTATTAATTTTATACTATAAAAGTAACCTTCTTAAAATATATAATTATTATAGATAAGATTAAAATAAATAAGTTTAAAGTTAAGACTATTTTTATATAAAAATTACCTATAAATATAAAAGAAGTATAATTCTTTTTAAGATTTATAAACTTCTATAAGAGATTTATTTAAGGATATTTTAAAATAACTATACTACTTATAATATTAACCTATAAGGGAAAAGACTTTATATAAACTAGTAAGGCCTAAGAAGCTTTTAAAGTACTAAAGAAGGTCTTTATAGAAGTACTTATCTTAGCTTTATTTAATCTAAAAAAGGAAATTTAAATAGAAATAAATTTATTTAACTATATTATTAATACTATATTAAGCTAGCCTAATAAGTATAAAAGATAGTAACTAATTACTTATTACTTATAAAAACTATTATTAGTAAAACTTAACTATAAGATTTATAATAAAGAATTATTAGTAATTATAGATATCTTCTATAAATAGAAAGTATACTTAGTAAATTTAAAATACTAAGTATAAGTACTTATAAATTATAAAAATCTTATTTATTTTACTATAATAAAGGAGCTTAACTATTAATAGATCTAATAGATAGAAACGCTTATAGATTATAACTTTCGAATTTTATATATTAAAAGATTAAAAAAATACTAGAGCTAATACTCTTAGTAGGAAACTTAAATATTTAGAAAATAAAATATATAAATTATATATATAGTTTTATAATAAAAAGAAGATTTATTAGTATTTAATATTAAATAACTTATAGTAGTTACTAAGCTATAAAAAGATTTATTTATTAAAATTATCTAAAAAAGGTATACTAAAGACTTAATAGTTTAATAGTAAGAATAAGTCTTAGAATATAGATTCTTAAGGAACTAATAAAGCTTATTAATATTCTAAGATAAAATTTATATTTTAGTATAAATTTAAATAAAGTTTATAAAGTAATAGTATAAGCTATTAGTTTATAGATACTAAGGGATAGTATAAATATTATTATAATTTACTAAGATATATTATTTCCTAGGGATAAGGAAAGTAATTAAAGATATAATATTAAATTATAATATATATATCTAAAATAAGGCTATATAATATATACTTTATAGATAAATAAAGTTACCTATAATACTATTATACCTCTAGAAGTTTATTATCTTAGACTTTATAGTAAAACTACTACTTTTAAAGGATTTAATAATAAAAATTAAATATAACTTTATACTTATAGTTATAAATAAACTTATAAAATATATATATAATACTATTTCTTAAAACTATAAGTACTAAAGTACTAGTATAAGTATTTCTATAAATAATTATTATAAATTATAGAATACTAAATAAAATTATTTTAAATAGAAATAAACTTTTTACTTTTAAATTTTAAATAATACTAGTTACTTTACTAGAAATAAAATATAAGCTATTTATAGCTTTTTATCTATAAATTAATAGATAAATAAAAAAGAATTAATTAGATAATAGAGGTATATTTTTAATATTATATAAATTATTAATAAAATAATTAAGTATAACTATTACTATTAGTATAGTTTATATATAATAGTATAAATATAGAGATAATAAAAGTTTTTTTATTTTATACTAATTATAAGTATAACCCTAAGGTATATTAAATACTATTACTAAATAAAGTTTAATTATAAGAAGTAATTATATAGGTAGATTAGCTTAAGATATTATATAAGGAACTATCTATAGATATTAAGTTTATATTATAAAAGTTAATAATATACTATAATATTAAATATAGTATAAAATCTATACTATAAGAAAAGAGTAAAGTTTACTTACTCTATAGAAATATTAAAATAAAATAACTAAGTAATAAACTTAATTATAGGAAGTTAAAACTATTTATTATAAATAAAGTAGTAAAACCTTTTAATTATAGATTAAAGTTACTAAAGATAATAAATATATATCTAGTCTTTTATATTTTACTCTTAGAACTAGTACTAAATAAAGTACTACCTACTCTAGTTATAAAAATAGAACTAATTAACCTAAACGCTAAATATAATATAAAAAGGATCTTAGATTATTAATATATTAGAGGATAAGTTAAATATTTAATTAAATAATTAAACTACTTATATTTAAAAAATATATAAGAACTAGAGAAGTTACTTAGCTACCCTAAGAAGCTTACTAAGTTTTACTATTAAAACTTAAAGTTACCTAAAAAGGATCTAAAGGGTTAGTAGATAAATTACCTATAAGGTTATTAAAGGTAAAAGTAGTAAAGGCTACTACTTCTTACTATATCTACTCCTTCCTTTTCTTTTCCTTATATTCTTTCTTTTCTCTTTCTTTAATAGTATTAAGCTTATTAAGAAACTTAAAACTATACTTAGTTATCTTAATCTTTTATTTATAAAGTAACTATTACTACTTATAAAGATAAACTATATAAGCTATAGCCTCCTAGGCTATAGCTACTACTTACTCCTCTTAGGTCTCTAAAGATATTTTTTATTATTTAATTAATAACTAATTATTTTCTTAAGGAATATTTTTTTCTTATTTATTAGTATAACTATTATAAAAGTATTTATAATAAATATAGGTTAAATATTAAATAAACTTATTAATACTTATTATATATATTTATTTATATTTTATATAATAGGAATAAAGAATTATCTTAAAACTAGTATCTTTAATTATATAAGTAAGTTAAAGTTATTCTTTCTTTTTTATATAGGTAGAAATAAGTATATTAAAAGAAGAATTAAGTCTATAGCTTATTATTAATATTTTCTTCTACTATATTATTTAAGTAAAAGTATAAGAATATATTAAAATAAAAGGAAGGTAGTATTATAAATAAATATATTATATAATAGCTTATAGCCTAAGGCTTAGTAAGTAGAACTATATAAAAAATTATAAGTAGAGATTATAGAAATAATAAGTTATATAATAAATCCCCTAGAAGTCTATAAAAACTTTAAAGGATCTAAAGGAATCTATAAAAATCTAAGAGGGATCTAAGAAAAATAAAGGTCTATATAAGTAAATAGTATTCCCTTAAATAAAAGCTTTATACTTAACTTAAATAATATTCTTTACTTATTAGTAATAGGTTCTACTTAATTAATCTTTATAATATACTTATCTCTCTCTCTATAACTAACCTTAGAGTATAACTTCTATTAGAAAGGATACTCCTCTATTATACTAGAGTATAGAGATTACTAAAGAGTAATCTTAACTTTAAAAGTATAGACCTCTCTAATTCCTCTAAAATAAATATTTATATATAAAGTTAATGTTTTTAGGTTTCTAATTAAATATTAATTTTAAATAATTATATAAAGAGATCTTTAAAATAAAGAAATAATTATTTTTATATATACTATAATACTTATAATATACTTCTTTTAAACTACTATAGTAATTATAGTATATTTTAACTTTAAAGTTAAATAATTTAATATTATAAATATTTTTATAAATATATATAAAGATATATATAATACTTTAGTAGCTTATTAACTTCTAGATAGATTTAAAGTTCTTAGAAAATATATAAAAATAAATTAAGTACTATATAAACTTTATAACTCTCTAGCCTTATAGTTTAATAAGTTTTCCTTAACCTTTATTAAGCTTAAGCTTATTTTATATAAAGAAAACCTATATATTTTTATAAATAAATTATATAAGGTATTTATTATATTTTTTATTAATAATATTTAAGTACTATACTATAAGAGTAGTAAAAAGTAAGTTTAAGAAGTAATTAATAATTTAAATAAAATATATAAACTTTATAAAATAAAAGATATAAAATAGTTCTTAGAAGTATATATTTTATAAAATTAAGTAGTAAAAACTATTTCTTTAGTTTATAATATATATATTAAAAAGATTATAAAGAAATTTAAACTTATTAATAAGAAGTACCTAAGTATTTTACTATTAAATATAAAGTTTATAAAAAACCTAGAATAAGTAATATCTACTTAGATAAAAGAATATTAAAAAAAAGTTAGTTTTATACTTTATATAGTTATAATAATTTACCTAGATATTACTTTTACTACTTTATAGTTATTTTATTTTTTTTATAAACTTAAGTTTAGAATATTTAATAATAGTAAATTAAATAATAAAATACCTCTTTATTATATACTTTCTAATAATCTAATATAAATATACTATAGATAATATATAGTTTATAATTACTTTTAATACTTTATTTATTAATAATATTAAAACTAAACACTTATTATATAAATATATAATTTTACTATTTAGTAGATTTATAGCTTAGAGAGTTACTTATTAAACTATAGTAAGTATATTAACTATAAAGGTAGAAATAAAAAGCTTTAAACTTATTATTAAAGAAACTATAGTACTTTAGTACTTTTTCTATAAGCTTTAATTAAAACTTAGTAAACCTTAGATAATTTTTTATAATAATTAATAAATAATATATCTTATTATAAGTAAAAATACTAGGATTACTATAAAGCTTTATTATATAAATATATAAAATATATAACTTAAATAAAAATATAGTAATAATATTTTTAAAGTTATATACCTAGTATAATAAAGGGGTATCCTTTTTAATAGAAGTTATACTCTAAAGTTAGTTATAGAAAGAGAAGTAGATATATTATAAAGATTAATTAAGTAAAACTTATTATTAATAAGTAAAGAATACTATTTAAGTTAAGTATAAAGCTTTTATCTAAGGGAATACTATCTACTTATATAAACCTTTATTTTTCTTAGATCCCTTTTAGATCTCTATAAATTCTTTTAAATCCTTTAAAGTTCTTATAAACTCCTAGGGGATCTATTATATAACTTATTATTCTTATAATCTTTACTTATAGTTCTCTTTATATAGTTTTACCTATTAAGTCTTAAGCTATAAACTATTATATAATATATTTATTTATAATACTACCTTCTTTTTATTTTAATATATTTTTATACTTTTTACTTAAATAATATAATAAAAGGAAATATTAATAATAAGCTATAAACTTAATTCTTCTTTTAATATATTTATTTCTATTTATATAAAAAAAAAAGAATAACTTTAACTTACTTATATAATTAAAGATACTAGTTCTAAGATAACTCTTTATTCTTATTATATAGAATATAAATAAATATATATAATAAGTACTAATAAGTTTATTTAATATTTAATTTATATTTATTATAAGTACTTTTATAATAGTTATATTAATAAATAAAAAAAAAATATTCTTTAAGAAAATAATTAGTTATTAATTAAATAATAAAAAATATCTCTAGAGATTTAAAAGAAGTAAGTAATAGCTATAGCCTAGAAGGCTATAACTTATATAGTTTATTTTTATAAGTAGTAATAGTTACTTTATAAATAAAAGGCTAAGATAGCTAAGTATAGTCTTAAGTTTCTTAATAAGTTTAATATTATTAAAGAAAGAGAAAAGAAAAAGTATAAGAAGAAGGAGAGGGAAGAGTAAATATAATAAGAAATAATAGCTCTTATTACCTCTACCTTTAATAACTTTATAAATAACTTACTTATTAATCTTTTAAATCTTTTTTAGATAACCTTAGATTTTAATAGTAAAACTTAGTAAGCTTTTTAAGGTAGTTAAGTAACCTCTTTAGTTCTTATATATTTTTTAAATATAAGTAGTTTAACTATTTAACTAAATATTTAACTTATCCTCTAATATACTAATAGTTTAAAATTCTTTTTATATTATATTTAGTATTTAGGTTAACTAGTTTAATTTCTATAACTAGAGTAGATAGTACCCTATCTAGTACTAGTTCTAAGAAGGAAATATAAAAGACTAGGTATATATTTATTATCTTTAGTAGTTTTAATTTATAATTAAAAAGCTTTATTATCTTATTTATAATAAATAGTTTTAATTTTTTATAATTAAGTTTATTACTTAGTTATTTTATTTTAATATTTTTTTAGAGTAAATAAACTTTATCTCTCTCTTATAATATAAGTTCTATACTATATTTTAATATTATAGTATATTACTAACTTTTATAATATAAACTTAATATCTATAGATAGTTCCTTATATAATATCTTAAGCTAATCTACTTATATAATTACTTTTTATAACTAGATTTTATTTAGTAATAATATCTAATATACCTTAGAGTTATATCTATAATTAGTATAGAATAGAGAAATTCTTATTATTTTTATATTTATACTATTATATATAAACTATATTAGTAGTAATAGTTATATTTAATTATTTTATTAATAGTTAATATAATATTAAAGATATACCTTTATTATCTAATTAATTCTTTTTATTTATTTATTAGTTTATAAATAAAAAGCTATAGATAGCTTATATTTTATCCCTAGTAAGGTAACTAATATTATTTAAAATTTAGATATAAAGAGCTTATCTTTATCTAAAATAATTTTATTTAATATTTTATAATTTATAATAATTATTTATAAGAATATTTATACTAATACTTTAGTACTTATAGCTTTATAAAATAGTATTATATATATATATTTTTATAAGCTTATTTATAACTATAAGTATAAAGTTATACTTAATTCTTATTATTAGATTTTTAAAAAGTAGTAATTTTACTATAAAGTTTAGAGTAATAAACTTTTAAGAGTATAATAATATTATAGGTAATTTTATTTATTTATAAGGTATATATTATATAGTCTTATTTTAGATATATATATTATAACCTAATACTATATCCTTAATTACTTTTCTTATACCTAGAAAATAATATATTTTTATAAAGTATAATAGTATTTATACTATTCCTTAGTATCTATAAGTTAGTAGCTTATACTATTACTTTATAAACTTTATTTAAATTTATATTAGAATATAAATCTTATCCTAGAATATTAATAAGCTCTATTAGTTCTTTAAGAATTTATATTCTAAGACTTATTTTTTACTATTAGATTATTAGGTTTCTAATATATCTTTTCTAGATAATTTTAATAAATAGATCTTTCTATAGCTTAGTAACTACTATAAGTTATTTAGTATTAAATACTAGTAAATTTCCTTTTTATTATAAGATTATATATAATTTATATATTTTATTTTCTAGATATTTAAGTTTCTTATTAAGAGTATTAGCTCTAGTATTTTTTAATCCTTTAATATATAAAATTTAAAAGTTATAATCTATAAGTATTTCTATTTATTAAACTTATTAATAGTTAAGCTCCTTTATTATAGTAAAATAAATAAGATTCTTATAATCTATAAGTACTTATACTTAGTATTTTAAACCTACTAAGTATACTTTCTATTTATAGAAAGTATCTATAATTACTAGTAATTTTTTATTATAGATTTTATAGTTAAGTTTTATTAATAATAATTTCTATAAATAATAAATAGTTAATTACTATCTTTTATACTTATTAGGCTAGCTTAGTATAGTATTAATAATATAATTAAATAAATTTATTTTTACTTAAATTTCTTTTTCTAAGTTAAATAAAGCTAAAATAAGTACTTTTATAAAAACCTTCTTTAATGTTTTAAAAGCTTCTTAAGCTTTACTAATTTATATAAAGTCTTTTCCTTTATATATTAATACTATAAATAGTATAGTAATTTTAAAATATCCCTAAATAAATCTCCTATAGAAGTTTATAAATTTTAAGAAGGATTATACTTCTTTTATATTTATAGGTAATTTTTATATAAGAATAGTTTTAACTTTTAACTTATTTATTTTAATTTTATTAATAATAATTATATATCCTAGGAAGGTTACTTTTATAGTATAAAATTAATACTTCTTAGGTTTAAGTAATAAACTTACTTCTTAAAGTACTTAGAATATATTAATTATATCTTTTTAATATTACTTTATATTTTTAAAATATATAAGTATATTATTTAAGTAGTAAATATAATAAATATCTAAAAATACTTTAAGTATATTATTTATTAACCTTTAGTATATTACTAAAGTATTAGTTAATTTAAAAAATATAATAAGTATCTTATAATATCTATAGTATATCTTAAATATTATCTTATATTCCTTACCTACCTTAATTTAAATAAGGTTATATATACCTCTTAAATTAAGTTATATAAATACTTTTACTTTCTATAAATAATCTTAAAGCTTATTTATAAATAATAATATATATTAATCCTTAATTATTAGATTATTTAGTTTTTAGTAGTTTATATATAAACCTTTTTATACTATCTTTTTTAAATATAAATAAAATTAATACCTTAAATAATAAAGTTAATTCTTTAATATATTCTTTTTTTAAACTATTATTAATAAATATCTTAAGTATCTTTAAATTATCTTAAGCTAATAAATATATTAGTTTAAATAATAGCTTTATATTTTTAATTAATAGTATCTTATAATTCTATAGTTAATACTTAGGTAAAGCTTTATTACTTTTCCTTTCTTTAAATATATTTTTAAATTCTATATATTCTAAAGGTATTTTAATTTTATTACTTATCTTTTTTAATAGTCTCTAGGTTAAATAATTTCTACTATTATCTTAATAATCTTCCTCCTTCTTAGAAGTTATACTTACTTTTTAAGAGGTTATACTTTCTATACTAACTAGCTACCTATAGTAATAATAATTAAACTTAATTATTTTCTTAATTTAGTTAAATATAAAATTATAGGTTATTAACTATAGTATACTAAGGATAACCTAGTATTTTTTAATACTTATAATATTAAATTAAACCTCTTTTTAGTAACTTTAGATATTTATATCTAATACTTTAGTTTTTATATTTATACTTTTATTCTAGTATAATAATTTACTATTATTTATAACTATTAAGTTATAGAATTTACCTTTTATATTTATAGCTTATTAATATATTATAATAATTTAGTAAAATAAAGTTCTCTATAGCTTTAAAGTTTATTAAAGCTTAAACTATTTTACCCTTTATTTTAATATTAATAAATATTTACCTTATACCTTTAGTTATATATAGTTTTTATAGCTCTAGGATTATTTTTTCTAAGATTATACTTTTATTAGTATATCTTACTAATGTTTTATAGGATTTACTATTATAGGGTCTTATATTACTTTAAATATATATTTAATCTATAAGAATATATTACTATTTAATAGTAATATTTTTTAATAGTATATACTCTTATCCTTAACCTATATTTATATATAGATACTTATTCTAATATAAAATAACTTCTATAAGTTTCTTAACCTAGATATTCTTTTAAATAAATCTTCTTCTAAATTTAATAGCTTTTATATATATTAAATATATTTATTAATCTTTTTTTATCTTATTTATTTAAAATTAAAATACTTAATATAATAGGTTTACCCCTAGGTTAAACCCTTAAATTCTACTTATTTAAGCTTATAGTATATATTTTCTATATTCTTATAATATTAAATTTTTACTTTATTATTATTATCTATAGGTAGTATATATATAATAACTTTCTAAACTTTACCTAGCTTAGGTATATATTCTATAATACTTTTACTATTACTTTTAACTATAATATAGTTTAGTAGAGATTTTTTAAAGCTTCTTATAATCTTTAATTTCTTATTTTAACTATTAAAGCTTAGTCTTAGAGTAATAAAGAAATCTTTTATTATTTTTAATAAAGTACTAAATTTTTTCTTCTTTATTCTTTATTATTTTAGTTACTTAGTTTTCTTACTTTTTAACTTAAAACCTAAGATAGTAATCTACTATATAGCTATATTTACTTAATGTTTTTTACTTTAGCTTTTCTTCTTTCTATAAAAGTTAATAATATATCTTAATAGTTTATAGTTAAAATAAAGTTTATTTTTTTATTATTTATTTATTTTTTTCTTAAATAACTTATTTTTTTTAATAAATCTTATATTAAGTTTTATAAATTTTAGTTATTAGTTCTTTATATAGCTTTATTTTTTAAAGTATTATATTAAGTATATATTCTTCTTTTCTATAATTTATTTATAATAATAATTATTAATCTTAATTACTTTCTTAATTATATTTTATAAGTTCTTTAGTTTATTAATCCTAGAGATTTTATCCTTTATATAGTTCTTTAATTCTTTATAGTACTAGGCCTTTAATACCTTATTATTTTAGTTTATATAGGTAGTATATTATTAAAACTTAGTAATATATTTTATTATAGCCTTTATTTATTAAAGATTCTATAGATTTATTTTAATAGTCTTCTTTTAATTAATATCCTTAAATACTTTTTTAATTATTTATTTAAACCCTACTATTAATATAAATATTTATTATATCTTAATTTTTATATCTACTATTATTTTTCCTTTAAAGCTTTTATTTATTAAATAATCTATAAGAAATAAGCTAACCTAGTTAAATATAGTACTTTATAATAGAAAAACTATTTATAGAACTTATTTATCTTTATAATTAAATTTCTTTCTATTAAAAACTATATATACCTTAGCCTAAGCTATAAACTAAATTAATTTTCCTTAATTACTATTATAAGTCTTAAATAATATAACTCTAAGTTTATTCTTCCTCTTAGTAAATAATAGTACTATAGTAGATATAAGTATAAAAGCTTTTACTTTATTTATTAAAGCTATATTATCTTTATAAGTTAATACTTTAAGGTAGTACTTAAAGTATAATAAAGGGGTATCCTTTTTAATAGAAGTTATACTTTAAGGTTAATTATAAAGGAAGAGGTAAATATATTATAAAGATTAATTAAATAAAACCTATTACTAATAAATAAAGAATATTATTTAAGTTAAGTATAAAGCTTTTATCTAAGGAAATACTATCTACTTATATAGATCTTTATTCTCCTTAGATCTCTCTTAAATCTTTATAGATTCCTTTAGATCTCTTAAAGTTTTTATAAACTCCTAGAGGATTTATTATATAACTTATTATTTCTATAATCTTTACTTATAGTTCTCTATATAGTTCTACCTACTAAGCCTTAGGCTATAAGTTGTTATATAATATATTTGTTTATAATACCTAGAAATAAGTAAAATACCTATAAATAAATAAATAAAGAACCTCTCTAGGTATAAGTTTAAAAAAACTTTTAAGTACTATTAAACCTTTAAGATATATAAAGTATAGTTAAGAAGTTTAATTAAGAAATTTTTTAAGCTTTAAGGGTATTATTAATTATTAAATTATAATTTTTATTTATTAAAAGTTATTTCTTTAAAAACTTAAAAGTTTATTTTATTTATTTACTTATTTTATTTAAAGTATTAAAAAGTTTTTTAAATAATATAAAAACTTAAAGTAAAAGATCTATTAAGTATATTTAAATATTTTCTAAATATTAAACTTTAAATACTAAGCTTTAAAAGATATAAAAACTAATTAAAAACCTTATATTACCTTTCTTAATACTTTAAGAACCTTTTTAATTATACTAAGAGTATTTATATTAAGTATTATAAGTATACTAATACTACTAGTACTACTAAGAGAATTATAATTATCTTTATTATATTTTTTAAGCTAATCTTTTACTAATCTTTTAATTTCTTTAATACTATTATTTAACTCTTCTTCCTTATTTAAAAGCTTACTATTTTTATAAATAATACTTAAGAGTATATAAATAATTATATAAAGGTAATTAATTTCTTATAAAAACTTAATAATTAATATATACTTAAAGTAAAAATTACTAATATATAAAAAAAAAGTATAAGAAAAGAAAACTTATCTTTTAAAAGATATATTATACTATAAAAATCTATAAGATAATATATAATATTAGTAATAAAAATAAGAAGAACTATATAACTATAACTATAAAAATAGTAATAATAGTAGTAACTATAGTAATTTACTTATAAATAGTAGTAATTAAAAAAGTAACCTATAAGTATATTATTAATATATCTAAGGTAGAGAGTTTTATTCTAAGTATTAATTAAAATTTATAAATTACTAAAGCCTTATTTAAGATTACTAAAGTACTTACTAATAATAATATACTTAGTATATTTAAACTTTAAAGTAGTATTAAATTTAATAATAATCTTAGAAGTAGTTTAAGTAAAAGGTAACTTTATTAGAAAACTATATTTCTTTTAAGAAGAACCTTTTAAGGTAAGTTTTAGTAAAGGAAACTATAGATAATTAATATTAAAAATAAGGTAAAAAGTAAAAGTAGAATTTATATAACTATATTTCTTTAAGTCCTTTACTAGAAACTTAATAACTATAATTAAAATAAAACTTTCTAGTTTATCTTTATTATTATTATTATTAGTAATATTACTACTAGTAATATTCTTAGAATTAATCTTAAGTAGATTATTACTAATAGCTTTATTATTAATATCTTCTTTATACTAAAAGTATAAAATAAGCTCTTCTTTCTATATTTTAATAAGTTTCTTTTTACTACTAACTATTATAAACTTTTAATTATATAAAGTAAAGCTTTAAAAGTAGGAAAAGAAAGAAAAAAAGAATTTATAAAAGTAGTTATTATTATTATTATTATAGTAATAAGTTTAGTAAAAGAAAATTAAACTTTAAAACTTTAAAAAGAAAAATATATAGGTACTAAAGTATAATTATAAAATTTACTAATTAAAAAAATTAATTAATAAGAGTAGAGGATTAAAACCTTAAAATTAAACTTTAAAAAGTTATATAAGAAGCTTAGAAAGTTTATAGATTAGATAAATTAAAATATAAAATTACTTATTAGTTTATTAATAGCCTAGGGAAATTATACTATTATACTTATATAAGTATAGAAGAATAAACTAAAACTAATCTAAGGAGTATATTATAGAAATAAATTATACTTTATATAATTTAAGCTTACTATTTTTATATAACTTACTACTAAGCTTACTAATAAAACTACTTAATATAAATAAAGAAGCTTAAAAGTTTATAACTTTCTTCTCTTTTTCTTCTTTAAATAATAATATAATATATTTTTACTTATATAAATACTTATTTAAAGTTCTTTATTTTAACTATAATAAAAGTTTTAAAGTTAATTTATATTATAAAGTATATAGTTTATTAACTAAGAGATTAATATACTTTAAAGTTAACTTTTTTTTTATTCTTTTAAATTATAAAAGTTAAAGTTATAGAATTCTACTTATTAAGGTTCTTTTAGTAAAAACCTAGGTTTTTAAAAAATATTTAAAAGTAGTTATATATAATTTTAAATAACTTCTTTTAGAGCTTATAATTATAGTAGTTCTCTAATACTAGTTCTTTTAGTATACTAGGTATAGTCTTAGTATATTTCTCTAAAGGTAAACTAAATCTTTTATATATATTAAAGAAGATTTAAAGTTTAAATCTAAAGCTAGTATCTTTATTTCTATTATACTTTTAATCTTTTATATATAACTTAGCTATAGTTATAATCTCTTTATAGTAACTATCTTATTTTAAAAATAAGCTCTTATTATATATATTTTTATATATAAATAAGTTATCTAAGATAGTTATTAATACTTAAACTAGTATATATATTATATTTTAAGCTAGTACTAAGCTTAGTCTAGCTTAGTTTATTTCTATAAGTAAGCTATCTAGTAGTATTAGTATCTTTTACTTAGGTATCTTTTTTATAGTAGTAAATATCTACCTCTTAGTTAAGGGTCTTTATAAACTAAATTAAGTAAGGGTTAGTACTTTATATTTAGCTTAAATTCTCTTATTAAAAAAGTTAAATAAGATATAGTTTTAAAGTTTAAATATCTATAGTTTTAAGTAGTTAATATAAAGTTTATTAACTTTATTATTTAATTATTTATATAATCTTTACTCTTTTATTACTTTTATAAGTATACTTATAATAGTACTACTTTTAGATATAAAAATACTATATATTTATAATACTTATCTAAGGGCTTATAAAGTTAAGATATTAATAAGCTTAAAGTTAACTTTCTTAAATCTATAAAAGTTATCTTAAAAAACTTCTTATAAGTTACTATCTATATCTTCTCTATTCTTATATATTATAACCTTTTCTATTATAAATTCTAAAGAGTTTTAAAAGTATACCTTTACTATAGTAATAGTTATAGTATTATAAGGTTAAGGTTCTTTTTTATAGTAATAATAATAATAGTAATATACCTAAAGATATTATTATTATAGATACTATTATAGTTCTTATTAATTAACTTTAGCTCTCTTTATAATAGGAAATAAAGGTAGTTTATATAGATTTTTAATCTTTTTAAAAGGTTAAATTAATAGCTTAATCTATATATTTACTAATTAGTATTAGTATAATCTATATATTAAATAGTAGATTATTAACTTTTAAAACTAAGTAAACTAGGGAATATATAATTATATATTACTAGTATACTTTTTATTCTAGTAATTAAATTTATTTCTTTTTAACTACTAGTTTTAGTAATTATATATAAATAAAAAGTAATAAACTACTTTAATTAAGTTTAGTTCTACTAAAATAAGTACCTTTAATTTACTAACTAGTAGTAGAATTAACGTTTAAATATTAACATTCTAATAGTAGTTTATAAAGGTATATAATTTTATACCTTAGGTTAAAATATAAATAAAGTAATAAGATTATATTTATTAAAAAATTTATTTTAATAGCTTATTTTAAAGCTTATATATACAATTTTTATAGCTTATTTTAAAGGCTATATTAAATATATAAGCTTTTCTTCTAAGAAGGTATAAGGTATATAAAAAAATATCCCCTCTTATATTTTATATTTTAACTTAAGATATAAAATTATATATCTTTATAAGCTACTCTAGATATAGTAATTTTCTTTACTAAAATTTATTTAAGACTTTAGTAAAACCTTAATTTTTTTACTATTTTCTTAGGGTTATATATATTTTAACTTCTTTTTAGGAGCAAGCTCCTTCTAAGAAGCATTGTTCTCTAGGGTATTGTTTATTACTATATAAGGATCTAACATCTCCTCTACAACTGCTGGTGCAGCAACCTTGCGCATCGCCACCATTACTGGATTCTCAACATTTCTGTTCGCCGTTCTCGTCTGTTCTTGCAATGGAACAATAGTGCTCCAAGAAACAATTGTGTTCTTAGAGCTGGGGCAGGAAATGCAGCTGCGCTGTAATCAATAGCCAGCTTGCGGTTCCAGTTCTACAAGCCATGTTTACATTCCTGGTCCAATACGCCCAAGATCAAAGCCCCCTCATCAATGTAATCAAAGTGCCCGTCTTTTGCTTGCTACCACACTTGTAAGCTTGCACATCTCTGTAGGACTTCAGCTCCCCAGCCGACCAAATTATTGGCATCTATTGAGCCTCTGGCAGTGCCTTTATGTGCTCGAAATGTGCTTAGTCATCTGACAGGGATCGGGCTCTTACCTTACCTGAAACTCTGCACTAAGCACTAGAAAACACACATAGAACTTGTAGCAGCAATACAACATAACGTTCACTACATCAAATGGATCCAATCAGTGGTCAACTTGGCAGATTACGTAATCCGAGTCGGTATAATCTCAGCATCCACGTTCAATCCCCTTGTTGTCATAAGATGACTAAGACTGGAAATGTAGACCTTTACACCGACGCCAGCCAATACGCGCTAGAAGTTGTCCTTTTCTAGCAAGGGAAATTCGTAGCTGACATCAGCTGAAAAAGGTATAGCCCCCTGAACAGGAAACACCTGGGACTAGTCTCTGCAGCTGAGAGGTTCCGGATGATCATTCACCAGTCAAATACAACCACGAGAGTAGGTATGATCAGACCATTCTGCGCTAATTACGCGAAAACTTGACCGGCTGACGCCACACCACGCCAAGCACGTTGGAATGAGCTTGTCAGACACTGGATGCTCAGGATCTCACATGTGAAGGGTAAAAAGTAACCTGGCTGACGAAGTCAGCCACTGAGAATTTGAGGGTGTGTTTTTCTTTCTCTAAAACACGTTAAGCGTTCTACTATTATATCTGTCCTCTTGCTTATGAATTGCTGTCTATTTTACTCTCTTCATTTAAGATCTCTACAATTAGTCTCTTATCACAAAAGCGGTTCTCAAACTTCAGTAGAACTTAAACAGCAATTGATCTACTTTGATAAGCATTTGTTTAAGATTCTATGTCGAGGGTTATGTCTTTATTATCCGGTCTAAATGTTATTGCCGCTTTCCGTCAGTCACTTACTTATAACAAAGACTGCCATTCCTACGTTACTAGACTCTTAGCAAACAAAATCGCCTTTAACAGTGGCGAGGCAGAAAATTACTTTCTAGAAATCGGTGAATCGTTCAGGGGCCTGCCCGAATCTTTGAAACTATTCGCTAAGGGAAGGAGCATGTCTACAATCTGTGCTCTTTTAGTCTTTATTTATGTAAGAGAAAAACCCCCCAGCTGGTGCAATAATGATCAGGGCCAACGGGAGATCAAGATTCTATTACTTGTTACCTATAGACTATTTTTTCATCCACTAGCCAAGTATCCCGGCCCTGTATTTGGACGAATCACAGATTGGTACACAGTCTACCACGCCTGGTTAGCAAACCGACACACTGATTTCCACCGTCTGCACCAAAATTACGGTATCTGCCTCCCTCTCTCAGCACCCATCTCTTTATCCTACCTGCTGACTATAATTGCAGGTGAAATCGTCCGCGTAGGACCAAACCGGATCTCAGTGAACAGCGTTGAAGGCTTGAAAACTATCTACGGTAGTAAAGCCAATACGCAAAAGTCCAAAACATATAGCCTCGTGAATAGTTATGTTGGCTACCCTAGTATTGAGACCGTTATTAATAGAGAGGAGCATGTTCGCAAGAGAAGGATCTTTCAACGTGCACTTTCGGATCGGGCTTTGAGAACTATGGAACTTGCCCTAGATAGCAAAATAAGGTTATTCTGCGAGCTTCTAGATGCATCATTCGTGCAAGATAGGAATAAAAAGACGAATAATGTATGGTCGGATGCAAAGGATATGGCTGAGTGGTTTAGCCATCTGGCTTTCGATATCATGGGTGATTTCTTTTTTGGGCGTAGTTTCAACGTCTTAGAGAATGTGGATCATAGGTATCTTTTGAAGGCAATTAACGATGGCACTAGAATGCTCTATATTGTCTGTCTATCCCTATATATCTCCTCCTAGCCTTGACTGCTAATTAAATGCCAGGTTGGAAACATGCCATTCCTCTTAAAACTGCAACTAGAGAAAATATTCTTCCCGAGTCTGTTGAAAGGATTGCATCAGTATTCGGAGTATAGCAAAAGTCTTGCCATGAGCTGTTTGCAAGGGCACTCGAAAAAGGAAACGAGCAGTATATTCCAGCTATTACTTCAGGAAACAGAAGTCGAGAATAAAGGACCAGCATGTCTTCCCGAGCTGATTAGTGAGAGCAGTCTCCTTCTACTCGCCGGTCAGTCTTTTGACTGGATACATATATTCATTAGCTAACTGCCTAGGATTTGACACCACGGCCACTGCACTCGCCAACACAATGTTTCATCTCCTTAATAACCCTCCTACGTACACACGTCTTTGCTCTGAAATATGCAGCACCTTCTCTAATGATAAGGAGATTAAGAGCGGCAAGTTATTGACAAGCTGTCTCTATCTCCGCGCCTGCATCGACGAGTCTATGCGTCTCTCTCCACCTGTCGGCACCGTGCTTCCCCGAGAAATCCTCCCCGGCGGTCTTACCATCTCCAGTCATTATTTTGCTGCCGGAATTGAAATCGGTGTTCCCGTATATGCATTACATCACTCTGAGAAATATTTCACCAATGCGGAAGATTACAAGCCGGAGAGATGGATGGTGGGGGAGGGGACGAGTGACGAAGAGCAAGCGCTACAGAAGGCAGCATTTGCTCCATTTAGTGTTGGCCCCAGGGGATGTGCTGGTAAGAATATGGCGTATTTAGAGATGACTACTGTTATTGCAAAGCTGGTATGGAGGTATAATATTCGCTTCTCTGAAGTAATGGACGCGGCGTTGTCTGCGAAACAGAAGCAGAAAAAGCGGGATGACGATTCCGTTGATAGAGTTATTGCGAAGTCCCCAGGCCCTTTCCTCGAGTTTAAACTCCGGGGCGTTTGAGTCTTTATCTTAGAGAAGAGGAGTGTGAATTCGTTCTTTACATTGTTGGCGGCCCTGTGCACTTCGCAATAAATCTTGAGATCAATTAAGAGAAATGAATCAAACTTTGAACACGGAATACTATAGAAATCTTCACAATGGATATCAAAATGATTGTTCGACTAGCAATGTAAGACAAAATGAATAATAGTAAATGACATGGATTCAGTAACTCACAGTGCAGAACTAAGTACACGAGTCCAACTCTTCTATACATACTTGGTGCCTCAAGCACTAACGAGTATCCTCATACATAGTAAATCGGGGAAGAATAAGGAATTAGGGAATGTAGTGTCTGACTATGTAGTGTCTGACCGGAAAATGCCTTAGCCCACTAGTGGCGCCCGGGCCAATCAACAGGGGAGAAAGTTGACTTTTGACGAAAGTCGCAATTCTCATATACTTGATAGGTCATCATACTCAGGACTTAAACCGGAATACGCCCATACGCCCATGTCAATTTTTTCCATTGCATGAGACATTGTTACCATCAAACATTGGTACTCTCAAATTGGCTCTAACAATCCATACCATCTGTAGAAATTGAGCAGCCCAGCTTGTCAATTTAAATTGCAATCTCCGAGGATAGAATCCGAGAGAAAAATGCACTAGAGCTTTTACCCAACGACCTTCTAGCCGTTCGCAGACTCCTTGTCCTTAACGCTGATGAAACTCTGTCAGGTATTTGAAGCGGCAATGAATTAAGGCTCTCTTACACCAACTTGTTCATCTTGGCATGACCCTGAAGGCAGGAACCAAGAGACGTCCGAGAAAGGTCTCTATTGTGTTCGAGTGTTTCCATCCATGACTCATCAAGGCCTCGAAAGTCTTTGGCATTCTCAAGATCTAGTTTCGATACCAGCCCGCCATGCGGCCTCACATAGGTGAGATATATGACTCTGTCTTGGCCGTAAGAGGTATCACATAAAGTCAGTAATTAGATGCTTCGTTTGAGTACGCTCGAAGCAAGTTCGTGACTCTCAATGGAGATGGCGTGAAGGACCTGCTAAATAGACGATGGATGTACGTCAAGTGAGTTTCTCCCATGGAGAAAGTTTCATGAGGATGAGCAGCATCCGAAAAGAGGTAATTCGATAAAGCTGGGTATCTCGTCTGGAGAACCTCAATAGAGAAGTATTCTTCGAGCAGTCGTAGGATTAAGTTCTCGGCTATTACTAAGCGAGTGGCGATTACGTTCGGCCACCTCTCAGGTGCCCACGCTACTAACGATAGAAGTACAAAGGATTGTGGCTGTAATGTAGTTATAAGTACGCAAGCAAGTCTTCTCTAGACGACTGATTATTGGATCTCAAATTCGTAACGTATAGCCAAAAATCAACATTAGAACTAAACTCACCGTATGGAGAGAGACATCCGATAGTGAAGCGAAGACTAAAGCAGCCAAAATATTATTATTTTAATTAGATCTGGGGCTATATCTTTCCGGCTTCAGATAAGCATACCGGCCCAAATAATCAAATTTGCTTCCGCGCTATATTCAAATGTATTCTTCGTGGTGCACTAAATTCCGAGTCAGTTCTTTCGAACCAAAGTCCATACTAACATCTCTTACTTGGGATAATATTGTAGCTTGACCGATACCCATATGAGTTCCGATCCATACCAAGCAATCTCTTATATAATCTTTGAGCTTTGGTTCGACTATTGGCAACGTTAATAAAACGTATAATGTGTTCATTAAGAGTAGACCCCCGACGGGTCGACCGGACACAAGGGAAGGTGATCCTGCCGTGGTTCGATCGACAAATGCCTCAAGATCTGCCGTGAGGAAATATGGGATAGAGGAGACAATTCCTTGCGTGAGTGCTGTGGCGTCTTTATGTGTTGATGTGTCTATCTCTAGGTCATCCGAGACTCTATTGATTCGGCGATGGCAGGTTGTTATAATGCTTAAGACTATCAGAACCGCCTTCCTGTAACTGTTCCATACAAAAGCAATGTAGGCTATACTATGTTAGTAGGCATAAAGCATCTCAGGACGTGACTCACCATCGTGATAAGATAAAACGAGGCCGGGCCAACAGCCTATATCAGGTCTTTGCATATTAAAAGTCAGCGCCGTTCCATTTGCTTTAACTATTTAAAGACTATGAAATCCTTTTCAAGCAATAGTATACGATACTGAGAGTCATGTTGAATGCTATCTAATTGAAATTGAACTCACGTCACTTGATTGTTTTTAGGGGGAAAGACTCCCACCGATCTTGGTTTCCATTCTTTAGGAACGGTTACCGGCCACGCATCATATTCTCTTTTCAGTTTTTCGGCCTGCATCTGAAGGTGACGAAGCTGGTCAACGGTCGCTTCAGTCGCTAGTAAGGATCTTGCTCTCCGTATCAGTGGTTCTGTTTGCGTATAGAGCACATCTAATGCTGGTGTTGACTGGTTGAAAAAAGGCGTGCATAGAATGCTGAACTTGTGTGCCGAGTTTTTGATGATCGCGGGACAATATAGCCGTGGTATAGACTCAGAACTATTCACTTCAGGTTTCGTAGATGGTGTTGGACTTGTCATTTGGAAGAGATTGACTCCACACACTACAGCGAATGGCGAGAACTGGCCAAAAAGAATGGCAGACACTCCCCGCGCATGAGCTACATGTGCACAGGGACGTGCAGCGGTACTGGTGATAATCTGTGATAGTCAATTCATATCCACTTAGACGTGACAGAACTTACTTGATACAGTCCAAGCAATGTAGCGGTCATAAATGATTCCACAGTCGCAAATCTGACCTCATGTGCTATACGCAGGCGGAAAGATGGCAGCAAAGAGAGATACAAGTCCTCAGCCCGTGTCATACACGCATCATTTCCAAGCTTCTTTCCTGAAGTGGCCAGACTGATGATTGTACATGCTTGTGCAATTTCAGAGCTGGATCCGGCTTCGAGTACCAGAGTGCGAAGGCCGCTTAGATATCCGCGAGACGAGTTCTGATCGGACGAAGCAATACAGTAGTCATTAAAAAAAGCCAGACGTGCGTATTGCTCCATCTCAGGCCAAGACAGCGTGTGTCCTGCTACCTGATGCGACCAGTCCGTCGGCTGTTGATGCGATGTATTTGAAGCGACTTCTCCGGTATAATTGACAAATTTTAAAGCGAGCTTATATCCGGGACAGTCGTGACTTGCTCTGCTACATCGAAGACATGACTTGACCGGACGACTCCTTTAGCATCCCATAAAAATTGCCGTACTAAATTAAAGCAGCCACCGAAACGCAGCTCCTGTACAATCGTAGTCACCAATGAAACCTGGAAAAAACACATACAGGACGGGTCTCATCGCACTAAATCTATGGTCAGCATGTCGAGACTGGGTGCCCTCGAGACAATGTTACGTGCCTTCCTCCGCTTTTGCTTGCATGCATGGCATGCTCCTGATGCCCCATTATTCACCATATTTTCTCATAGGGAAGGTTGAAAGACATAGTAAACATGTAGCAGATGAGATGGGTTTCAATACTTACTAAATGTAGTTGGCATTTGCGCTCGGGGTAAAGTCGGGAAAAGTCGTTGTTGATCGAAACGGGTTAGAGTTTGCGCAAGTGTGTATGTGTGTAAATCCCTCTCTCTCTCCCTCTCTCTCTGTCTCTCTCTCTCTAGCTTCGGGTGGTTCAAGCTGACTTCCTGGGATGTATAAATAAGTATGTAAGGCCTTTCATACATCTCGTCTTTGTCTATGACTTAAATCTAGTATCTCACGATTCTTCCACCTCTCTTCTCTCCTCGCCATGCACAGCATTATCTCGCCTGCCGTTTTGTACTGGGGCACCCCCGTGGTCCTCGTAACGACGGAAAACGAAGACGGCACCCCCAATATTAGCCCCATGTCCTCCGCCTGGTGGTTCGCCCATCGCTGCATGCTTGGGCAATTGGCCATGTCCAAAACAACGCAGAATATGCTTCGAACCAAAACATGCGTCCTGAACCTCCCTTCACAGGACATGACCCCACACGTCAATCTTCTATCCCGCACAACGGGTACCAATCCAGTGCCAGAATTCAAGGCGATGCTAGGGTACTCGTATGTTGAAGATAAATTCGGGCACGCGAGACTCACGTCGCAGAAGTCGGATCTAGTGGGACCGCCGAGAATTCGCGAGTGTCCAGTGCAGATGGAAGGGGAAGTGGTAGGGTGGCATGAGATGATGGAGGACCTACCTGATCGGAAGGGCTTGATGCTGTCGATTGAGGTAAAGATTTTGAGGGTTCATGTGCTGGACGAACTCCGCTTAGAGGGACATGAGAGGAGGATTGATACGAACAAGTGGCATCCGCTTTTTATGGTCTTCTCGGAGTATTACGGGAGGGGTGAGAAGAAGTTGGAGGAGTCTGAACTTGCTAAAATTGATGAGGAGAGTTATCGTGGTGTTACTGAAACAGAGTAAGATAAGTTAATTAAATAAAATAAAGTAAACTAAGTATTAAAGATACTAGAACTGTTTACTTCTTAGAAGGAGGTACAATAAAGAAGAAGATTATTTTCTAGGAGGTATTTAAATAGCTAAAAAAAAATTAAGAATTTAGTAAAATCTTAGTAGTTATTTTTTCTTATTTAAAAGAAATACTTAAGATAATTTATTATTTTTAGTATAACTTTTATTTTTTATTAAAAAAATTAAATATAATAAGTTTATATCTTTAAGATTACTTTATATATAAATTTTAGTAGTAAGGTACTAAAATTATATAGTTTACTTACCTACTAATTTCCCTTAACTTAACTAAGAGCGATAGTAAATTTGTTAGACTATAAGCGAGGCCGACGATTACATTTTACATGTCCGCTGTATGGTTTACGATAGGTCAACGTTGCGTAGAGATTGTAGAGTGTGGAAGATCTGGAATCAAATTGTAGGTATTTCCGGGGTACTTGCTAGCGTCAGTCTTCTAAAGGTTTCCGTCGTTTATTTCCTACTCATCACTGGCTCCCAGGCTTTCAATCATCAGGGGCTGCAGGAAGTCTGACATCACGTGTGGCAACACCGGTGCTAAAAGTTGGAAGTCGGTGAGTCTTATCTCATAAATGTGAGCAGTTAACTGGATGTATTCCTGTACCCCCTGCTGAATGTACTCTGTAGAGGGCTCCACCTGTATGATCGGTGCACGATAAATGGATGAGACTCCGCATGAACTGAGAACTTACCCCAACAATGCAGAGTGAAATGTATGGAGATAGACTAGGAATGTACACTAGTCATTACTTCTTTCGATTGCATCGGTTATGACGGCAAAACAGTCTACTTATCAAGTTCGTGACTTAAGAAGCGGCGATAATCCTTAGTTATGTCCAAGAAACTGCTTTATCAATAGATTGAACAACCAGACAACTCGCTTCCTCCACACTTCTTCGTTATGATCTCAACTACCGAGCTCACTCTCCTAGATTGGAAGGCGGTCTTCGGCCTTATAATAACTATAGCACTAGTGTGCGTTTTTCTACCTAATGTCTTTAGTCTTGACAAGTCGGTCGATGCGCCGATGCTCGATATGCTCGATAAGAGATCCAAGAAGATATACGACTACAAAAGTGCGATAAGCCAGAGTTATAATAAAGTCAGTAATTCCGACTTTTCTAGGAAGACCATGCGTTAATTTTCTATAGTTCAAAGATGGCATTTACCAATTGCGGGTTCCATATGGAAAACTGGTGATTCTTCCCAAGCGATTCGTTAACGAAATTCGTAATATGCCAGACGAGGCCATGGATTTTCACGGTGATATGAAATATGTTAGTAACTATTGGTTATCGAAACAAAATTGGCTCACTAGGTTGCAGAGACACTTACAAAAGTATACGGGTATACTTGGGTCAAGTAAGTAAATCCTCTATTAAATGACATATCTTATATTCTGATTTGAAATTCAGAACTGCACAACGATGTAGTTGCTGCGGCAGTGAAGAATGATCTACCTCGTCACCTTGGTAAGTGATGACTCTTGAACAACATTTGTCAAAAGGCTAATATGACTAGCACAACTCGTCCCCCAGCTCCAAGAGGAACTGGATATCGCATTTTCAGAGGAGATTCCAGAATGCAAAGGTCAGTCCAACTCAGATCTCAGTCATATGTTCAGGTACTGTGTTTACATATATTAGATTGGACATCTCTCAACAGCTATAAAGTGTTTGTTCAAGCAATAGCATACATGTCAGGTCGAGTCTTCGTAGGCTCGCCTTTAAACCACGATAAAGATTTCCTTCGAACCACCATTACTCACTCCACCCAATGCGTGCAAGCAGGGCAAGAGATGTGGAAATATCCAGCAATTTTACGACCTATCGCACAGTACTTTGTACCAGGCATCCGGAATGTTCCACACCATAAACAAAATATGGAAAGATTGCTGGGTCCGATAATTAAAGAGCGCCTTCGTCTGGAACAGACGCCTGGGTATGAAAAGCCAAGAGATATGACTCAATGGATCTTGGACCGTTGTCCTCCTGAAAAAAGAACGGATATATTATTCCAAGCTACGTGTCAGCTTAATGTCAGCTTGGCTGCTATTCATACGACCAATATGGCTCTGGCTCACATGATTTTCGATCTCTGTTCATACCCCGAATATATCCAACCGCTTCGCGAAGAAGTCGAACGAGTACTAAAGGAAGACGGTGGCACTTTCCAGCAACAGAGTCTTGTGAAGTTACGCCTTGTATGTGCTATATGTACTGTATGACAGTATTTGTGCTAAGATAACCTTAGCTAGATAGTTTCATGAAAGAGTCGCAGCGTCACAGCCCTTTTAACTACGGTAAGCTGACCTATACTGTTATAATGAACATTGATTTAAGTGCTGTATAGTAAGCATGAATCGAAGAGTTCACCAAGACACAAAACTATCAAGTGGCTTCATCCTTCCGAAAGGAGTACATGTCTGCTTTCCAGGTTACGACATAGGCCATGACCCCGAGTTGTTGCCGAACCCCAATTCATTCGATGGATTCCGTTATGCCAAAATGCGTGAAGACCCTGGTAACGAATCAAATTTCCAATTTGCAACCACCAGGTTAGTGTTTCTATCCTCTACATGCAAACAAAGTGACTCTTTTAGTAACTGAAATAAGCGAGAATTCTCTCCCTTTTGGCTATGGGAAGCACGCTTGCCCTGGACGTTTCATGGCCGGTAATGAGATTAAATTACTCCTATCAAATTTCATCCGCCGTTATGATTTCAAATTTCCGGATGACAATCCGAAGAGGCCTGAGAATATTTACGTCCACCTTTTTATCATGGCAGATATAAGCAGACCGATTCTTGTCAGAAAACGACAGGATGTTGCTTGAGCTATACAAGCAATGCTAAAATTGGAATAGAATTAGTAAATATGATGAAAGTACATGTATTGAATTTAATTCTTGACTTGAACAGGACCCAGGAGAAAACGAGAAGTTATTTTAAGCAAATTACGCGAAGATATATCAGTCTGATCAGAACTCCAAGAGACAAAAATTCACAACATAAAAGAAATTTTAAAACTTCCGAGGGGCTGTAATGATACTGGAGACATAGAGTCAATTGTGTACCACTTCTTTGGTCCATATTTGTACTACTCGTCATCCCCTTTGACAAGAATAACAAAAAAAACTACCTCTTTTTTTAGCAGTTATGCCTTTCATCTGAACGTCGAATACTTTTTAATGGGCTGAAGACCTTTAACAATCATAATCAAATCTACTGTCACGAGCTGCAACAAGCATTCTTCTAAAGCTACTAAGAGAGTGTATGGTTAGACTACGGAATAGAGCTCCATCCATTCTAGGTTGCCAAGACGCCGTTGGGTACCCACAATCTAGGCTATGTCATATACCTCACAAATAAATATATTGCATTGCATTAGCGACAAGAGCTGATAACCCTAATTAGGAGTACTCCTTGGCTTAGAGTGATGCTCGCTTAAAAAAGGCTCTTCCTCTCGTCACGTAATGATTCTAAAATGAGCCCTTTTGCTTAGAGTTATGATGAAGTCTGACCTTGAAACTGCAATACTTTCTAGTTTCCATTGTAGTATGAGTTACCATGTGGCTTTGGTTTCTCCCTTTTCATTGTTGAAGGGACTTGATTGGTATGTAACAGCATGTCTATCGTTTCAGAAGCCTTGAGCCTTTATTGGCCTTTAGCACGAGAAAATTCTACGGATACTTCTCAGAATCAGAGTGTAATTTTAAGAATATTCCAGAGAGATGCTTTTTCAGATATAAGAAGTGATTTTGCTGACAATTCTAAAGCAAGTTTATCTCAATCTTTCACCCCAGAACAAACTCGGACTTCCCATTTTGACAGACTTTTCCCATGATGAATCTGCAGCTTCCATTACGTCAGGAACGAAATCCAACAAGGGTTGCTGTAATCGGTAGCGGCGTGTCAGGCTTAGCCGTTGCAAAGTTAGTAATACCTTTTTTCTTGATAAATGGCTTGGCAGTTACCAAGATTTGATACTATTATCCTAGATTTAAAACTGAAGAATCTAGGTATCTTTTGGCAGAGCGAGTAAAGCAAGCTACAGACACTAAGTATTTTCAAGTCACGGTATTTGAACAATGCTCTGAAGTCGCCGGTATCTGGAATTTCGATACCAAAGATGACGAGTTTCAAACACCAATGTACGAAGATCTCTACACGAATGTGCCCCGTACCATGATGGAGTACAAAAATTTTCCATATTCAAAAGATACGTCAATGTTCCCAACACGCGACAAAATCAAGCACTACTTAGAGGCGTGTTCTCAGGAAATACGATACTGCATCAAGCTAAACTCAGAGGTCACCTGTGTCACTCGACTCATCAGAAACTATGAGAGAAAGTGGAAAGTGGAAGTACGAAACACAGTCTTTGGAAATTCGGAGGAAATTTACTTCGATGCTATCGTCGTAGCCACAGGAACTTTCAACCAGATTTATGTGCCTTCCTACGCAGAGCTGGATGAATGGACCCAGGCATACCCTGGAAGTATCATTCATTCAAGGGATTATCGGCGCCCTGAAAAGTTTGCTAACAAGGTTGGTTATTCCTCTTCCACGATCTAGTACTCCATCATAATTAACTTATTCCCTGATATCTCACTCGGAATTAAAAATCTCCTTCAATCATTTACTAAGATAGTTACAGAAAGTCCTAATCATTGGCGGTGGACCTTCTTATTTTGATATCGCCAAACGCATTTTTGAAGTCACCAGAGGAGAAGTCTTAGTTTCGACACGCACTCCAGTGCCCTCTCTCAGCAGCCCAAACCAAAGACAAGTTCCCGCACCAAAGCAATTTCTCCCTCAGCAAAAAGCTGTTCAATTCATTGACGATAGCATTGAAGAAGATATCGATATCATTCTGCTTTGTACTGGTTACAAATATGAATTTCGATTTATACCCATGATGGAAGTTAGCAATGATGGAAGCCAGGTCCTCGGCCTTTGGAAGCAAATCTTTTGCATCTCCGAGCCAACGCTAGTCTTCGTTGGCCTTTTGAAGATGAGCGCTATATTCACTCTTGTTGAAGCACAAAGTGCATACATTGCGCGAGTCTTCTCTCAACGTTTAGCTCTCCCATCGAGGCCTATTATGAGAGTAGAGGCAGCAGAAGAGATTCGAAGATTTGAGGCTGGTGTAGGCGCTGGGCTGGTTAATCCCAATGCATTTCATAATATGAGATATCCTCTCGACAAAGAGTATATCAATCAATTATCCGTAGCTAGTTATAAGGCAAAGTCGCTTCCGGGCGAAAATAATGGAAAGCAGCCGCCGTTATATGGTGCCTACATGGATTGGACTCGAGCGAATACGGGAAGAATGAGAGATGCCTTTGAAAAGAAGGGCGCGGCCAAACATACGTTCACTTCGCCTGAGTCGTTGGGTTTTTGGTATAGGTGATGGTAGTATTCAAATTGACCGACGTCTAGAATTGCGCGCTATGTCGCAAGCAGTATCTGAGACTTAGCTTGATATGAACAGATCATGGATTGGATTATCTAGGTACTAGTGTTTTTAAGCAGCGATGTTAATGAAAAAGTATTAGAGCTAATACATTACGACTTCTGGCCTTAGAGTCCTTATAAATATAGTGCTCTATATTACAAACTCTTTTTCTTATGCGTACTTGAAGCCCAAGCTTCCCATTTAGATAAATATTAACTAATCTGGAGAAAATCGGTCTCCCCAAATGCCCTATATACATGTACTGAGCAGAATAAGGCAATGACCTAAATAATGTTAAAACTGCCTATGTCCAGACGGGAAGAAGCATTATCAGACAACACTCCACCATAAGCAATCCCAATCCTTTTGTAATACCCTGGAAGAGTTTCTACTGGCTTTACTACAAGGAAATAATGTGTGTAGCTATATTCTTTCCCGCTATCACCAAGCAACAAGTAGAAGAGCACCTCGCCATCATCTACCCAGCCAGGCCAGTCAATATGCAATTCAACCTTGCAACTATCCGTTAAATATACGAAATGATACGATCTCATGAAGTCCTCCCAGTCGTCATACTTAGTAGCGGCAGAGGTTGATGGAGCATCAATGTGTATTTGGCCCGAGATTATAGTTCCGAATGGATTGTCTGCTGGATCACAAAGAATGGCCGAGTATTTTATCTGAACACGCGAATCTTGAAGAAACCCAAGAGCGAGTACTTCGTTGTATGAGATCTTCAAATGGGATCCTGCTGTCTCAGCACGCTCGACCGAAGATAGCCACGACCACGATGGCGCCTTCGTCAGACTTTGCAAGGGCTGTACGGGAAACCCTGTAAGTGACTTCCATAGCAGAGCTCTTGGAAGATCTACTTCCCACAGCCCCGCTAAATATTTACTCTTTACTTGATGTAAGACCCTCAATCCTATACCTGCAAGTGCAAAAGGTCTGTCTGATGGCTTAGTGATTGATAAACTAGAATATTGCTCTGCAGCCAGCATCCAGAAATCGAGGATAGCTTTTTGTGAAATCACAGTCTGGCTATAGCTGCTGAAAATAGCCTTTAGAGCTGGAATCGATAATATGGATCGTGTGTTACTGAGATCCCCTTGCTCTTCTGGACAAACTGTTCCTTGAATTTTCGCATTTTGATAAGATATAGCATCCAGTCCATGGCATTCGCACGAGACAGTTGACCTACACTCCCAGACCATTTCTGCTCCAGAGAAATGGAGTGTCCTAGCTGTGAGAAGTCGCTCTTGAAACGCCCAGGCACGTTTTAGAAGTGGAGCATTTTCGCTGATTCTGCTTAGACTAGTCCCTAGTATGTGCTGGTGGTTCGAATCAAGGCCAATTCGAGCACAGACTCCTTGACTGGAGCTTGAAGGAGCTGCTAAGTTTACCTTTTCAACTGGAACGTTAAACAGGTGAGGATAGGGACCACGTATCCATCGGTCAGAAAAACAACTTTGCGTACTATCAGGTGAAGACGTCGTCGCAATGTTCAAAAACGAGTTCGAATATATCTGTGCCATCATAATGGATTCACGTTCCCAGTCAAATTTGTCATCCTGAATAATGCAAAGTGAATCAATCCAGATCCAGTGGCAACCAATAAGTTTTGTTATTTGAATAGCTTCCTGAAAAGTCTGTGGTAGGTCAGCCCAATGTATGGCTTCTCTTCGACATTTTATGGTGTCCTTTGTTGTCGTAAGGCCCATCTTTTCACCCCAGCAGTGACTTAACGTGACATAGCTAGCCGGATCCAGATGTTCAGTGTCACAAAGCCGCGGAGTAGTATCACTAACATAAATGGCCCTTTTTGGTAGACTAGTTACAGGAGAATGACAAGTTGGATGTCGAGCTATACAATGCTGAAGGCGCCGTGTTAGAAAATCCATACAATGTCTTATGTCAAGACCTGCAGATAAGTCTCCTGCATGGCCAAATGCTGGATGAATTGGAGAGGAATCTATCAATGTGAGGTTTGTACGATGATATTGACTCCAGTAAAGACCTACTTATCTGGGTGAAGAACTCAATTCTGGTTGTCAATGCCAGATCTCGTAGTGAAGAAATTGCGTGCGGTCGGTATACTGTGAGGCTCCTGCCTGGCCTGATCTCTATGCATACCATTTTATGATTCTTATCCTTATCTTCATCTGATTCATCGGAATCTTCCTCTCCATCTGAGTTTTCGTCCTCCGACGGAAAGATTTCTGGAACGATTTCCTCGAAAGTAGCAATTCCTTGCTGAAGGATAGAGCAATAGTCACACCCCCCAATAGCCGAAGCTTTAAGAAGCTGGGAGTCGACAAAGCGATAACGATTACTATCATATCCCTCAATTAATGCCCAACGTTCCTGAGTTGGAAAATTCATCTCATAATCACTGTACAGATCAAGATCAAGATTGAGACAACTGGGGCAGGCAGCAGCAGTAGATTGAGATGACGTGCTGGTCGTTTCTGGTTCCATCGCTTATTTTGCATGACCAAATTTGTAGCGAGTAAGAAAGTCGTTCCAATAGGTCTCTCTGAAGAAACTTCGACGGTTGGTAGTTAGTACGAAGAGAGTTATTTCCCAGGCGTTATCTAGAAGCGGCCAGTTCGTGTCACAAGCTGGATAAGCACTAATAATGATAGGCTAGTAAAAGAATTTAATAGCACATGGGCTGTACTGAGTTGTGATTCGCGATGCAGTCATCCTGTTATGATATAATAGGCTGACGTGGCACCAATCAAGTTCCACCAACCAATGCCTTCAGAATCTGGAGGGAATTCATATTTACTCAAACTTCCGCCGATTGAACAACAGCTACATAGCGAAAATATTATACCCAAGAATATTGGAATCTCAACTCCTCCCCTTCTTATCATACTCGACATAAAGAATCTCCAACCTCTTCCCATCCCTCACTTCCCACACAAACTTGACACCAAAATACATCATCTGGATCAACAGCCTTCTTGATCTGCAATAATCTTTCGTAATTAGACCCCCAGAATGCTTGCTGAAAGTTGGGTTCATGCAAATAGGCCTATGTCATCAGCTATTGCACCACAAATAGGTTGGGGACTGAAAAGCATACCTCGTTGATATAAGCTCCCGAGTTAGGAGCCAATTGACGTAAAGCTTCGGTTTGGACTTTGTTGACATTATACTCTGCAACTGCTCTCTGAGTTTCATTGAGAGGTGTCCAGTCTTGAGAAGTCACTGTAAATGTTAGAATCTTTGACTCTTCTTTAGACAACCCAGCTTAACTTACCAGCATGAATCAACGCCTTTCTCCACGCAGGGTTAACAGCATCACTACCACCTCTTGGTTCCGCATCCCAGACACCTCTGCCAGATACCATATATAACCTTGCCCCGGAATCTCCTAAGAAATCTACCAGAGCATCAGTCAAAACATTGTCTGTTAAAGTCTCCGGAGGTAAAAGCCATGATCCAACCACTTTATCTACTCCTGCTGTGCTAGAGTCGGCATACTGGAGAAACAGACTATAGAGGTTTGGGAAGACGGTCGATGTCGTTCGGGTAACTGTTTGGTTAGGATACGTCTCATTGATATGAGCCCAGATGGGTGCCCACAGGTCCTCCAATGCGCTTTCTGAAGAAGGTTCGGGTAACGCGAAGACTCCTTCAAACGATGCTACAGAACCTCCAAGCTCGGCGTCTGAAATGTTGGGGTAGAGATATGTAAACGCCGAAACGTTGGCAGCAGAGAGGGTTGGATATTGAGCTAGAATATAGGTCAGAATTTCCCAGTAGACCGTGGAGTTTGGCTCTGTTTTGAGGGCGAAATCGTATAGTGCAATTGGGCTCGCTGGGATTGTCCGAACAGTGATTTTCGTCAGGACTCCAAATGTGCCTCCGCCACCCTGAGATGTTAGCATTACTTTCAAAAGTCAATAGAGACTCGGTACTTACTCCTCGAACAGCCCAAAATAGTTCTGTATTCTGACACTCGTTCGCGGTAACTATTTGTCCTGTGGGTGTCACCATCTCAACCTCGTAAACCTGATCAGCACCTAGTCCGTAGATGTGTGAGAGAGGACTATGGCCACCCCCAGTAAGATATCCACCCATAGTAACCTCTTTTCCCATGCCGTCGATGACTGTCTGATTGTGCAGATTCAGCTGGTAGTATATATCACTAACGTATGACCCGGCACCGGCAGTTACTGCCGTAGTATTGATTGTGATAGAGCAACCCTCTGGCTGGAAGTCTTCATGATATTCGTATCCTCCGACCATGTATCTCGTCCAGATTGAAAGGGAGTACGGAGATGTAGATCTGTTCCTCACATCAGTCATTTATCACTTCCCAATTACTTAATTTTGAACCACCTAAATTGATCAACTTACCGTTTCAGATAGTCATGTCCTGACGCCTTAACATTCAACCTCACATTATTCTGCCTCGCAAAGTCCACTGTGAGTTTGACATCGTTCGCCGACGACGCATTGACTACGTAAACCGGATATCCCAGCCCACTACACGGAGTAGAGGGATCTGGCAGACAGGAATCGTTATTCATGTTATTCCATGCCGAGCTTACTGGGTTGTTCTGGTGGAAGGTGAAGTTACTCCACTCGGCCGTGATCTCGGCACAGGTATCATTGGAGCCCGGGTAAGAGGAATGACAGGCGGATGCGGGTGGAAGAGGATGTAACAAGCGCTCAGATAGGGTCTGGTTAAAGCTGGCCCATTGGGAGATATTGGGCCAGGATACATCGTTTGGCGTTGCTTTGCAGGTTGTGGACTGGGCTTGAACAGGGTCGAAGATTGATGAGAAGTGGAAGAATACCTGGAGTAGGGGTAGTAGACCTAGTCCTGTAAATTGCATCTTCATGGTTTCGGGAGCCTTGGGCGGTGGTTGGAAGCTTGAGGGGAATGAAGTCGAAGTGAGATGGGAGGAAAAGTGTCGAGAAAGTGTCTCGCAGTTCTTGATATATATAGTCTCTCAGAGATAGGCAACCGTAATTGATTGACAGTCAGTTACTCTTTTCACTGGTAGCGCCATCATGGCACTACCGCACGCATTGTAGATCATGAATAGGAAAGAATAATAAAGCAGTAATACGCAACTGTCAAGTAAAAATAGACCCCGTTCGCCACATCTCTTCATTCAGGCTTGTAAAAGACTTCTTATTCCTGGAAATTATAGCAAAGACCAGCTACAACCTTGAAGATCTTCAATCTAGGTACCTAAGTAAATGGGGCACATATCAACACTCTTTCTTGTCCCGTGGTACAGCTAATCAACGAAGTGCGGCTTTCGCAGTTATAAATCTAATAATATATAAACGCCCTCCCTTGCACTATAGTGCAAAAACAAAGAACTGCGGCTTTCGCAATTTGGAAAACTAATTATATATCAACATTCTTATAAGACGACAAGCAGACAAATTGCGGCCTTCGCAATCACAGATTGAATAGTATACCATCACCCCTCGCTTACGCCGCAGTGCAAAAATAGACGAACTGCGATTTTCGCAGTTTGCCGCTTCCGCTGCCAATCTGAAATGCGATGCAGGGTTGAAGGAGACTAACAAACAAATCAACCCAAGCTGCCACTACAAGCTACCTGTTAGATAAGTACTTACTTAGATAGCTCAGGGACTTTCTAATTGCACGGGTCTAGGTCTATCTAAACATGCTACATAACATAACAACCCACCTCGATAATTTCTCTCGTCGGCAACCTTACTATCTCCCCGCCTAAACCTCGTTCATGCTTCTTGAAGATGCCATAATCATTGTCACTACCTCTTATCTTATATCCCTATATCCTAGCCATGGTATTGGAACTCGGGACATATGACCTAAGCGAGTGTATATACTGTATTTCGTACTGCACGCTTAATTTTACCTTTCTAGACAGCAAAAAGAGAAAATGAAGAAAAAACTAAGCCCATTAGTAGGGCAACTTCGGTTAGGTACCTACTCTGTCTCTGTGTTTCCCATGTACATCGGATCAGTAAGGTAACTGAGTACCCGTCTTCTACCTTCCGTCTTCTGCCTTCCACCCTCCGTCTCCCAATCAATCCGCGTGTACAATTCTCTACTAACGTACTCTCTCTCCCTCTTTCTCAAATTGAATTCCATGATCACGTATATGCGAAGCCCCCAAGGCCTCCTAAGTTATCAGTATCATCCACTGATTGTCCCATGTCCATAGCACCCCATTGCTCAACTCCAACTTGGAAGAGATCTATGTAATTATCCCACTCTCCCCACCATTGCGGGTTTTGATCCGCAGAGGCCGACGACTGCTGAGCAGATTCAAGAACACCACTTTCATAGCCACTAACACCATTGGCCTTTCCATTATCATCTCGCATTTTTTGTACCGGTGCTTCGGGCAGCCTTTGGGCAAAAGTCTCATTGACTGTCTTCCATTCCTGCACATCCAATGCTTTGCCAGTTCTCGGGTCTATGTTCCTATGGCGACATGCTTGAAATACAGCGTCAAACATAATCGACGCTCCCAGCTTGTTATTCACTACCACCAGATCGTTCATGCTAACACTAGCGCCATCTTTGAGAACATCAATGAGCATTTCGATGTGGATAGCGGCACGCGTAAGCTCTCTTTGCTCTGGAAATGACTGGAATATCTTATGTGCTTCTGTAATTAAGCCCATAGCTAGGCTTTCTTGTGCAGGTGTCCGTGCAACATATGTTGCCATAAATCTGAAAAGAAAGGTCGTTGCATTGAAAAGCGCAGTAAAATAAGGTTTTGGTACGAAATTTAGAAGGCCGCCGGGAAATAAGTCTGATGTACATAGTTGGCCAAGTTTCGTTAGTTCATTAATGAGGTTCGAGGCAGCTTCTAGAGCTTTATGTAAGATAGTCTGACGGCAGATCTGTATCTGTATATTATGAGACAGGTCCGTATTGGCCGGAATGGTGAAGGTCAAAGCATATAGATAAAGTTTGGCGTTACACCATTCGATCTCAAGTTCAGATCTCCATAAGTCAGAATTTGCTCTCTTGAGTTCATCTAGCTGGCCGTCAAACATCTGTGTCAGCGAAAAATGCAGAGCGTGATCTTCAATGCTGGCGAGAGTGTCCATTAATATGCTCGTAATCTTAAGAATTGAAAATAGTGTGCCCCACCATGACGGAATTGCATTGGAAATTGTACTAAGGGCTTTATCAATGGACCTCATTTGTTGCTGTGTTGACATTGGTGGAGGCAGTCCATAAAAGGTGGCAATTCTACGAGATTAATCAGCAAGCGTGCATACACTCCTTCCCTAGCACTTACATAGTCCCAACCCAGAAACAACCCAGCCAGGTCCGAGCCTGATCTACGGTTTTTAGTTCGCTCACAGCCACATGGCCGAGGCCTTGCCATCCATTCGTCTTGCTGATAGGGCCTAGAGGACTATGACAATTAAGTTGCATGGCGGCGTGGATCACTAGTCCTACATAGTTCCAAGCTGGATTGTAAAAATGACGGGACTGAGGAATTGGCCACAGACAGAGAATAAGTAATGCATGGATGGTTTCGATTTGCTGAATGGCTCTCTGAAGAATTGGCGACAGGAGCCTCTCGTGCTCTGTAGCTACTTTCTGGTAAACAGCGGCAAATCGAGCGTGGTCTTGGCTGGCCACCAGGATAATGGTCCAAAAGAGCAGTGGTGATCTGGTAAGTAGATCTGACAGAGAAGAACATGGTTGTAGAAACATTAGATATGGGTGATAGTGCACGCCGAAGCTTCAGAGCTCAATTAGTAAAACATTCTCAAATGCGACTGCAATAATACACACTGTGTAAATAACTCGACAACAGTCTGGGACTCCAGGTTGAGGTTTCCCAAGGTATAGGAGCGGGCTCTGTCACTGTCTGTGATACTAGGCCACAGCAACGTATGTCCTCCGAGGGAACTCCCAAACAAAATGGGCTCTGTTGGCGATGGATTGCTCCCTATCTCTGGTAATTCACTCCTCATCTCAGTACTTTGGGTTGGTTTCAAGCTAAAGTGTTCTGGAAGATGGGTTTGTTCTGTAGAGCGCAAAGCGTGTAGCCCGTGACTGATCTCTTCGGTGAGTCTGTCTAGTTAGTTAAGAATAGCGCAAATGCTAATGGAGAGGCCAATTGGCTTACTTTCTCGTTGACACGCGTTTAAAATTGGCATCAAATCGACAGTCGAGGTTCTTCAATTTGCACCGAGAGCATTGCTGGGTCAAGGTCTTTCGCGCATCGCAAGCAAGCTTAGCCTGACGACAGCGAGTGCAACTCTTTGCCCGACCTGCATTTCGCAAGTCGGGCGAAGATTTGGGTATGTCCGAGGTGAGTTTGTTCATGGAGCTGAAGGACCAGCTTGAGTATTGGAAGCAAAGTGACGTGTGGTAAATTCGAGTTAATTCTATTCTTAGGAGGTACGACTAAAACGAAGTATTACCCCGCGAGGCGTGTTAGGCGAGATATCACCTTGCACTGGCCGTAGAGACTCTATAATAATGTCAGATCGTAGGTAGGGGCAGTGTCGCTCAGAATCATGTATTCGATTCCGAAACGGTTATACGGAAGGGTCAGATAATTAGAAGCCTGTCAGATTTATAAGGTAGAACATGCCAGGTATCATGTGACCTATCAGCTCGCTTAACCCCCCTATAGGCTCGGTATGCTTCCATTTCACTCTATTTATCGTATTTGATAGTTCCGCAGTGCCTACTTGCTCCCTTAAACTAGAATCTAGGCAACATCAATCTTTTATAGAAGGGGTAGTATCTAGAGTTACATGGAATTTGTTCTGCGCTCGAGGAAAGAATACGCCAAAATAATCATCGAATTCCAAATCTTCAGGTCTGAAGTTGTAAATATGAAGATGTTCGAAGTTTCGAAAGACGGTTCCGATTGCGATATAGAGTTCTAGGTATGCGATACTAGTTATAATTTAACGTTTTGTCTTTATATAATGCTTCTGAGCTTGAGAAGAAGACAGGGCAAGAAGTGTAGTGAAGTACATACATACTGCATCCCGACGCATTGTCTTGAGCCCTTGCTGAATGGGACGAAGTGCTTATCTAGCTTTTTGGATTTCTCAGGATCCCTCCAGCGATCTGGTATGAACTTTTCAGGTTCGGGGTAGATCTTGGGATTTCGATGCATCATCCAAGTGCTCATGCCAACAGTTGTTCCCTTTGGCACATGGTAGCCATTGAAGATGGCATTTGACGTCTCAATCACTCGTGGTAAGCGTCCAGGTGTACCGTAAGAGAGTCTCAAGCCTTCTTTAATGACAGCAGTCAGATAGGGTAATTTCTCAAGGGTTAGGTAGTCCAGGTTGGTCTTCGTGTTAGGGAATGCAGTCCGGAGTTCTGAGACGAGGGTCTGATAGATTGCTGGGTTTGAGAAGACGTAGTAGGTGGTAGCTGTCATTGCATGACCTGTAGTTTCACCGGCCGCAGTGAGGATGGTGAACATCTCGTCGGTTAGATCTTCTACGTTTGGAACAACGTGGCCTTCAGCAGCATTTGGATCTAGGAGCTGGTGAAAGAAAGATAGTTTTGTGCCTTGATTTGTCGCGACCTTCATTTATTTGCTTCTTAACCTCCGCGATTTGATCAACACATCTCTACAATATATTCATTAGTACTCCTCGCACCTATTGAAATACATACTCACCGTTCTGAAAACTAAGAGCTCGTAAAGAGATCTATTTATTTTCTTTTTCATTCCTAACGTGACTATTTTCGAGAGAGGCAACAAGAATGGGAAAGCCTGTAATACCCATCCTCGAATGATAAGTTCTCCTGTCATCTCATAGAAGTCGGAACCAAAAGTCGGCGAATCCAATTGCTTGTAATCATTGTCGAAGGAATAATCTGTAATCACATCCACTGACAATGCTCGATATCCGTGATGCAAATCGACAGGTTTTCCCTCGGCAAGCAAATCCTTTATGCGAGTGACAAGTTTTCTGATTTTTTCTTGGACGATGTCTTCGACTTGAAGGGCTGCCTTTCGCGAAAACATAGGATTAATAGCAGCGCGACGGATGCGATGAAGTTCATTGCTAGTTGTGCCGAAGGCCGCTGTCTTCAATCCAAATGCATCATAGAAATATGGTGACTTGGAAGGCGCTTTAGAGGAGATATAATAGATCTTCTCATGATTATCCGGATCGGCCAGGTGAATCTCAGTTGGGGAGATACGAACAATTGGACCTGTTCACATATGAATGACCAAGGTCAAGTTTGCTAGGGAAGTTTCAAATACCATATTTCTGATGTAGCTTCTCAATTTGGAGATAAAACTGACTTCTTTCGCTAAACAAATTATATTTTACAATGTAGAAATGTGTGATGGAAGCACAGAACGGTCCTGGAACTCTCGCCAGAGGATGAAAACCAACGACGATAAACTACTAGGGAAGAGATCCATATGACAATTGCTGAGACAATATATCCTGCAATAGCAGTAAGACCATTGTGCAACAGTGTAATCGCCATGATTCTTAAACTGTGCTGATTCTGGTGGCCTAGCAGTTTGTTAACTTCGGCAAACGAGAACTTAGGTCGTTGTCAATGTTGTAATGATTTCACGAAGGGAGAGGCAAGCGGTAGGCAAGTCAACCCCGCGCTCGGATTGCGTTCCACGTGCTTATCATCATGAAGCCTTTGTGCTTGCTTCGAGTTGACAATTGGTGAATTGCTCCCGACATAAAGGTTGTGAAACCCCAGTAGTCATTTGTTTCCGGAAGTTTCGCCGATGCAGTTGGTTCGACAGAACCAATCAACCCTAGCGAGCCCATATAGCCGTATGTGACTATCGTTCCACCAGTGGCAGCATTTACATATCCCCTGCTTCGAAAGGTCGTAGAGTAGATATAAGGAGTGGATGGTTTTAGGATACCTAGATAAGCGACAACATGTCCTTCCAAGTTCTCAACTACTCTCCTGCTCCGTTCGAGTCTAACTTGAGCTCTTTGGCAGTGTAAAGTTTACCTTGAGATTAGATGATGTTGTATTGAAAAACTCATTTCGGGGCATTGATTTACTACTAAAGCTAATACGCTCTGGACTACTTTTAATGGCCTTTGCTACCAATCTACTTTAGCTGCTCTCGTCCGCCAGCCCCTTTTGACTGGAAAACCACCAGTTCAAGACCTAGCAGGCACATAAAGTAGTTCGAACTTTTCTAAATCCGCAGCTGCCGGCGAATGCTGCAATGCAGAGACAGCGATTACCGCGTCTTTGTTAAGTTCGAAATGGTACGTTCATTCTTCTCGATGTCTGATATATAAACAAGGAGTTCATGGTGCCGTGAATCCGAAATGATTCTTTGACAGGTCTCTACTTGTCAGTAACAGATTGCGGGACCTTTTGATGAGAGGGTTCCAATATGATTCCATTGTGAGTTGTTTTGCGCCCACGGGTATGTCATGCCGAATCTGCTTCCATAAAGCGTCGCAACGTCATCACATTTCACTATCTCGCTAAAGCGTAATCTTAACTAAGTTCAAACCGGTGCTCACTCGCCGGTGTCGACTTCAAGATCAAGCTATTAAAAGATGTACTCGTTAGCATGGGGAAATGGGCAGGAATGTGGAAATCTTTACTCACCTGAACTCCATTGCTGATCTCGTAATCTGCTAATGTGATCTGGTCCTTGAATGGTCTCTGTCCCTGTCTCTTTAACATGATTTCATGTGGTTTTCTTCCAATCTGCATCGCAACAATCTTTTTGAAGTCCCCAATTGTATCGCTTGCCAGGCATGGTATACCGGCCTTTGTTCCTAGCCGATCATTGACATGCACAATAATCATCATCGGCTCTCCAACAGGTTGTGCAGGAGCAGCAGGTGCTCTCTCAGGTGGGGCGCTAGTATCTTCCTTCGCCTTCTCCTTGTCTTTGTCCTTGTCTTTGTCCTTGTCTTTCGAGGATGTCCCAAATTTGTCTGCAACGCCGTATTTGTCTGACGAGCCCGTCTTTTCTCTTTCTCTATCTCTTCGTGGCGATCGCGATCGTCTACGGTATCCTCTCTCTAACCTCTTCTCTCCTCCCTCTCGTTCATCTGTGGTATCGCGGCGCTCCTTCCATTTAAATCCCCCGCTGCGATGATTGTTGCGAGGACGATCTCGACGGTCACGATCATCTCTTTGTCTTCGCTCTCGAGATGGCTCAGGAGAACGCGATCTTCTTGAATCGGCCATTTTCCAAAGTTTGTATGTGGCGGATGTGTGTATATTCAATCTTTACCCAGAGATTTTGGTAAGGCTGTACTGGAGCATTCAAAGGCTTTGCCTATTTAGGCCTAGCGTCATATTAGCGTGTACCTCTGTATCTCAACCTCATCATCGTTCGATCCCTCTGAGATATCCCGACTTATTTGATTTGAACTTACATGTGCGAGTATTGAAAGAGCTAGAGCTAGCTGAACACCATGCTACTTTCAATGGAGTATAAAAGATTCCTAGTATCGTCTAATCAGTGAATATTCTACTTTTAATGAAAGTAAGCGTTGAAACCATGCCGCTGTCTACCTAATCTTGTACCTTAACGATAACGCCTCCATGAATAGAAGCACAAAAAATACAACAAAGAGATTACAGTTGCCTATAAACTCCCACAACTCCCATGATGGCAATACGGTTCTCCAAGTTCAACGGAATTTCCACATTATTACGTATAAAAGTCGGAGAATGTGGCAGAGAAATCTAGATTTAATCGTAACGAATTTGATAACTATTGTCAATTCTAGAGCTTTTGCGAAACATATGAGGCAATAGGCAAATCTCCTACGTAAACAATACCCAAAGGTGCAACACAAGTAGTGGGAGAAAATGCTTGTCCATTACAGAACAACAACTGACTGGATCTACTTTCTCTTGTAGCCTTTCCCCTGATCCTGCTCTAGAAATGGTCAATAATATTCCCCTAGACCTTCTATCTTTCTCTATTCAGCTTGATCTGTGTCTTGCTTCCCCACCTCACACCGTCATCACCTCTGGGCGTAGAAGGTTAAGTGGCACAAATTATTAGGACAGGTTCTGAATTTAGTCAGGAAATAACTGGAAGTTGCAGCTACTTGCATAATAGCGCAACTTTCCATTTTCTAGAAACATATTTTTTTCAGTTGTAGTTCACTCTCCAGTCGATTATTCTACACAAAGACTATTTATTACACTACATAACTTAGTAAAAAAGTAATTCACTTATGCTTAGAAAAAAGTTCAAGGGAACTTCCATTCCTACAGGCGTTGACTATTGTAATTTACTAGCTATTGTATATAATATTAGAGTTTTGTAGGTACGATGTGCTCACTTTAAGCTTTTGAAAGCAATGAACCTCCTTTTATTCTAAAATCAAGGTAGTCTTATGGTGAGTGCAAGGTTGTCTGTGACGGGAACCCTTGGAGTCGCCGCAGTGAGAGGATCTATTGATGTGTAGTGCGAGGCGCTCTAACATATATTACAGTATCTTACTTACAGTCTTAGCTATTTCCATTAGGCTCAAGCATGACTAATTATACAGTCTTGTAAACTACTAGATGTCTCCCCGTATAAGAATATCACACACTGCTCATTGTTAGAGAGTAGAAGTTCCTTAGTCTAGATCTGTTAATAGTGGTATCCCAAAAAAAAAAACTATCAAATGGTCAAAATAGCAGCGATCTGAGGAGTAAAGAAATCAACATCTGGACATGAAGAAGTCCCATGAGAAGCACTATAGACCCAGAACAACGATCACGGAACAACAATGGTAGGAGTAGGAACTAGTACAGGAGTAGGGGTAGGGGTAGGAGTATTAGCCATCTTAACCGGTTCCAAATCCTCCTCACTCCAACCCGCCTTCCTCAAAATCTTCCAAAGAATCTCATTCTTCGCCTTAGAATAAGAACCAACAGTATCCCAATCTCTCTCACCCAACTCCCTCTTGATCCGCCCATACTCTTCTCTTAGCTTCTCATCTTCCATAAGTACCCGTTTTAAATCAAGATGATTTCGTAATGCTGGGCCTCCTTCTAGCATTATATACGTATTCCTTCTCATCTCTGCAACTCCTTCTTGTCCTTCTTGGGCTTTGGTAATACTGTGCCCAAATGCGGCATCTGTTGCACCGTAACCTGGCTGCCGGAATTGGAAACGGCCTGGTATTCCCATTTCGCCGCAATCGAAGTATCCTGCTTTCACTAGTGCGGCGCGTGCTTCTTGGAGGATGGAGTCTGGTGTTGAGGGGACTATAATATCTATGTCTAACACGGGTTTTGCAACGAGACCAGGGATGGAGGTGCTGCCTATGTGTTCTATGGAGACGATTGGGACGCCTTGAAGGATTTCAAGAAGCTGGGCTTTGTTTTTATTGAATTCGCTAGCCCAGGAGGGGTCATGGGGTAAGATCGTGACTTTCATGGTGGGCACTTGTGAGTTGAGATTGGGCTCTGTTGAATAAGAGTGGGAATCAGGTCGCTTATGTACATTCACCTCAGGTTCCGTATTGTCGGGTGCTTACACGCATGTAGCAGGTGCTAAAAGTAACTCCGATTGGAGCTGAGCAATAATGCTATAAAAAAAAAAAAGAAAAGATGGGAGACATCGACGAATCTCCTCTCATGTCTGTTGAGTCAACTGATCGAAAATCGACATTTAAGAAATCCCTCTCTTTCAGATCCCTTAATCGTTATAAATTCAGCATTTCCACAAGTTCAGCGTTGAGCGCTTGGGTATCACACCATACTCCGTTATACCATCCCATGTTTTGCCAGCACCGTACGCCATAAACCAAACGTTTGCAGATCATAAGTCTTCCGTACTGCATGGCCTTCGATACCACTACAGATCTTCCATTTCTTCGTCCACCTGCTCCTTGTGATTGGCCAACTTTGACATCTCCTTGTGAGCTTCCTTACTGTCCGATATGGCTTGCCTATCGGCCTCGGAATTGGGTTTCCCTAGAACCTCAGCAATAATTTGAACCATCTCAACCTGCTGCTCTTCAGAGTAACGCCCCGCCTCCATCTCTTCAACCACACAGCCAAGGACGGCGCCATTGACAGGCCTGAGGTTCATGATCATCAAGACTTCGGCTTTGGTGAGGTCGAAAGGGCGTAGACGTTCGAGAATAGTTTTGATGGAGTCTTGGTTGTATGGAATCTTCAGTGGCTTTTTGGGGTCAGTTCCCGTGTAAAGAGGTGACGGCAATTCATTGAAGTACTCCAGGATCTGGGGTATGGTTGGTAAGTCACATGCTTTAATTATTTATTACGGGATGGAAATCCTACTTCTCTGACTACGGCCTCAAGATTTCCTGGTCTGTTGCCATAGCGTTTGACTGTATTCTCGATGTCTTTCTTCTCAGTCTCGCTCAGTGGTACATCGCGAAGCTTCTTCCCCATTTTCTCCGGCGCCTTCTTCTGTCGAGCTTCGTCCATGAGTTTATGTCTCACATCCTTCTTTAATTGTTTTCGTCGTTCAATCTGCTCGTGGAGATGCTCATAGACCTCGTAGTTCGTGAGGACGGCTGACTGGGCTTCTAATATCTTCATGGTGATTTGTTGGTGATCTGGTTGGTGGTTTTTTTTTTTGATGCGACTGCGACCTTCATGTGCTTTTGCGAAGTTTAGGCGGGGTGCTCGTTCTGCCGCTTTTTTTGCGCTCAAAGAGGTTAGGCGCACCTTATCAAAGCTAATTATTTGCGTTCTGCGTCAATTTTTGACCAGTCTAAACATCCATCTCGGAGCTTCTTGCTTGCCTCCAACTCACCCAATGTGCTCCTGTCAAGCTCACAGTTGTACCTCTTTCTGCTTCCCCTAAACTCCCTCTTTGCGCGATTACATATACACACTTCTCCCATCGCCATTATCGCCCATCATCGCCGCGTTGCAACCCACTTTTCGTCACCCGCATTCCGACAACGAATCCTCATACATCCGATTCAAACCCTCCTTTCTCCTCCTCCTTCTCCAGACTCCAGACTCCACATTCAAGCAGCCATGGTTCGAAATATTGTTGTTCTCGGGGGAAATTCTCATCCTCAACTCGTCGAAACTATTTGCAATTCCTTGGGTGTCCCGCCTTGCAATCGCATTCTTACAAAATTTTCCGCAGGCGAGAGTCGCCTTGAAATCCAGGACTCTGTGCGTGGAAAAGATGTCTATATTATCCAATCTGGAGGTGGCAAGGTTAACGATCACTTCATTGACCTCTGCGTTATGATATCCGCCTGTAAAACAGGTTCTGCGAAACGAGTCACCGCAGTCCTCCCATTGTTCCCCTACTCTCGACAACCCGACTTGCCATATAACAAGGTTGGCGCACCTCTCACAAAGGCTCCCACCGATGTCAACAGAAACGACTTCACATTCGAGAGTCGACCTGCTACTCCTGGTCCAGGAAGGCCGCAGACAACAAGCCTCACCAATGGCAATGGAATGAATCAGTTGCAGAAAAAGCTTGGCGAAGCCTCTCTGGATAAGCAGAATGGTATCCCATATAGCAATGGCATCACCCCCAGGAGGTCAGATACAGTGGACTCAATGCAATTCCTCAATGGACGAGCTCGTGATAACTCGGCGTCTTCGCAAACTTTCACAACCCACGATGTAAACCCAGGACTCCTCCCTAATGCCAATACCTCCAACAGCCTTTTCCAGGCAAAGCCAGGATACAAGCAGTGGGTGGCTCAAGCAGGTACCTTAGTGGCAGACCTTCTGACCTGTGCTGGCGCGGATCATGTTATCACTATGGACTTGCACGATCCGCAATACCAAGGCTTCTTCGACATTCCAGTGGACAACCTATATGGTATGCCTCTATTGAAGAAGTATATACAACAAAATATTCCCAATTTTAAGGACGCAGTCATTGTTAGCCCGGATGCAGGTGGAGCGAAGAGAGCGACGGCCATTGCGGATGGTCTGAACGTGGAATTCGCTTTGATTCATAAGGTAATACTTCTCTTGACTCTAAACTTTGCGCCCACTCATATACCCTTAGGAACGTCGACCCACTCGTATCACCGATCGCCAAAACGCCACGATGATGCTCGTAGGAAACGTTACCAATAGAATTGCCATTCTTGTTGATGATCTCGCGGATACATCCAACACGATCACTAGAGCTGCGAAGCTGTTGAAGAAAGAAGGCGCAACTCAAGTTTACGCATTAATCACCCACGGCGTCCTGAGTGGTGATGCCATCGAGCGGATCAACGCGTCTTCCCTAGATAAAGTCATTGTCACAAACAGTGTACCGCAAGAAGAGCACCAGCGTTTGTGTCCCAAAAAGCTAGAAGTCCTCGAAATAGGCCACGTCTTCGCCGAGGCTATCCGCAGAGTTCATCACGGGGAGTCTCTGTCAGTACTTTTCCCAAGCATTTGAGCGGAAGGCGCTCCGACTAGACGTGAAGTGCGTTTTGACACACTACACCATGTTTTTTGATGATGTGATGTTGCAAGAAAAGAAACCTTGGTTGATTCATATCTATTTTGGAGTTTTAAGGATACATATAGGAACTGGGCCATTGGAAAGGGCACCAGCGGGACTCCTTGCCTCGCAGATGCACTGTGCCCAGATACGATTGCTATACCCATCAAGCCGCCAGGCAGATCAAAAGAACACTGACTTCCAAAAATCCTGTACTCGGAAGTTATAGATACTGTACTTTGGTCTCTGGATACTTTCCTTTCCCTACTGACGTCTTTCCCAAGTGCTGGGGTGCGTTACCTTAGAGAACTTTCGTAAGAATACAGGGCGCTTTCTTGGGATACGTGTACCCATTGTAGCGACATGTGAGCAGCGAAATGTGACTGAAGTATTTCCTATTGTGAGTTTTTTTTCTTCTTGGTTTGTTCTTTTCGCGGTGGTGTTTTTTCTTCTCTTGCATTGTCAGACGAACACATGGGGTTGTCGATGCAGTGTAATGAGATGTCGAGCAACACAAACATAGCTTTCCTGAAGCCATTCAGTTCAGCGCATGGAACCCACGCGCTGCTGCTTTCCCCCGTAAACCTCCAGAGCATCGGACTTTTGCAAATACCGTCACACCGTTGGAGTTTGTTACCTCCTCCCAAACAAGTAGTAAGTGGAACCGTAAACTCGACGCAGCCTCGCAGGAGCAGGATGGTTTGCATCGCCTGGGATTGGACGTTTCAGAATTATGAAAGAGGCTATGGGATGAACTTTTTATGCTTTTTATGATCTCCAGAAGGATCAGCAATGCTGTCATTAATATGCAAAGAATAATAGTTTCATAAATTTATGGGGATGGAAAGAGGCTTGGACTGTTCCAGTAAAGTGTAAAAGACCGTTTTGCCGTTCCATCGGAGGCTCTGTCACAGGTACAGAAGTTTTTTTTTTTCCAGTTGTGGTTGAAAATAGCATACGGTGCATACAGACAGAGTACGAGAACGAGAGGGCATCATCGCCAAGAACAGTTCACAGCCCTCCCACCAACCTCGGGCAATTCAGCAATTCATGATGATTCGCCCCCTCGACCGGATTTTTATTTTTCTGGAAAGCAACATGAAGTGCCAGCACGCCTAGGGAGCATGACACAGAGAAATACGAGAGAACACGAGAGATCTGCATTTTTGCATGTTCTTGCAGCATTCTCCTTCTGGTTTATTGGATACATGACTTGAACAGAAATGGATGCTAAAGGGACTCGTGAGTGACGAAGGTGAATAATAGAGAGAAAGAAGCACGAGAGTCGTACAGGACGGCGATCTTGGCAAAGCGTCAGTTGCCGAAAAGCCGTCGCCGGCGCCCAAATGGTGAGCGACATTGCTTATTTCCTACCTTAAATTTTTTCTGGACTTCGTGTATTGGTGCTACAGGGCTGCGCTGCAAGCAAACTAGAGTGGGTGGACAGTACAGTGCAGTACAGTGCAGTACAGTGCAGTACAGTACAGCTTACTACAGCTAAAACTAGCAACGTTGCTTTAAACTCGTGTCGCTAGCTTCGGCACCGGCAACTGAACTGAACATAGCTTTTTTAAGCTTTGTGTGCTGGTTTATTTTGTGGATGCTAGGTGCGAGGCGCACGGTGGGCTCTCAGTTAGGCTTTCTAGCATCTTCTGCTGTTTTTTTTTGTTTGTTTGTTTGCACACACCTTCGTACTCTGTACCAAAAAATGAAGAAACGGTGTGGAGGGGGGGAGAGATGGAAGAATCTGCCTGAGCCAGACAAGCCTCGAGTGAGGCTCCATTCTGTATCCTGTGAAGGAAGAGTTCATTTGATTTCTCGATACCTGAAACGCTCAGCGAGTCTGCCGGCAGTCGCTTGAATCTTGCAAGATTTCTTGTGGGGAGTTGTGGGTGAAGGAAGCTGATGAGATAGGGTAAGATAATAGATAGGATACCTATCGTATGGGTGGATAAATGCAAAAAGATTTGCCAAGGTGTGGGGACCAGAGTTATTTGATGGTTGGGTTGGCATTGGCATTGCTCATCCCTTTTGCTTTCGGGATCTTCATCCCCCTTTCCCATTGATGTCATGCCCAGCTTTTGTCGCTTAGAACACGAGCTGTGTAAACATCTGATTGCTGAGCGACCTCCGTTGCCTCCTTGCCATCATGGAATACCTAGCTAAGTAATATATAAAGACGACCAAGTTCCTCTCGAAGTCTTTTTTTTTTCATCTCATCATCATCACAACCACATTCGCTTTCAGCTTATCAACTATAATAACTATCTCAATCAATCAGTTCTCTTAATCACCTACACACAACCACTTCTTCTCTAAACCAAACTTTCAAAATGTTCACCAACGTTATCCTCACCACTTTCCTCGCCGGCCTTGCTGCCGCTGCACCAGCACTCGTTCAAAGACAAACAAACTCTGCTTTCTCTGTCATCGCCACCCACTCAACCAGCGCCGTCCACCTTCAATCTGTCAACGCAAATGGCGGTAAATTCTGGATTGGCAAGGAGACTTCCTCATACTGCCCAACCTCAGTAGTCGATGTCTGCCCAGGTAAGCCAGCTAATATTCTCTCTCTCTCATCCAAACCACAAAAAATTAAAGCAACTAACAATCCCAACAGCTGGAACCGTAACTGCTTTCGTTGCTGGAAGTGGTGGACTTTCAATGGACACTGAAGTCCCAGGTGGTCAACAAGCCTACATTGCAGCTGACGGATCCCTCTCCTTCACAACTGCTCACAGCGCATACATCCCACCCGGAAGCCAAACATCTCCCTTCACATACACCCCTCAAACCAGCAACAACACAGTCGGTAACCTTGCTTTCGGTAGCAACGGTGAAGGATTCTTCGCTTGCCCTGCTGCCAACTCCACTGGTGTCTACCAGGTCTTCGCTACTACTGCCGGTAATGCCACTACCGTTGACTGCATTGGCATCAACCTTGCCACTTACACCTTCGATGGTGTTGCCGCTTGGCAATACGCATAAGCGATTCCTATATGGTATCGAACTTAAGCAGATGGATCTTTGGATCTGACGTAGGAACGTTGGGACGAGGAGGGAGTCGAGTGGAGGATGACTCTGATCTTTGGAGGAATTTTGTCTGTCTATCTGTCTTGTTTGACAGTTGGTTGTCTTTTGCATAGCTTGCGATGGTGGCATTTCTTGGGATTGTAATTCCTATGTTTTTGTTTCCCCTTTTTTTTCACTTCTTTACGGTCTTTTTCTATACCCCCCCTTTTATGAATCCAAGAGATCACTGGTGTACAGTGTTAAATTAAAAAAAAGCATTCATAAACAATCTCTTGTTCCCTGCAAAAAGAAATGTGAAAGAACTACTCCGGAATTCCGACTTGACTTGAGGGTGAAATGGAGTTCTTTATAATTCTTGGAGTGGGTAGTGTTTTAAAAATATTCGTAGTGATTAGGTACTGAGCATGTTTCGTTCTATGCATTATAACTGCTTGAGCAGGTACTTAAACAGCAAAGCAGGTCAGCTGATCACGTACTCATAAAGGATACAGTCGTGTAAAGTCACGTGTTAGGAATTAAATCGCACCTATTCTTTCATGATAGCTACTTGTGCAATAGACTTTCAGTAAATTAATAAAATAAGAATAGATTAATAGACTACTTCGTAGACAAGGATAGATCTGTTTAGTTGAGAACCTCCACACGTGATATCACCGCTAGCGCTAAACTACATTCATAGACTCGCACGAGCATCCTTAAGCAGCATCCTCATGAATAACGTCCGACGCCTTCTCACTAATCATGTAAACGGGAACGACGATGAAGAAACCAGGAATCCTTGGGAAGACTGAAGCATCAACAACTCTCAGATTGCTTACACCACGAACGCGGAAGCGCGAATCAAGGACGGCTTTCTCGTCTCCTTCAGCTCCCATAGGGCAGGTACATGAAGCATGGTGTCCCCAAGCCTCGTTCTTGATGAACTCTTTCGTCTGCTCCCGAGTAGCTACTTGGCGGCCGGGGTTGACCTCTTTGAGAGGGCCCGTAACGATAGGGAGGACATCATCCATGATTTTGCGGGCGAACTCGAGACCTTCATTAATAGCGTCGAGATCCCGTTCGGCCTCGATGGATTCGTCAAATTCAGTCATGAAGTAGTTGAAATCGATGTCTGGCGTATCGCGAGGATCTGTTGATCTGAGCTTGACAGTTCCATCGGCGTTGTGTGTGTGGGCCTTGAGAACGGCCCAGGTGAAATGCCTCTTATCTGCGGTGGTGAGGGCCGAGTAACCTGGGAAGTAGCCTTTGAAATATGCAGGGCCACCAAACACGAAAAGATCAGGGTCGGAGTCGGCATACTTAGACTTCTTCACGCAAGCAATGCTGAGACCATTAGAAGCGTAGGGTCCCTTTCCTTCTTCCCACTCTTCGAGACATGGGTCTCTCTGTCCAGCTGCGTTGAAAGTGCATTTGGATATAATTGGGAAGTCCTCCTCTATCTCGGTGACGATGGGGATCTCGTAACGATCTTGCAAGTTTGTGCCAACTCCCGGCAGATCTTTCACGACTGGGATGCCAAACTGCTCCAGCTCGGCTTTGGGACCAATGCCGCTCAATTTGAGCAGCTGCGCGGCGTACCAAAGGCTCCGCATGCAACAATGACTTCTCGAGATGCCAGCACACGATGTTTGATACCAACATTGGATGCCTTTGCACGAGGATCCGCCTTGTAAAGACTCTTGCCTTCGAGGAACTCAATACCAACGGCCTTTGGGGTGCCATTTGTGCCCTCGCCTTCGAAAAGGATACGGGTGGCAAGACAGTCTGTTTTGATCTCCAATGGGAATGATTTCGCTGTCTCAATCAGATATTCGCGAGTGCCATTGCGCTTTCCGCCGCTAGTAGCCAGTGGAAGTTGGTAGAGCCCCTGATACCCGTCCCGATGAGCATCCACTGAGTTGACATCGCGCTTCAGGAGTGAAAGAAGCTGGGGAATCTTCTCCGGGATCAAATCGAGGAGCTTGTGGCCGATGGCACCAGCAGCCGCGCTAGCAATAGAAACGACTTTGAGATCTTCCAGTGCGAGCTTGATATCAGCGTGGTCCACACCAAGCCAGCCGTTGAAGCCGTGGCCAGCGGTACCCTTTGGAAGATACTCGCAACGCTCTAGGCGCTCGAAGTATTGACGCATAGCCTCCGGGCCCCATGTGGCATCCCCTGTGATGTCGGCGATGTTACTCCAGTCGCTCTCATGAGGGTAGATAGTAATCATTGCATTGTGTGCAGTACAGCCACCGAGCGTGCCTGCACGAGGGTAGAGGATACCCTTCTGCGTCGATCCCTTAGGAGGGTTTAAGCCGACGTAGATTTTCCCGTCGGGGGTATCCCAGGTCATTTTCGAGTCTTTCTCGGCAAGTTTTGGGTCTGCGTAATGCTTGACGAAGTAGTCCCATGCCATTGCTGGGTCCTCTGTGGATTTGAAGTTGAAAGCTGGAACTTGCTGATTGAGATTGTCTCCTTGATCATCTCCTGCTTCGAGCAAGAGAACTTTGTGGCCTTTCTTTGCGAGGTTGGCAGCCAGTGGTCCACCACCAGCGCCAGACCCGACTATAACGTACTCATAGCCTTGGATGGTGTGAACTTCCTCCTCGGGGGCAGCTGCGTGTGAAGTCATGGTGAAATACAAAAGGACTGTTGTACCTAGTTTTGTTTGTGAAGTCGAAGCTTTGCTCTTTGTTGCACTGGAATGTATAACGGATTCGTGGGTAGTTATCTGCGAGGAAGACTCATTTTAGTAGCTTGCGAGAATCTCAACGAGCAAGGCAAGAAAGAAAGCGCGAAAAGTGGGCACCTACAACACCCAAAGCTATCAGGTGTACAAGTGTTTGCACCCTAGCTATGGCCGGCGTGAAGAAGTATCCCGAGGATCAGCACACCCAGGAAGGCAGAATCGTCAATTCGACTCAGCTTGTAGGCCAAGCCCCCTGATGCAACGTACTCAGTCCTTCCTCAACGAGCTACCAGATTTGTCAATCTTGGCATGAGACTTCTCAAAAGAGGCTATGTCAGTGAAACCTCAACCACACTCATGCCTATAGCGCTGACTATAATTATTGATATGACTGTGTTCTTTAGGAAATGGATACAAGAAAGATTAACATGTGAAAGCGGACTTGGTGAACATCGTTGAGAGATCTTAAGATCGATCACTAATAACCATGAACCTTGCACAAGATGCAACGTGTGCCTAGACTTCGGGATCAGCTTATTTCATAGCTGACCTCGAAGTAGGAATCATGGCGACCTAGTTTCTACATCGAGTCTTGTTGAAGCCGTATAGGAGCAAAGTAGGCTAACGTGCTTAAAACGAGACAGCCCGTATAGTTGTCAGCGGTTGCCAGCCTTAAAGCAATGCAGCTAGATAGTTAGGCACAGACGTGGCACAATTTTCGCTTATTATAGGCTCATCACAATTGAGTTAGAATTGGAAGCCATAGCGGAGCAATTTCCACATCGAGGCTTGCTGAAAGCGTATAGTAGGTGGCCTAGTAGGCTAATGTCCTTGAGACCACAAATGGCTATAGAATCATCAGCAGCTAAGCCCTGAAGGAATGCAGCTGGACAAGTAAAGAAATAGGCGGAGCGGCGGCACAACACTAAACTAGCAACATAAAGTCCCAATACCGCACCCACTAATTTAGTTCCCAGCCTTCCAGCCTTCCAACCTTGCACCCACATTCATAGGCATATAGCACATACCGAAGGCTAGTAGCCTGATATCAATTGTTTTTTTTTATTCCGCGGCGAAGCAAGTCAGCTGCCAAGAGGCTACACGAAAGATTCTATTCGATCCTGCATACTTAGCCCGTCCAGCTTGGCGGATTCTGCCGTGTAGTGGCGCTTTTGATGATTTTGAAGGGTTGTGGAACTTGTGGTGGTCAGAAAGTTTCCTGGAAGCCGGGACCCATGCTCGCCATGGTACCAGAAGCACATCAAAGATGTCGGTAAGCGAGGAGGGTACTCCAAATAACTGAGAAATCTGACACCATCAACAGTGTTGTGGTTCTTCCAGTGTTGAGTTTCTATATGTTGTGATATACGAGATGGAAGGTGGTAAAAATAAGCGACTTTCATTTCCAACTACAGACCCTCCCCAACAACCAACATTACTCTATGCTGTGTTTTGTCTTACAAATAAAAAATTTGCTATAAAAAAAACTCTGTATCAAGCTGTTACTGCATTCCTCCACCTAGAAAGAGAAAAGAAGACACGAAACACCATGCTATGCTGTGTTTGTCTCACATGAGAGAAAAGTGTCGAAAGATCAAGAAATGAAGGAATACAAAAGAAAATCTCCAGTCAAGTTCTCGTTCCACTGTAATAATTTAGATTCCATTAGGTTCAACGAAGAGCGCATCGTGAGGACGAAGCTTCTGCTTCTCATTGATATTGAACTCAATGGCCAGAGTGGTGATCTGAGCGCTCTATGTGCATCATCCACAGTTAGCGCTGGCGAATTCGTAAAGCTACGAAAGAGTCCAAAGTTTCGAATGGGTAGGCCACATACCAGAATGGTGTGTCCAAAGAACTCTCTATTCTTAGGCTCCCAGCCATCAGGAAGTTTTTCGTCACTCATAAAACATCTCAAGTCTTTCACATTGCCACCGAAGATGGAGTACATGAGTGCGCCATTTCCAGAACCTATCACGCGCAACAGGTCAGTAAGATGGACTGCGGCAAAGTAAGGCAAACTGGCAGCAAAAAGAGAGCTTACCGAAAAACTTGTGCAAAAAGCTCCAGGTAAGTGAAAATTGACCATTGTCACGCCTGCACGCATTACGGCGCAGTGAGGAGTAGTAAGAGATGTCCTCCAGTGAGACATGTTTGCCATCAGAGGCATGGGAAAGGAAGTCATCCACAAGGTCTGGATGTGGATAGCTTTGGTCTGGACAGAAAGCAATGTCAGGGCGCGAGAACGAGGCGTCATGTTGGATCACCTGCAAGTGTCGGTTAGTGTGGGGGGCTGCAAAAGCTCTGCGGCATAACCCGGGGAAGGGACCTACATTCAAAGCGTTCAGATCGTGGAGATTGATCCAACCACGGCCCTGGTCGAGAGCCATGGCTGACGAGGTAAGCTGGTCTGCCAGGGATGGAGCCAGGTTGTAGGCATGCTGGATAGCATTTGAAAGCTGCTTATAGGTGAGGCGCTTCCCATTGCGCGGCAAGATATCTGCAACTTTCGCATTAGCAACCAGTCATGTTCAAGTGGATGGTGATACGAAATGGCTAGGAATAGCTGGGAATAGCTAGGAATAGCGGCTTAGGGCTGAGCCGCTGAAGTCGAATTAAGCTTTTCTTGCGCTTACTGTGATTGGCAAGGGTGTTGAGTCTATGCAAGCGCGGAAGTATGTCAGCAATGGCGCTCTAGTGGTGCTGGAAAGGCGGAGAATTCGCTCTGTTCTCTTACCCGGGACATGGGGATCTGGAGTCGCTGCCACGGATGGGTGCTCTGTAGACACCGTGTACACCATGATACTGAGTGACGTCCCCGACATGACGCTTTGGAAAGAAAGGATTTATGATCTGGACAGGATTCACTTAGTATCTAAAGATTTGACGGTATGTAGGGTATTGAGAGAGGAGGACTTACACTGTAGAATATGTCACGAATGGTAAACCACGTGACAAGCCCAACGAAGGGAGCAAGAGTAGTGGCAGTATCAGCGATCCTCTTAAAGATTCCAAAAACGGTGGTAAAGAAGTTGATCTTGGGTGCCGTGCGATGGAAGGCCATGGTGGGCGAACGGGAAAGGGTTACGAAAAGTGGCAGCAAAGTAAAGCAAAAAAAAAAAAGGTAGAAAAATTCGGATTGAGAGGAGGAGCAAAATTGAGGAAAAGGAAGAAGAGGTCATTCTCCTCGTACTTACAGTGATCGCTGTAAGTGCAATCAAATTTCGAGGCTGACAGCCTGACGCTCAGCGACGCCGTGATGGGCGTGGGCTTACATTTGACATGTGAAAGTGTTGATGTTGGCTTTTCCAACATCACTTACCGATAGGCTGACTGTTTTTCTCTCCTTCTCAGCTCCTGGTCAGTGTTCTCGATTTGCGATCTCAGCTTCTTAATTTGCGAGATTTCGTGAGAGTAAGCACAGATACTTACTGCGTATGGCGTATGGCGTATGGCGTAGGGCGCATGCCTGCTGCAGAGCCACAACCTCCGCAACTTCCACAACTTCCATCCTTCAACCTATCCTAGCCTCCGTCGGATAAATATGCATTGGCTCGCTCGCCCGAATGAATGTTATTGAGCTGGCTCGGCTGGCTTACTGTGCTGGCAGTGTAGCGCAAGCCAAGAGAGGATTATCACCTACCTACCTACCTAGCTCACAGAAGAAATAGGTAGGTAAGCGGGGTAAGTACAGTACAGTCAGTAAGTAGTAGTAGAATATTATAGAAAGGAAAAAGGGTTTAGCGTTGAACATTATTCCCAACAAATAAATTAAGGCTGGTGAAGGAATGTGTATTCTGCGTATAGTCTTAAGATACCATATTCATTAGTCTAGAATTGGTCCCAGACGTCAGAATAATGTCTCAGTCGCTTAAGGCACGGACAGCCAGAGCGAGAGGTAAGGTAGGTACAGTAGTAGTAGTAGCAGTCAGGTAAGAAAAAAACTTCCTTAACCTAGGTATACGGGTAATATTGCTTCGCGCGGAGCCCGGTATACAACCTGCCTCGAACCTATGAAAAGGATTGTTACCACACCTTCCAATGATGATCCCTGTTTAGAATCGTCACCGACGGATTGGAAAACAGTCAGCTCCGCAGCTTTCCGTTTTTCCCTCTCTCTTTCTGCCTTTGCAGGGGCGGCAGGTAAGCACAAGCTGTGTAATTGTGATAGGCTCGTAGAAATGCAGCCACTTCAGCCAATCGGTTAAAAATCCTGTGCTGTAGCTTACTACCCTACCTAAGCTAGGTAGGTGTAGGTAGGTACCTGGGTATTCGAAAGCGAAAGCTAAGCGTATGTACCGTACGAAGTAACGAATAAAGGGGTAGCGAGGAAATTCTACATCGGATTAACCGAGTAATACAGTACTCGTACCTAATTTGGACGTCTTGGCTTATGGACCAATGATGACCAGATGTAAGACCCTCAAAACCACTTTTTAGGAAGGTTGTTGTTGTTGTAGGACTTGGCTATTATTATAATGGGATTTTTTTTCTTTTTCTTTTTTTATGAAAGACATAAAATACGAATATTTCGTATGGATAGGTAGGCAAGGTACGCAAGCACAAGGCTGGCGGGGTTCGGCACAGCACAACCGCTGTTACCTACTATCCCAAGTATGTGGGGAATGACGATTTGGGAAATGATGTGGTAGCACAAGTTAGGCAGGCTCTTGACTCCAACAAACATCATTTCGGTGTGAAAAAAGAGAAATACAATCATCAAGCTATTATTGGATCCCTCCTACTTCGTACAATACAAAAAATAAAAAAGGCATTACTAAAAACACAACAAGCTGGCTCGCCTCTCCTCGCCTTAGTGTGACACTCCATTCTCGTGCGCATCGTGGATGCCATTATCCCTGTCTAGATCCAACAGAATGTTCTTTGGGCATAGCTTTCTTGCCATGCTTGGCTCCGTTCCGTAGCTGACAATGTTGCCCTTTTCATAGGCTACACTCATCACCTTCTCAGGGCGCAGCACATACTCGGGCACGTCCTGGAGGCCCTGCTTAACCCATTTCCACCCTCCTCTGTCGTCCGGCTCATCCAGCGACCATCCTTTGAGGGAGAGTGGATGCCAACCATGCACCTTGGACTTCCGAATTCGTACAATGGGGTGGAAGGACTCGTTCGTAGCGCCCGAAGTCCCATCTCCGGGGTTTCGTGGAAAGTCGCCTGGCGTGCGTGTCATCTTGCCGAGAAGCCAGAAGAAGGCACCGACGAGACCAGAGAAATTGTCGATGATTGGTCCACAACCCCAGCCATTGTTGATTTTGTTGGAGTTGAGCGCCCGGCGATGTCCCTCGATGAGCAACTTGATTGCAGCGTCTTCGAAGGTGAGCATGCCGGAGAGATTGTCCACCTAAGTCGTAAGCAGTTAGTCAGACTAACCAAGAATCAAGTAGGAAGGAGTTGGGGCTGACTTACCATCCATGCAAGAGAGTTGTATCCGATTTCTTCATAGTCACTCTTGGATCTTACAATCTCGGCCTGGCCACCAACATTGCCATGAACGCCAGGAAACCAGCATTGCTGCAAGTCTATAGCAGGACCATCTGTGGACTTGTGCCATAGAGTAGGAGGAAATGTTATTCGTTTCTCGTCGATCGCTAATGCGTGAAAGCAATAGTCAATATCTTGAAGTATCAATTAGCTCTAGTTAATTTCTGCAGGCGCTTCGGCACTACTCACATTTCGACACCTTTGTGTCGTGGAATGCATATTCCTTGTTGATCGGGACGCCAAGCATTGTCAAGTGCTTTACAACTGGCCATTCAGGGATTCCCTAATCACGGAAGATCAGCAAGTCGAAAAGCGGAGTGCATGCATGCTCTAAGTAACTTACCAGAGCTCCAACAGTGTCCCAAACACCAACAACCTTCACCCTAACAGGCTTCAGACCAAGCTCTTCCATGTTATCCAGGTACCACTCTGATTTGGTGAACGGAAGTCCGCTGTTATCCGCACGGTATGCTTTCCACAACTCAGGGAAGCGGGACATATGTTCAGCGGTGAGGACGCCCACATCGCATAGAAGACCAGCCACTGAGCGCACGGTGAAAGCACCGCGAGAGAACCCAAACAGGAAGACTTCGTCACCTTCAAAGTAATTGTTGGAGATGAAGTCGTAGATCTGAAGCACATCGACGTCAAGTCCCCATCCGAGACCTCCTAAAAATGAGAGTTATACATTAGGAAAGCTACTTTGGAGATAGAAAAGGAGACAGGTGGAGAAACAACTCACCATAGATGGCTTTCTGTAGTGGGAGATCTCCCGTCCCCAGACCAGCGTGGTAGTACACAATTTGGTTCACGATGTTACCCTCAGCATCAGGACCACTGTTGGCAATAGACCGGGCCAGTTTGGCTACATTTGAAGGTACAGACTTGTCGCCAGCGTCAGAAGAAAGCCAAGTCCCGTCTGAACAGATGATGATGACGCTTGTAACTTGCTAACTTGTTTAGTTTAGGCGGCTTGCTCGTTTAGGCGGATTGCCATTAGGCGTGCCGTTGGTTGCATTGCCGTTGGTTGCGTTTCCGTTGGTCGTTGCTTCGGCCATTGTATAGGAGGGATATGAATTTCTGAAGAGTAAAGGAACAAGAAACATCTCAGTCTCTGGAGGGTTTTTAATAATAAGATCCAGTCCATGGTGGTCTTAATGTTTCCTCGCTTGAGGCTGTGATGACTTTGCACACCTCAGTCGAATCGTAAACAGCATAGCATTGTTACACCCTCTTCGCCCGCTAGCCATGATAATATTATTTTGGGCTGGGGCTGACTGTTCTCAGCAATGTGTTTTGTTCCGCCTCAAAGTGGCGGTTTAAATTCATCTGGCGGTCAACTAGCTGCGTTTGAGACCTCTTCAGAACGTGAGTCCGGAGGAGGATCAGCCCTACCAGCGTGACTAGTGTGATATTTCCCAATTTGTAAAATTCAAATTGAATTTTGGGGGGCGAGAGATCTTAGCTAAGAATGGCTAAAATTTGACGCTCGGAGAGATGGCTGACGTTCGTCTGATGCCCCTGTCTTTCTTGTCAAGGCAAACGGGCTCAGCATTCAGCTCGGTCAGGCTGCAGCAAAGTGGATATTTGGAGGGTTACAATGCCTAGGCGCGTATGTGTTCTCTGGAATTTTACTATCTTCACAAGCTTGTGAAAGGCTGACAAGGAGCAGGGCGTTGCCAATAAATGCGTCATGCACACTCATTCTAAGGCTGATTGAGTTGTGGACAAATAGAGGCTGTACATTGCAATCGAGAAATACTCACTTCGTCAGAGGTCTTAAGGAACTAAGCCCTACGTCAATCAATATATACTTCCTTTCTCCCAGTCAACCACTACTTTCATCTCCAAAAGTGTACTACTATCACTTACCTCTTTAACACGCTCCCAAAGTCACTATCAAACATTTCAAACATGACCTCGTTGTTCCCTACCCTTAAAGGGCTTCTTGACATTGTCAAGTCCCATCTGGGCACCGACTTAATAGCCAAACCTGAGCCACTTCTCAACAAAGTCATTGGACGCTTTGATGCACTCCTCGGCGATGTGAACGGCGTGAAGGATGACGAGACGACTGCACAAGCCAAACGAGATGGATCTACTGACTGGGGCAACCTTCTTAGAGATACACTTGATTATCTACAATCCAACAAGGAACTCATTCAGGATGGGAAGAGCCAGGCACTACGGATCGATGACGATATCGGTGTTCTCATTGATATTGTTCACACAAAGGTCGCTGGAGAAGGTCTCGAAGACAAGAGTTATTTGGTGAGTTTGCACATTTTTGGAAACTAGATGAACCAATTGATTCTGTTTTACTGACTGAAGACTCAATGCAGATGGAGCGTGTCATCCAGCTTGCGACTTCATTGCCTGATGACTCAAAGGTACAGAAGAAGAAGCTCACTGGGACTCTAATTAAGGGATTGTGGGATACTTTGCAGCATCCGCCGTTGTCATACCTGGGCGATGAGAATGAGTACCGTACTCCGGATGGATCTAACAATGTAAGACCGTCCATAGTAGATCACATGGTATCTATCTGGCTTACTGACTTTTCTCAGAACTTCCTGTATCCAAAGCTCGGAGCGGCAGGTCAGCCATATGCAAGGAGTGTCACTTCCTCGACACCAGGGAGAACATTCCCAGACCCTTATGAGGTTTTCGATAGTATGTGCTCAGAAAGCCAATATTGCTTGATGTTACACCCGCTCATGTTGAATAGAGCTACTCGCTCGTCAAGGAGCACCTAAAGAGCACCCAAATAAGATATCCAGTATGCTATTCTACTTAGCTACTATCATCATCCACGGTTTGTGTCCTTTTAAAGCTGCGGGCAAGTAATGAAGCTAATTAGCGTTCAGATATCTTTCGAACTGGCGACGATAGCGCCAATCCAAACTATAACATTTCAACTACCTCATCCTACCTTGATCTGTCCCCACTATACGGTAACAATAAAGAAGAACAGGAAGCTGTCCGCACTATGAAAGATGGCTTGCTCAAGCCGGACACGTTCAGTGAATATCGTCTTCTGACTTTCCCTCCCGGAGTTTCTGCGTTCTTGATCAGTTTCAATCGTTTCCACAACTATGTTGCAACAGAATTGAAACGCATCAATGAAGGTGGAAGGTTCAGCCCCAATCCACGTTTCGGCAAGGACGCCGAGAAAGAGGTCGACAAGGACCTCTTCAACGTTGCAAGACTGTAGGTTCTGCCAATCTACTGACTGAGGTGGCTTATTGCCCCTACTGACTTAGTAAATAGTGTTACCTGTGGCTTGTACGTGAATATAATCCTCGGAGACTACGTTCGGACAATCTTGAACATGAATTATGCGCCCGAATCCGACTGGGTCCTAGACCCTCGTGATCCCTACTCTGAAGAGTTCCCACAAGGAACTTTCCCACTTGGTGTCGGCAATCAAGTCTCGGTTGAGTTCAACCTCATCTACCGCTGGCATTCGACTGTCAGTGCCAGAGACGAAAAGTGGTCTGAAGACTTCTTTGGAAAGCTATGGCCAGGGAAAGATGTCTCCAAGTTGCCTCTGAGAGAATTCCTCACAGGGCTTGGAAAGTGGAGGGAAGAGCTCATGGCTCAGAAACCTGAAGAGCGCACTTTCAATGGCCTGAAGCGTAACAAGGCTGGCTACTTCGACTCAACGGCTTTGGCAAAGCTTATTGCAGAGAGCACAAACGACATTGCCGGTAAGAATAAAACATCCTTCTTTCCATGTCTCACCTCCTCGTGGCCAACTACTGACACAGATTCGTAGCTGCTTTCGGGGCTCGCCAAACACCCACGGTACTCAAGCTTGTCAGTGTGCTTGGTATGAGCCAGGCTCGTAGCTGGCACGTTGGTACATTGAATGAGCTACGCAAATTCATGGATCTCACACCACACAAGAGCTTCCAGGATATCAATCCCGATCCAGAAGTCCAAGAGGCCTTGAGATCGCTCTACAAGGAGCCCGATTTCGTGGAACTTTACCCTGGTGTTATTTTCGAAGAATCCAAGAAACCCGTGTATCCTGGTTCGGGACTCTGTGGAGGCTTCACCATCACAAGAGCCATTTTAAGTGATGCCGTCGCCTTGACGAGAGGTGATCGCTTCTACACATTGGTAAGTTGATCTCTCCCTTCCTTAATAGCCTATCCAAATCAATCCACTCTAGCTAGATCTCTTGACTAACATACTCTGATCAGGGCTGGACTCCTACCACTATGACAACCTGGGGCTTTGACTTTATCAAGGCTGACAAACCACTGGATAAGCTGGCGCGTGGCGGTAAGATGCACCACCTGCTAGACATCGCATTCCCAGGCTTCTATAAGGAGAATTCAGCGTGGAAGTTATTCCCCTTTACCACGCCTGATGAGATGGAGCGTATCTTGACAAAGCAAGGCGTTGCGAGCAAGTATGACTTCTCGAGTCCGTTGTAAGAGTGTAGTTACAGTTGTAGGTAGGATAGATACAATAATGGGTATTCAGGGGATGGAGTGTGGAAGAGAAGAGAGCAGTAATTAGAATTTTGTCGTGTTGATGTTTGAATAAGATTGCGTTTTCTCTTTGATATTCAGTAGTTCATCCCTTGCGTTGTTCTGGAGGTCTGTGTTACAGCGTTGTTGTATGAATAACTTGAAGGTTTGCCCCAATTGGCAAAGATATACCGGCCATTTGATTTTCTAACTCAGAATAACATAACAGATGGCACGAAAAGGAGTTAATTGAGTAATATAGTAAATTATATCTCGTGTACTCCAGCTTTCGTACCCATTTAAGAATCTGGAATTATTTTCAATACAGTACACGTGATCCAGGTACAGAAGAAGCTCTTATCGCGATAAGATTTATTTTTAAACCTCCTTTCACATCAACTACATACCCAAACTCACTCTCATTCTCACACCTCCCAATGCGCCAACAAACTACAAACGCGCAATCACAATGCTAACAGCAAAGCCGCACCTCCTAACGCGTCGTCCCTCCCCTACAACCGCCGAATTCATAATCTCAACATCACCTACCCTCTCCGTTCCTCAACGCATCCTCCTCCTCGTAACCACCATCCTCCGTCTCCTGATCGGTCTCTCAGTCCTCCTCCTCCTCTACTCGAAATGGAGTCTCTCACCATTATCCACTCCAATTCAAACATATGAATTACCACCAGCAATATTCACCGACGATTTCATCTGGTATAGCATCCAGCGAATTCACGAATCCTCACTGGGCAACACAGCAACACGACTGGCTTCTAAAATTCCAGTTGTTGTACTAGTACCTACGGCTTTTATACTACTGTATGCCATATTTCTGCGCATACATACTACGGAATCTCTGCTTGTTCTGCGGGGTTTGGGGATTCAGACGAGTTCGAGCGCGGCTACGTATCTTAGTACGGCTACGACGAGATTTATCCCCACGGAGAAGATACAGGATATTTTTATTAATGAGGCGTTTAGAGGGTTTGAGGTGAGGTATTATTTGGTTATTGTGGTGGAGGGGGAGGAGGAGGTTGTGGTTTGCTTTCCTAGGTTGTTGCCGAGGAGGAAGCTTGTTGAGACGGTTTGGAGGGGTGTGAGGGGTTGTCTCTATGAGCCTGAGTCTGTGCCGGAGAAGGGGAAGAGATGATGGGGAAATATATGTTGGAATGAGATTATGTTCATGTTTACAATGCTTATTGGTCGGCATTATGTCACTCTGTGTTGTCACACAGATACTGTGATAAATATCCTGTCTATCTTCCGTTTGATCCAACGGCCACATATCCAAGCTGTGGGCCTATCTTTTACTCATCCAAGGTATCTATAGGCGGCTGAGGCTGGATGTTTAGACGTCTAAAGCCCTGGAGCCTCAAATCTGCCGAACCCCCAAAGCCTTTCTTGATAGCGTACTCTTCATTAACGACTTCCACACTTCGTAATCGTGGTTTCCGCATCACGGGGATATATTTCCCTTGCAAACGAGGTACGTTGCCACCATCAAAGACTTTCTGACTTCGCACTCCCTTCGTCGCGAGGTTCGAGGTTAGTTCGGAAATAGGTAGGCCTTGAGATGCAATAGCGCCCATGAGACTGCCTACTACTAGTATCTCGTCAATCTTTCGTTCTCTCCACACTCCCCATAGATCATCCATCAAGCCTCCTGGTCCAAACTTGCCGTCCCCGAAGCCGGGTTGGTCGCCTTGGTAATGCCATTGTAGAGCATTTTTACGATCTGCGTCGTTTTCATGCGGAAACACACAGTCCCACAAGACAAGAGGTGTGTCGTCTGCCATCTCGTACGTAGGCCGACATGGATTCTTCTTTACGTCCAATAGCTCTGACACAATGGAAGGGGCCTCCAAACCTTGTCCAACAAGGAACAGAATTGCTACCATATGTCGAACTTGATGCCATAGGAATGCCGAACCATGAAGAGTGAACGTATATACTTTAGGGCTACCTTCTGTAGGTGCAGCAGGGGTAAAGTGCTGTCCATTAACATAGCTGAGCTCTCCCGTGAGGTCCTTAACCTCTTCAATATCAGCAAAGAAGATCCTTCTTTCGAAGTTCGTGATTTGCTTTCCAGCATCCACTTTACAGAAGTTTCTGAAATCGTGCAATCCTTCGTACAACTTTGCAGCCTCTCTCATTGCTGCGATATCCAGCCATGAATCTTTGATTCGTGGGCTACTTCCTGGGCGTAACTGCTGCTCAAGATGGTGCGGTATTGGATGGAATGCTGGTTGGGTGAAGAAATATCTGTACTGCCGTTCTCGGCATGAGAAGCGTGCTGAGAAATCGAGTGGTGGTGACGGACACCAGGCCAGGATGCGGATGTCATGCGGAAGGATTTTGTTGAGGATCGAAACATATGGAATCTCGTCAGCAACGGGATCAAACGCGAGCGCATCTTCGTATTCTGGCTCTTCAATCCCAAGCCCAGGCTCCTCTTCTCCCATCCTTAACGGACCCAAAGGAGGAGACACCATTTCGAGAGCACCGTCCCGCGGATTGGTATTACGCAAATCTTCGAAATCTTCACTGAATTCCTGAATAGGTTCCGACTCCAAGTTCTCGATATGATCCACCACTTTCTCTTTTTCCTTTGCAAGAGGTCTGTTACTCCGCACCCGAATACCTATCACCTGCCCAAAAGCACTAACTCCCTTATCTGTACGTCCACACTTTGAATACTCGCATCCCTCCCAGTTGACCTCCCCAGGAACCAAAGGATGCACATCTTTTGGAAAGATCAGCCTCGCCTTATTGAACGCCTTCCATAACTCTTCCTCGATTGTTGGCAGAGGCTTATCATGGCCAATATGGTGCTCGAAACCATTGTACCGTTTCCCAAGATATGCAAGCTTTAGAGCTATAAGTCGAGTAGAGTATTTAGAGGGATCAAACTCGCGTTCGATTCGCGGTTTCTTCCAACTTTTCTTAGGCGGGGGAGTTGTAGTTAGACTATTATCATAGTGAGTGAATGCGCAGATTAAGAACTACGTATATAAAAATCACAGACCTCTGTGTTGTATTCTTTAACTCTAACTCAAGCTGCGTAACCCTTTCTATCAGGCTTTCATGGGACCAAGCGCTATAATCCGGCTTCTGCTCCATCTTTGCGATTTCTACTTGTCCGTTATGTGCCTCCTTTTCTGTCGATGGATCACTCTTAGTGTACCTCTGGCTCTTTGATGTATGGAAAAAGCGTGTTTTCGACGAGTTCCAGACTTCGAGCCTTCTAATGTATCGAGGTACAAAGGGCCTCATGCCCTAGGATGGGAGTAAAATGGCTGGATTGACTCACCACAAATTCATTCGCCGTCAATTTTTTCCCATTTGGTTTTTGCCAAGTCTAGTCGCTCTTATCTTATCTTCACATGACTAGTATATTTTGAGAACCTGATCCGTAGCTCACTCTCAATCTTCCTTCACTTAACATATCGAATCATGACTGGGTCTCCTGAGGTTACAATACTGCTGCTTGGAGACACCAGTTGTGGGAAAACGACGTTTCTCTCGTAAGCAAGACACCCTCATTGTTGTCTATCTAGTTTCCGAATTGACATGAGACACAGGAGAATCAGTAAAAAGGTCATGACGCAGCTTCAACCAAAGAAGCCATAACTCTTCTCAGAGATGGTGATCAGCCATATATCTTCGACATCCGCTTCTTCAACCGTCCCTATCGTTTTGAATTCTATGATACTGGTAGTCCAGACAACTGGCGACTTCTAAAGCCAAATGTTGTAGTCCTCTGCTACGACATCTCTTCTCGACTGAGTCTCATCAACGTTCAAAGACTCGTACGTTACTCCCCCCCCCCCTTCCCCGCCCTTAAATTGAGCTTCCAGTTTGATAACATTCAACAGTGGATCAAAGAATCAAAACTTGCATTTATAGACCAACCAGATCTCCCAGTACTTCTCTTAGGACTCAAGCGAGATCTCCGATCGGAGAAAGATCCAAATGGTATCATCTATCCCCAGGAATCTTATCGTATTGCTCAAGAGATGAGGTGCGATAAATATATGGAATGCTCCGCTGTCACGGGTGAGTTGATTCCGGAAGTATTTGAGGATATTTGTCGGACGGCTGCTATGACGGCTACAGCTAAAGGCGGGCAGAGTGAGGGTGGTTGCAGCGTTATGTAAGAACTTTGTTTGGAAATGGCTCTGAGGTACTTATCAGACCTGGTGCGCTCGGTAAGATGCGTGGATTCTCACGAGGTTAAAGTACTGACTAGTTTAGAATCTATCGCGTTATATTTTTGGCGAGCAACTTCAAAGTCATGTTCTTGGTCCTGCTTCAACGACCTAACTGACTTCCAGTTAATTACAAGCTTCAGCATCAAGTACAAATAGATGAGGTACTCATGCTGAGTTTGGCCCTGTTTTCGATGCAGGGCCTGCAGAGGCCGCGTCTCTCAAAACGGTTAGCGTGCTCGTAGCCGCCCTGCACAATAATCCTGTCCTCAACAACTTATAGCTTGGATCTCCTTTCTTAAGCCTTTGTGATTCTTTCCTGGCAGCGGACAGCTTTATTTTGATATAGCTTACTTTGAATTCCGAATCATCTCTTTGTCTCTACACTACCGTGCTAGAACTCTACCATCGACAACGATACCTTGAGGAACCACCCCCATAACTTGCCCAATGATGGCCACAAGCACTACCTGTAGGATTTGTGAAGATCTCGACTGGGATGCCTTTCCAAATCCTCTTGAATTAGGATATTCTCTTCCCCAGGGAACTAAAATTCTCCGACTAAATTCGCAGGACCTTGCCAAATCATCAAAAGCAGGCTGCGAGCCTTGTTCGGTCATCGAAAGAGGAATCAAAGCAATTGCAGAAGCATTGCCGTCAACTATGGAAGACCCGTGGAATCCTACTCTACCCTATATGATTGATCTAGTATGCAAGCGTGGATCAACACTCAAAGTTCTCGTAAAAGAAAACCATGCCGATGCAGAAGATGACAGATTGGACACAGCATTCAGGTTCGAATATTATACATTAGCAGGTAAATCACTTCTCCTAGCATAACATCGTAGTTGAATTAAGATCCAATAGATAATCCCTCGCCTTGGCCTGCGTTCAGTGCTGCCATAGATGTTCCTAGAACACTCAGCCTGGAAAATTGTCTCTCTAGAACGATGGAGTGGTTAGAGACATGTGACAAAAACCATATTTCATGCAAGTCAGGCAAACCCTCTCCGCTACCAAGACGAGTCCTTGATGTTGGTACGCATAGACTGAGAAATACAATATCACTGTACGAGTCTCAAGGCGAGTCCGCTAAATACATTGCCTTGAGTCACTGTTGGGGTACTACTCATATGATAAAGACCACACGAGCCACCCTGGAAGAGAGAAAGCGAGGGTTTAGAAGCTCCGCACTGCCTCAAACTTTCCAGGATGCTATCACAGTGACAAGAGGGCTTGGAATACGATATATTTGGATTGATTCCCTCTGCATATTGCAAGATGATAGGCTTGACTGGGAACAAGAAGCCGCAAAAATGGCAGACATATACGAGAATTCGTACCTCAATATCGCCGCCACACGGTCTCCTAACAGCCTCGGCAATTGTTTCGGAGATAGATGGGTGCCCCAGGACGTAGGTATTGCTGGTTTATGGAAGTGGCCACTATCGACGCACGAGCTCAAACAGATTAGTGACAATTGTCAATATTCTGTATTCGTTCGTGCACATCTTTATTGGGCGCACGATGATTTCAAGAACAGTGCGCTTCTTCGAAGCTTCACCACAGCTGCGCCCTTACTGGATCGTGCTTGGGTATTCCAAGAGCGTTACCTTTCGAGAAGAACTTTGCACTTTCATGCGTCTGAATTGATTTTTGAGTGCAATTCTTATCAAGGATGTGAATGTACAGGACTCGAGAAGGACGGCCTCGACCAAGGTCTTCAGGAACGAAAGCCGAAACAATTATATGCGAGCCGTAATGATGCGGATGTACAAGAAGCGAAAGAAATTTGGCTCAAAGTCATAGTTGACTACGCTCGCACAAAAATTACCTACGAATCTGACAGGTTACCTGCACTCTCAGGATTTGCCAATAGATTTCAGGACAGAATACATGGCCAGTACCTTGCGGGTCTCTGGGACACTGATTTACCTCGAGCCACTCTGTGGCGAGCTGAGTACCCAAGACTTTCCGAGAAGGACATAAAAAGCATCCCTTCATGGTCATGGGTATCTCGACACGCCGAGGACGTTGGCTATGAGCCATTCGTTTCAGGTGATGTAGACTTCGTAAAAGACGAGCATCTTGAGGTCTTAGGTGCACATTGCACCCTCTCAAGTCCAGACCCTTTTGGAAGCGTCTTGGATGGAGAATTGAAATTTCAAGGAGCACTACTCTCAGCAACGGTTACAAAAGCCAACACCTCACAACTTAAGGGTATTTTAGATATAGCTCACCTCCACTTCATAAAACAATTCCGTTTGGTAGTCAGTCATGATGTTGAAGATTTTGTACTTATCACACTGTTCAAAGACGGAATGTCGCTGGACTTCCTTCCTTTCCATGGCCCTGATTGTGTAGAAGAAGGTGATATTCTGTATTGCCTACAAATCGGGCGCATTTCGCACAAGTCATCTTCAGACCATGACAACATAGCCATTTTGAAACATGACAGAGACGCCACTTATTCTATGGCACTGATATTGAAACGCCATAATGAAAATTCCGATTTCTATACAAGGTTTGGGGTTTTGGAGCATCGGTTAAATCATCTGTTTGCCCTTGCACCCATAGAAACTGTCAGGATCAAATAGTATAGAAAATATCGGATATGAGTATTAAGCGACGAAGACAAAATAAGTCGAAATATGATACAATATTGGTTACTGTCTCGATGTAAGTACTTGCAAACTCAGAGGGATAAATTTTGCTTTGGATTGACTTAATAAAATCCTTTCAAGCTGTTATTATCTGGTGTAAAAGGGTATTGAGGATGGAAAGTCGATGATTGTGTGGTTTGATGATGCTCGCTTGCCACGTGGCGAAAAACTTGTCACAGCCAGCACAGCTCGCCGTACATGTACTTCAGTACGTTATCACAGAAAACCTGCGTAGTATCTGTGCTGGCTGGCCAGCCAACACAGCTGCATTGCATTAGGGTTATGTACAAGTAGTTGAATATTGGAAACCTGCACAGTGATTGTGTTGATCCGCCAAAACTCCGGCCTTCATGGAATACCTCGGCTAGCGGCCAGTGTTTGTGCAACGAAGATATACTGATAATAGCCACAGCAGCAATTGTGCAGAATCCGATTATTTTAGTCCACCGCGATAACCTTAAAGCTCATTCTTTCACTAGCTCTAGAGGCTCATATGTGTCCAGCACTCTCATAGACGAGCATTCTTCCTATGAAAATCTCAAATCTCGACTTCTGCCTTCATTCAGAGGAACACATCGACACAAATAATCAACCCTCGGCGTTGCTATTGCTGCCCAAAAGTCGGTCAGTAAAAAACAAGATGATTAGCAAATAACAAAGGTCACTATTTGATCCGTGGTTTGCAGTTCCCTGCTGCTGATCGACGGTGAATGCTACCGAGCGATAGCTGCCAGGTCGGCACGGACCGAGTAGCAAGCACTAGTGGGGCTCCAACCCCCCCCGTTAGGAAGCAATATTTCTTGGGCTTTCATATCACTCTACGAAATGGCGACGAACGAGGCGGTGCTTATCTGAAATGAGCAGTGAACAGAGATCGTGCAGTGGTAAAATGAGTAATGGATTTCAAAAGTGGATCTTCAGCTTGCACCATCCACGCATTACTTAAACTGACGAACACCCATCCTTGAGAGAGAAAAAAAAAATCAGAGCTCAGCATCTGCACCCTACCACCACAACACAATCACCAGAACCTTGCAGGCAGATTTGAAATATGCATGTATGTGTACGGACCTCCCACAATTTTAGACGTCACTCCTAATGTTTCGATTTCCAGTTCATACACCGCAGGCAGAAGTCCAAGGGAGGAACCCCTTCCAGTTCAAGAAGAGGCTCAATAGCATCTATCAAGGACTTGATGAAGAAGGATGAATCTGGTGTAAGTACTTCAAGGGATTTGATTTGTATAACTTATTGAAGACTAATTATCTCTCGCAGCGACCTCAAACCCCTTCTTCACCAGCATCACCACTCAGACAAAGCCCAGTACCTGCTGTCTCCCAAGACCCAGTTGCAGACGAATCCACTGTGCAGAACGAGACTTCTGCTGAGAGTGAAGAAACTGTCGAATCCGAAACTCCAGCAACAACCGTAGACGACACCCCACAAGAAGAAGCACAATCCATAACCTCCGCAGTAGACGAATCACATTCAACAGTCAATGGAACCCGTCCCTCAACGTCGACAGGTGCGGACAGAGTTAACTATCTGAGAGTCACAAGTGCTGTCCTCAGTATCGAGAATGAGAACGCAAACCTAAAGCGCAGAAAGGCTGCTGTGTTGGAGAACATAAAACGTATAGCTTCGGAGCGTGAGGAGGCCGAGAAGATCTTCGAAGAGGCCAAGGCTACCTTCGATGATGCGTGCGCAGCAGCAGCTATTGAGACAGCCCAAGAGGAGCAAGAAATTCTCCGTATCGATGCCGATATCGATGAGAATGAAGCTACCAAAGGCAAGCTTCAATTAGCGACGCTCATGATTGACCGAGAGCTGGTTGAGGCTATCAAAAAGCATGGCGGTCCAAATTGAAGCTGGCTCTTCTCAGATACGTGGTAATAGGAACGGTGGCAGGAAAAGTTTTATACCTTGACCTGGCGGGCGCTGGAGGCACTGTCTCTGGTGTTGGGGTTGATGATGATGACGGTCTTTTTCTTTGGTGGGCCTACTGGAGCTGGACTGGGCTGGCTGGCGGGGCGGTTCTTGAATTTTCGCGAAATACCCATAGACTGATTAATACGATTTTATGCTTTACTCTATACAATTTATCTATAGGCTTGTGACTTCTTCCTTAATGGGTGTGACTAGATTGATACAGTTCGTCTTGAGTAGGCAGGTTGAGCAAATTTCTGTACTTAATGCCTTCTTTTTCTTTTCTTTTCCTTGACTAGAGATGCTTATCACCCAAAACAAAATATCTAAATATATTGTAATTAAAATGAAGATACAAAAAGCTTCTATACTATTTTCTATAATTCTGCAGTCAAGTCTTCACAAATCTACAAGCAGATAGCCGTAACACTAAGAAGTAGTGTCACTACAACCTGAAACCCACATACCTCACAGACGAATTATTATACCTTTAATCTCAGTCATTATCTGTGTTCTTATTATAAGCATCTGTATATAACCAAGGAAATTCAGGCGCCTGTTTGATTCTTAGACAAAGTAATCATCGAAGAGGTGTACATTTTAAGCGAGCGTCTCTTATTTAACCGATGCTCAGAAGACACTGATAGGAGCAGGGGACTAGCAATTTATATCACAATCCTGGATGACTAAATTTGATGTCACAGACATAGCTTTATATAGAATTCAATGTCCGAAGTAAAGTACAAGTGCCGGTAAATTTGATTTGACCGTTCTATCACTAGCGTTATGTCGTATCGCCGTATTGTCGTATTTGTCGTATATTAAGACTAGAATTGGAAAAGTTCACTGCGGGGAAAGAAGAAGGCAATGTAACAACGGCAAATGACTGTCATATTAGAGGATGTGCGAAAGAGATGTGCACCAATCAAATCCCGTCAAGTGCGATAGAATGGTCGATACTGGCATTGTAGTTGGTCGATGGTCTATACCGAGCACTGTCGCTTACCCCACACTTCTCCAGATTTCTTTTTACAAGGTGTCATTGATAGAGACTGTACTAAGTGCCAACTTTTAATGTCGTAAAGCACTTTAGCCCATGCAATATATATTCATCCGGACTCCACTTACTTAAATGCACTCACATGCCGTATCGACAACCAAGGTACTTGAAGCTGTAAAACCTTGTGGGACTGACAACAGACTCGTCTCTTTTATTATTAGTACTGCACCTTTCCTCCTCAACAATCGTTCGTACTCAAACTTGGCATCAATCTACAGATAGAACGTTTTTCTTTTATTTTTCTCCGTCACAAAAACATAACACTCTACCTATCTTTCTCTCGGCTTCTCATCAATCTCACTCGTCTTCATGTCTCTCATCAAGTTTCTCGCATTTGCTAGCCTAGCATTAGCAGCTACAACCACAATTTCCATACCCTCGTCCCCAAATCAGGGCTCAGCAGAACTCGATATCGCACCAATATCTTTCTCGTACGCTCTTCTCCAATAATATTCAAATTCGAAAAGCAGCTAACTCTCAATCAAGACTTGAATTCTTCGAGTTCCCTACTTATATGACGAACTTCGAAAACACACTTCCATGTATATCCAGTCTCAAAGAACTTACTGGAGCATGGCCAAATATTCGACTTGGTGGTTCTACGCAGTGAGCTTTTTATTTCAATCCTCCAAGAAATTAGTTTGTGGATGTGTGTTAATGTGTGGAACTAGAGATCGAGCGGCTTATGACCCTGCGTTGACGACATACGTAAACTATACTCTCTCAGAGAATGCGTCAATGGGATTCCCTGACGTGCTTACTTATGGTCCTTCATATTTACAACTTGCGGGTTCTTATCCGGGAAAAGTTGTCTTAGGTAGGGAATATTTCTATCGTTGGTTGCTTGCACAATTGAGATTGAGTTCTCTAATCAGGCTACACGACTGGGAAATTCCATTTCTGTGGATGTCAGTATACTCCGCTTAGTAGAGTAAAGTATTCTTTAAGTTGATAGCTCACAGTCGCTCGGTTATTATGTTTTGTTTGATTAGCCAGGCTGAAGATTACTGGTTTTAAGCTTTATACCTATTAGAAACTTTTTTTTTTGAAAAGGGTTCTAATGCTAGCAGGACTGAATCGAGGCTCTAACAACATCACGAACACCATCGAAGGCGCTGTGGCTGCCCAGAAGTATATGAAGAATTTGTATGCTATCGAGCTAGGGAACGAGCCAGTAAGCTTCAACACCAGTATTACAATTAGCATCCAAGCTGACTCGTGGTAGGACAGTAAGAAAACCTCCTGAAGTTTCTTTGTACGATGTGTTAAATTAACATTTACTGCAAGTCTTTGCATACACAGACGCCGCAATAGCGCCAGATCCTACAACCTGGACAGCTCAGGCGGACGCTACATCTCAACAAGAATGGCAGATTGCTGTAGGAACTGCTTTAGAAAACACCAGTATTATTCAAGCAGGTGTTTTCTACCAACCTCCACCAGAATACGGCGCTCAAGAACTCCTCGTTAACGAAGAACCGTCGGCAATTCCCTACATCAAGACTTTCTCACATCACAACTATCCGCAGGACCCTGTCTCTAATCTTGCAAATTTGACAAAACTTATGAGTCATACTAATACAGTGAAGAATGTCAACGAGTACGTGACCGATGTGGAAGCTGCGAGAAATGCTGGCTTTGAGTATGTTTTTGGAGAAAGTAATTCAGGTTTGTCCTCATTCCGTACCTTCCTATTAAGTCTCTACCATAGAATAAAAACCTAATTGATTTATTCTTGTAATCAAGTTTCCGGTGGAGGAAATATTAGCGTCTCGCCTACATTTGGGGCAGCTCTTTGGATTGTCGATTACGCACTCCAAGCAGCAAGTGCCAATATCTCTCATGTCTATTTTCACCAAGCAGCTATCAATGCCTGTTACTACTACTTTGGTGGCATAACAATACAGTTACATCACCTTACTACGGCGGTTATTTCGCAACTGCTGCTATGGCTGGTGCATCATATATCCAGCCTTTAGACGACGGTACAACGAACTACGCAGCCTATGCACTGTACTCTGAGAACGAAAAACTTAAACGTATTGTGTTAATAAACTCTGATTATTATGATGGTATCGGGGAGAGGGAGATTCAGACTTTCGTTCTAACTGGATTGGGTGTATCGACCTCGGCTATTGGAGCAAGGAGGTTGACAGCGGGTAGCTCTTTAGCGAAGCAGGATGATGGAGATGATCCCAGGTTTGGAGGCCAGAGCTTCTCAAACTCAACTTGTAGATTGACTGGTGAGGAGGCCAGAGAGGTAGTAACAGTTTCTGATGGTTTAGCGTACGTTTCGTTAGCTTCTTCGGAGGCGGTGCTTCTCGAGTTTAAAACTTGTTAGACTTGCTTTTTCATTTACAAAATCTATGTACCTATAAATTTGGTGAGAGGAAATAAGAGAGGAAATAATCTAGGCTATTCAGCTTGGTTAGATGCATAGCTCGGTATAGATAGTCCTCAAACAATATACCGAAGGCGACGAGACGATTGCGAAGACAAAGGTGACATCTGATATTAGTCTGAGATACGTTCATTGACACATCTCTTGGTCGCAAGTTGTGAGATGAAGACTTGCCATTATCATATACACGGACGGACCCATAGTTTGACGTGGAGTACCGTGCCTGGTGTATAGCATTACTCGTACTGCGGATGCTAAAGAAAGTAACAGGCAGCAGATTAGATTGACACAACACTTCAAGAACCTAACTGTAATATTGTATTCTCAGGACTTCAGGTTGAAACTAATCATAGGGCGATTGCGAGCACAGCATCGTATTGCGTATGGCTTCGGTTCTTAGCCACTCGCGTCGCTTAACTGTCTAGCATTCAACCTTATTGTTTCCTCTGCTATCACCCCACTCCCCCACAGTTTATCCATGTCTCCCAAGGTTATGTTGATTCGTTCTTAATATTTGATTTCGAGCTCATGTAAAATTATTTGTATTTCCTTTGAACACAAAGCTTTGAGGCAACACTAACATACTTTTGGGAACCTATAAGTAGCCGCTCCGCTGTAATGGCCAAGATAGAAGTAATTATCGAAATACAGTCTTTCTAAACGCTACGTTTTATTCGGTTGTAACAACAAATACACCAAGGAGCTCGAGTCGCTCCAACATGTGGTCAGATCTGGTGAGCCTCTAGGCAACATCGTGCTTTGTCGTCGCTTCGCAACTCAATAGCATTGCTAAATTTGTGCACTAGCGTAGGTAGGGTCAGAACGAAAGATGCACCACTTTTCACGCTCTTGCGAAAGTTTTATACGTTACACAAGCTTTGACAAGCAGTGCGAACTTTTTGGCTTGTGAAAAAACATCTAGAGATTAGATATCTGATCCTCGGTGTGGCGCAGCGAAACATGAAGCAAAAGCTTTTGCATCATGCGAGAAACACAATCCAAACTTTTGGTTGGGTCATCTTGGATATCTGAACAAGGGGTCAGTTCATCTGTGCTGTCACTGCGTATTCGGGTCTACCCATGCTTAGCCTTGCGAGCTTGAGACGTCACAGTAGTCTCGTTTGTTCGCTTCATGGGGTTTCGAAGCGATAGAGGTATATCAGAATCGGGATATATCATCATCCACTTCCATTCCTTTCGACCTCACTAAGCTTATAAGATGTGCGTGATCCCAAGCTGTTGTCACTAAAGATTCGAAAACAATTAGGAACATTCATACCAAAAGACACTCATCATGGGGATCAATATTATAGCTGCAACTCAAACTATTGCTCCGGCCATGGGTCGGACAGTACTCGCTACAGTGAGCGATTCCTTAATTCCCGATTTGGTTCTCTACTCTAGCTAAACTTCAATATAGCTCAAAAAAGAGAGGAAGCATGAAGGACTTCCAACAGATGATCCAGGATACAAGGAGACCCTTAACCTCATGAGAGAATTAATTCATTTCACAGCTATCAACACCGTGGAGGATCTACAACATGTCACAACAGGATGGGTCCCTCATCCACCTTCAGCAATTGTCACCGATGTCGAAATTCCGAACAGGTTCTACGATATTTCAGCCCGTCACATACAGTCTAATCTTGGCCCTAAGAATCTGAATTTGATTGGAAAGACTTGGTGGCAATGGCGTAGACCTGGGAGTGTGGTGAGAGCTGAATGGGTTGAGATGAAGGCCGACTACTTGGACCGGAAAGCAAACAATGATCCGGGCAAGAAGGTTATGTTTTACATCCATGGTGGCGCGTACTTCTTTGGAGGAATCGGCCACGGTCCTCAGATCCAGAGGCATGCTAGAAAGTAGGTACTCCTGAAGACATCCTCTTAATAACACTGTACCCAGTGCCCATTTTAAACATAGTACTAACTTCACATATTATAGGTTAAAGGGAAGAGTCTTTGCGCCGAGATACCGACTAGCCCCTCAATTCCCATTCCCCTGTGCAGTTCAGGATGTTTTGTCTGCCTACCTCTACCTTTTAACAATTGAGTATGTAGCATCAACATTTTATTTATTCCTGGTAACAACATTTGCTAAAATTCCATCAGAGATCCAACTAGTATTGTGATTGCAGGAGACTCGGCAGGAGCTGGCTTATGCATGGCCCTATTGCTAATCTTAAGAGACGAAGGCCTACCTCTACCAGCTGGTGCAAGTCTCATATCACCTTGGGTCGACTTAACACATTCCTTTCCAAGTATCACCATCCCAACTGATCTAGATTATGTACCATCACATGGCTTTCACGCTAAGCCCTCTCTCTCATGGCCACCGCCAACATCTGAGGAGATGAAGATTCTAAACTGGCCTTTACATCCAGGAGCAATGCCAGATTATGAGATGGAAATGGACGGGGAGAAAGCTGTTCTTAAGGAACAGTTTCAGATGTACGCCCAAAACAATCATTTACAGATACCATTGGTCTCGCCTATATGCGCAGCGTCACTTGGAGGTGAGTAAACTTTCAAATTGTTGGCCTCGACAACTTGACACGGTAGCACACTCCATCAAATACACAGCTAACAGCATCTCTTCTTCAGGTCTCTGCCCTTTACAGGTTGTTGTAGGAGGCGGTGTGAGGTCCTCCGAGATGAGCAAATATTTCTTGCTCATAAAGCAGCTAATCCCTCACAATACCCACCATGTGACGAGATCCTTGAGAGGAACGGCAACACGATGGACGATGTAACTAAATACCCACCAACAGACGTTCAACTACTGATTTTCGAAGGCTGCCCACACGCAGCACCTACACTCGGTCATACCCGTGGAGCAAAATACCAATACCGATCAGTTTCACAGTTCGCAGCATGGGCACTTGCAAAAGCTCAAGGAGAAGATATCGAAATCGATGACGGTGCTTCCATTGATTCCTTTTGGGACTCTAGCTCACCCACCAGCGGCGAAGCATCAGTAGATGTTGGACAAATAGGAAAAGCAGGCGACCCACTCCCTCCATTTGAGAACAACATGATTAGACTTCATGTCAATCGGTTCGGGAAACTCTTTCCTTTAAAACCAGCTTCAGAGTTACGTGCTTGTACTTTCTCTAAAGAAGAAATTGGATTTCCGAAAGCAGAGGCATTGAAGGGTTGGATGAAATATAATGATGCGGCCAATAAGAAATACGCTTCTCAGAAACAAAAAGGTTGGTTCCATGATCCGATATACCAAGTGTGTTGTGAGGATAGGAAAGAGTGAAAGTTCTAACAAGAGTATAGTCTGGGAACAACGCCTCAAACTCTCAAAAATCGGATACATCGATGATTTTCCCGATGACGAAGTCCCACCACCTAGTGCTTTAGCAGGCAGAAGAGTCATCGGCCAGGAAGTTGAAAGGGAAAAGCCGAGAGGGAAGATGGGAAAAGGAATAGTCGGCATGTTGTTCGGAAAGTTACAACACGAGCCTAAACCGCCCAGGCAAGGTTCTTTGAAGCTGGCAGACGCTCCAAAGAGGAAGAGCAAGAGGGTCTCGTATCTACCTCCCCCAATTTCTAAAGATCCTCACAACCAACTCCCTCAGATCCCTCAAGAAGATTCCCAAGAACTTCTTTCAGAAGATCTTCCGGAACAGCCGCAGGAACAACCACAACAAGATTTTCAGGAAGATTCTCAGGAGATTGGAGTAGTGCAAGTCGCTTCAAACGATAAGAGGAAAACCAGGATCATGACGGGGAATTTCGAATTGCCTATTGCTTCTGCATTTAGCTCCGATGAGAAAAACGGTAGTGTTGATTCTGCTATTTCTGTATCACCTCATCTTTAAATATATGTAGCAATCAAATGAGATTAACAGATTCATCAAGTTTTTCAAACACCTTTTGACAAATATGCTAGAAGCCTGCTCAAATATATTATAATAATTATAACAGAGTTGATAGCCCTTGCAATATATAGCAACGTGCATAGGTGTAACACACTCACCCTGCGTCAGTCGAAGTACTCAAGTTGCTTGTTGACTTCAAGCACAACAGAGTAACCCACTCTATTTGTGCACTTTAAGCGACCACGTAAATCAAGAAAAATGCTATTTTGTAGAGTATACTTAGGACGACTTTGTCATAAGTATGCTGAGAATAAAAGGCTATTACTGCACGAGTAAGCGAGTAAGAGAAAACAAAGGAGTTGTCCCATACCTACGTTAAGTAACTTCCGGGAGTGTTCGCTTATTTATATTTCCAAAAATTCAATATTTCTGGCTCAATATAGATCATTTCGGTACAAACGCAATATCTGACTGCCGAACACAACCTTGGGGCTAATAGGCTGAGTAACAAAACTCAGATTCACTTGTCCAACTTAATTCATTAGAAGACTAATGCTATCAGATCCACCACAACGTTTGTACGAGAACAAGGCTCATGAAAATGAAGTTGAAATATCTGCGTTCTAACCATTGCAGTTTTATATGTGCCATAATAAAAGCACTCTTTTGACATCCAAACATCCCAAAGCAAAAAGGGCCCCCCTGACGCCGGTGATATGAACAAGCCAAATGCCAAGCACGCCAAGACCATGAACAAACACGAGAAAGAAGAGTTATGATACAGAAAGAGACAATCACGCTTTGCTCTTCTTCTTCTTTTTCTTCTCAGCCTTATCCCCCTCTTCATCAGCCTTCCGCTTCTTGCTTTTTTGGCTGGCGAATCACCATTAGTCTCTGTCGCAGCCTTCTTCTCCTTCTTCTTGTCTTTCTTGTGTACAACAACTGGGGTGCCGTCCTCGGTCATCTTGATATCGCCCCGCTCAAGCTTACGCTTGTATTTGCTAACGCTAATGCCTGCGAGGGCTGCGAGCTTCGCAATTTCCTCCTCTGGATCTACCCCATTACTCTTGGAAGATTTCTGAGGTGTAGCGTCCGCCATCTCCTCGTCCTTATCAGATTCCGCTTCCACTACCTCCTCAATTAACTTCTTCTCAACCTTTGTCTTTTTGTCTTTCTTATCCTTTTTGGATTTCTTCTCCGGTGTTGGAGCTGCTGCTGCGGGTTCATCACCAGTAATTCCGTCTGCATCGGCGTTGTACTTGCGCGCCTCCTTTACCTCCCATTTTGGAGCAGCCACTGCCTTACCATTTGGCCCGACAGCTACACCTCTAGGAAGAATTGGCTTTCCTTCAAGATTTCTAAGCACCGTCTCGACCTTGACACGCGATGTGACACCGAGAGCTGACCTCTCCTCATCGTCAATATCATCTCCCTTGCCCTCTCCTTGAGCGCTCCAGTCAGACAGAGCATCGGTACGGATACCAATAGCGGCCTTTGCAGCCAACATGCGGGCAATCTTTCCCTTGTTCTTTCCCGTAGCCTGGCCAACTAAAGATGCGTGGTATATGAGACCATACTTGGGTGTGTCGTGCTTGGTCTTCAACGCACGGAACAAAGCCTTCTCGGCACCGAGAATCTGGATCGTAGACGCAGGGCTCTTGGCAAGGCTCATAAGCGATCCAGCATGGGCAATAAGTCTGGCACCAACAAGCTCACCGACCAACTCTGTCAGGTTGGGTGCGATAGCGTGCATGCGTGCAGTTAAATAGCTTGAGAGTTGTTGTTGGCGGTACTCAGTGAATCCGACGACTTGATCAGCCAAGAGGTTGATGTTTGTTAGATCCTCTTCAGTGATCTCAGTACCCATACTAACTAACTTCGGCGGCGGCCTTTACAGCAGACTCTATCTCTTCTGGTAGAATTTCTGCGAGGTCGGTGTTTGCAGCATTTGTGCGCATACCCATCTTCATAATAACTTTAGCGTAGGCAAGGTTGTCGTTTACGATGCGGCCCATCTCAGGGAAATGCCATCCATACCACTCCTTGACTCGCATAGCGTAAGTATTCAACTCTTTGTCCAAGTCATCAAGAAGCGCGATAGCCTGAACAATCATAGTATCGACCTTGTCGGGTGAGAACTTGAGCTTATGGCGGGAAAGCGAATGCGAAAGACCTAGGGACATCGTAGAGATGTTTTCGGGGAGCAAACCGGGGATGAGAGATGGAAGGTGATCGCGAATCGCACGGTAGAGATCGTCGGTAGAAGAGTCGGCGATTGGTGAGAGTGAAAGTCCTGGAAGCTTGTTTATCGCTGCTCCAAGCTTGGGGTCTGCCACGGCCAAAGATGCCTTCTTCTCGTCTTTCAAAGTGTCTAGGAGTTGGGCCAGCATAGGTGAAACCTTTCCCTCAACTAATGATGCTACTTCTTCAAGAGCCTGACTTGAGCTCTCGAATTTTTGGAACTTCTTAAGTTTAAGACTATTTTGAGGAATTAATATATATAACTTCAATTGGAACGCATAAACGCAGAGAATTTCTTACAGGCCATTGATTCCCTCAGCTGTCTCTACTTCAGCAGACATTGCGCCCTTTTTCAGCATCTTCTTATCAGTCGCCTTGAAGAGCGCGAAACCTGTAGTGACCAATTGTGAGCTTCTGAGCTTCTGAGCTCTGAGATTAGAATATTTTCTTTACCTGCAGAGGTCTCGGTGAGCACGAAGAGACCCATTTTGAATAGAGTTTTGCGCGAATTCTTGGGTGGTTCTTCTTTGCCTCACGGAGTCGTGCTTTCCTAATTAGAGTCAATACTCAGCGTGGGTGGAAATCTCGTGGGAGAAGTTGGTGGGTGGTTCTTGCTCGACCGAAATTTATTTTACAAAACTTGAGCGAGCTTCTCTCTTTTTCTCCACTAGCGCCACGCCTTATATCTAAGGCCAATAGTCGAGAGCTTGTGCTCCAGTCCAGTCCATTTGACGACCCGCCTGCGACAACGACGTCAAGCATTTGAACAACAGTCCAAGCTATAACAACACTTTCCGAGATGGAGGGACTCTTCTTCAATGTTAACAATGGGTATGAAATGTTCTGCTATGCAAAAGAAGTCCTCGCTAACGTCTCCGTAGCTACATTGAGGGCATCGTCCGGGGCTACAGAAACAGTCTCTTGACTGGCCAAAATTATAATAATTTGACACAATGCGAGACGATCGATGGTAAATTCATCCTGCTAGATGCAAACTAAATTCACGGTTTGCTGAGTCTGCGATAGATCTAAAGCTTCAACTCGGACCCGCCTATGGGGATTTCCTCTCCTCCCTCCCACCAAACCCTTCAACCTCTGCTCTCGCAGCTAGAGCCAACGACAAACTGATCTCTGAGTTCCGATACCTACGAGCAAATGCGACTGGTTCTCTTGCAAAGTTCATGGACTACCTGACGTACGGCTACATGATCGACAACGTTGCGCTTCTGATTACAGGTACATTACACGAACGAGATACCCGCGAGTTGTTGGAGAGATGTCACCCACCCCTTAGGATGGTTCGAGACAATGCCTGTTCTATGTGTAGCTACGAATATCGAAGAGCTCTACAACAGTGTCTTGATCGAAACTCCGCTAGCGCCATATTTCAAAGGAAGCTTGAGCCATCAGGACTTGGATGAGTTGAATATCGAGATTGTCCGCAACACCCTTTATAAGAACTACCTGGAGGATTTTTACCACTTTATCAACACCGATTCAGAGATGAAGGATACTCCAACAAGCGAGGTCATGAGCGAGATCCTGTCATTCGAGGCTGATCGAAGGGCTATCAACATTACCTTGAACTCCTTCGGCACAGAATTATCAAAGAACGACCGCAAGAAGCTGTACCCAAGTTTTGGACGTCTCTACCCAGAAGGAACTTTGATGCTCTCTAGAGCTGATGATATTGAGGGCGTTAGATTGGCTGTTGAAGGTGTTAACGACTACAAGACCTACTTCGATGCTACAGGTTTGGGTCAAGGCAGTGGTGGGGCTGGAAACATGAGTGGTGGATCCGGCGCAGATGGAAAGAGCTTGGAAGATATGTTCTATCAAAAGGAAATGGAGATCTCGAAAGGTGCATTCACACGACAGTTTACATACGCCATCGTGTATGCTTGGGTGAAACTCCGGGAACAGGTATGTTCTGTCAAGCTGATCATCATGGAATGAGAATGCTAACATGCGACAGGAAATCCGAAATATCACCTGGATTGCAGAGTGCATAGCTCAAAACCAAAAGGAACGGATTGGCAATTACATCAGTGTATTCTAAATAGCAAGCATGTTCACTAATCATTTCGTCCTTTCAACCCGGCTTGTCGTAGCCATGGGTTTGTGTAGTTATTAGGTGGGTAGGCGCCTGGAGATTGGGACATGAATTTGAAGACTTTTTGAACACCGTTCCTTTGCTGTTATACATGAGCCCATTACATGTGATTTACATATCTTCACAGAGTGATCTCGCCCTTCCAGGTGCCGTCAGTCAACCCCAAAGTACTAATGAGGTTTTCCCATCGCTCACTGCCGCGCTCCTTCTTCCGCAGGTAATTCAAAAGCTTCTGCCTCCTGTGAACCATCAACCGTAAATTCCTCTTATTTATTTTATCCTTCTGTCCACCCTTTGCCTCCAATTGATTTGCTAGTACCCTAATTTTAGCTGTTAAAATGGCGATCTGGACCTCTGAGCTCCCAGTATCAGGACCAGCGCGAGGAGTTTTCTCGGGGTGGTCTGCAGCTAATTGTGCAGCCGGTGCTCGAGGTTTCATGACTGCATCCGTCGCATGACGACCAAACGTATCTATGCAACGTCTAATGTTCACCCTCGTCTTGTCCTTCGAACTGGAATTCGCCAGACTAACAATACGCGACAGCGCGGTAGTAGCTCGCTGGTGATTCTCATCGTGAAGCTTTGATCGCTCTGTTTCCTTAGCTGGATCGGCAATATCTCTGACCTTGGGAATGAATGGTTTTGAGAGATGGTAGGAGTGCTCCAAAGATTTCTCAAGCTCGGAACCTTTGAGAAAGTGATTTAGGAGTTTGTCAGATGCTGAAGTGATAGGAGTCCCCTCTGGAGTTGTAACATCAACTGCGCCTGCAGTGTCGAATGACTTGAGGAATGGCGTCTCGAGACCTCGTACCGAGTCCCCTAAAGCTGCCTCTCTCTCCTTCCGAAGCTCCTCCTGACGCGCAATATTTGCTGCCTTTCTTTGCTTTGCCTGGGCTATGGCGTATGGATCCCGATGTCTTCTCCTTTTTGCTTGGGCAGCGAGGGAGGACGCATGGGCAACAGATATGATAGGAGACGGGGTATTTGTTGGAGTTGGTCGGAAGCATACTATAGAGATAATTAGTCTAACAGGGAGCTGATGGTGGCTTTGGGTCCAATCTCACAAGGCGATGCGCCTATACGCGATAGAACAGGTATTCGAGGCGGCATGATTGATTCTTCTGGCTCCAAGCTACTCACTCAATTGCAGCTCATGTCCTCTCATGGAAATCATCCAAAATCAAATCTCGGGCCGTCTTTCATCCAGTACCAATCACGTGGTGAGGCTGAACTTGCATGCAAGGCTCGCAAAGGCGTCTTGGCGCGTGTTAGGGTTCGCTACGAGTACGGGAAATCTTTTGGCGCGCACACAGAATTTTGGAGTTTTGTGACGACTTCAAGCTTTCTTTTCACGATCAACCAAAACGCCATCTCCAACATCTCCAAAGATTTGATACTTTCACAGTCAAATCGCAAAGATGGCTCCTTCTCAACTCCCCCCGATTTTCAATGCCACCACTCAGGACATTGAGATGCTTCTCGCAGCTCAATGCCACCTCGGATCCAAGAACTTGCAAGTTCACATGGAGCCATACCTCTTCAAGACTCGTCCTGATGGAATCAATGTCATTAACATTGGCAAGACCTGGTGCGTAGAAGATATATATTGCGCTGGCGAATACTTGAATTCTAACAGAATGCGCAATACAGGGAGAAGATCGTCCTCGCTGCCCGCATTATCGCAGCTGTCGACAACCCCGCCGATATCTGTGTGATCTCTGCTCGTCCATACGGTCAACGTGCTGTCCTCAAGTTCGCCGCCCACACTGGAGCTGTTGCCATTGCTGGTCGTTTCACCCCCCCTGGTAACTTCACCAACTACATCACCCGCTCTTTCAAGGAGCCACGCTTGATTATCGTTACCGATCCCCGCACCGATGCCCAGGCTATCAAGGAAGCTTCTTATGTTAACATTCCCGTCATTGCTCTCTGCGACACTGACTCCCCAACTGAGTTCGTCGATGTTGCCATCCCAACCAACAACAAGGGTCGTCACGCTATTGGTTTGGTCTGGTGGATGTTGGCTCGTGAGGTCCTCAGATTGAGAGGTTCCATTGCCAGCCGTGAGGCTGATTGGGACGTCATGGTCGATTTGTACTTCTACCGTGATCCTGAGGCTGAGGAGAACAAGGAGATCGCTGAGGAGGCTACTAAGGAAGTTGAGGTACGTTTGACCAGAACTGGACTTTTTACAAAAAAAAAGGAGAGAAAAACTGACATTTTAAATAGGCTGCCCCACTCGACACTGGCTTTGGTGGAACTGACTGGGAAGTCAACGCTACTCCAGCTTTCGGTGGAACCCCCGCTGCTGGTGCCGCTGCTACCAACTGGGATGCTGCCGCTCCTGGTGCTGATGGCGCTGACTGGGCTGCAAGCACTACCCCAGCTGCTACCACCGAATGGGCTACTGAGGGAGCTGGCGAGAGCACCTGGTAAATGTGTCTAAATCTTCCAAAAGCAAAACCAACAAAAGAGAAATAATTCACCACCTATCTTCGAGATTTCATATGCATGGTGGTGGGGAAAATGTTTAGCATGTCAACGACTCTTCTATTGCATCGCTTAAAAAGGTTTCAATTGATCTGCACTTACGAGGGAAAGATACTGTACCAACTGCTCACTCTCTTTGTAGTTGGTAGAGGGAAAGCCCTGTGCTCATCAACGGAGCTTGCTTAATAGCGGTTCCAACCTTTCTTTGCCTGTGTCGGTTTAGTGGTACCATGTAACATAGGCACTTCAATAACTACTGCCTACTCAATTGTTTCTTCGGTCGCCTACTTTCTGTGACTGAATCTCAATATCCAATTTCAGATTCCCACACTTATGTCCCCATCTTACTGCTCACACAAAATTCGTCTAAGCCGCTTGAATACCTAACCTCTGTACCATGAAGTTTCACACATTATGCTCGAGTTAAAACCACGTTTACCTCACAATCTATTCCAACTACTTCGTAGTCATATCCTAAATTCCATCCCGTTCAAAAAATACAGTGACTTCAACTGTTCTCGCTTATACTAGTCAGAACTTTTTCTACCTTTACCCTCTACCCTCTCTTTATCTTCCCCGAAACCACCACACCAAAATCCCCACATCCAAGCCCTACAGTTTCTTCCTCTCCACTGCTATCCTCTCAATACCAACAAAAGCATAAACAATCCTAAACTCCCGACTCCCAAATCCCAAACTCCCACGTATACTTAAAATCCCACTAAATGTAATCCACCTACCATCCCATCCCATCCCCTTAATAACCTATATATACCTAAACATGCAATCTCTATCACGAGCCATAATATATAAAACTAAATAATACGTCGATTTAGACGCAAGTATAGAACTTTAAGTAAAAGGGAAATAGAAAAACAACTAACTCCGTGATCTCGAAAAGTTAAGCGAGGAGAGAACGAGAGAGAGAGAGAGAGTGGAAGGAAGTTAAGATGTTTTGTAATTCGAGATAGATAGATAAGAGAGAGAGTTCTAAAAGGCTGTACTAGTGAGTACTTTACGTTAGATAGATAAGTCTCTATTGCTTTAGAGTAAAGAAGAGAAGAAAACACTATAAAGTATAGATTTAATTATATAAAATGTATAATATATATATTTTTTTCTTTTTAAGAAAAAAGACAAAGATTTCTGTAAATAGATAGATAGATAGATACCTAGTTCTAAGGAAGTATATTAATTATATAGTAAAATAAAACTAAGAGAGGGTAGAGAAAAGAAGTAAAAGAAGAAAGAGGGTAAGTATAAGATATAAAGGAATAATATATAAAATTAAAGATTTAGTTTTATGGTAAGAGGAAAAGTATAACTAAGATAAAAGAAGAAAAGGAAAAGAGTAACTAAAGGAATAAACCCCTCTACCCTCCCTCCTCCTACTTAGATTAAGTAGATTACATTACTTACATCTATCTATAGGATCTCTTATCTCTAATTGAATATAACTATTTAAAATACTATCTTATAGACTTATTCATACAGTAGTACCCTTCCTCTCCCCTCTGTTCTATATAACACAACACAACACCGCACTATACTACACATCAACATACCTTCTACACAAGAAGTAAAGTCATGTCACATGAAAGTAAACAAAGAATCTATCATGGGAAGACGGGACGTACTAAAGATGGGTCACGGGTAACAAGAAATGTCTCACTAAGCTTCACTTATTCATACACCCACACACACCCACTCACGTACTTGACCACACTTAACCACACTTTCCCGACACACCCGTCCTCTCATGTAGCCACTCACAGCACTCCTTCAAGCCTCAGGGGGAAGACACTAACCCTATCAGGGAGCAGTCACTCACTCATCAGTCACTCACAAGCGCTCCTTCACAAGCTTGCAATTCACAGTCTATGGCACCAAGGAACCGAGGGGAAGGACCAAAAATAGACCTTAAATTACAAAGACATTTACCACCAAACCGAATCAAAAGAGCCACTCCAAGTCTTTTGAAACCCCACAGGAAAAGCGCTAAGACAAAAGAAGGCACAATTTGGCACTTCACCTCCCATTCTAGAAATCACAAACCCTCCCACCGCCAGGAGACTAATCCAGAAAGAGGCACAGTTTCTCTGATGCCGAAAAACCGAGCCTGACAGAGACCGCCTCCAAGAAGACAAAATAGACCGGGGTGGTCCAACTTTTATGCCCTTGCGGCCACACTTGGCCGCCAAATCCCATCCTGCGCTGCAGAGCACGCTGGAAACCCGAGGGCTCGGAAAGACCCATCGGCCTCTCTCACCAATCTACGGAAACGGCAGCTAGCTGCAAAATATGCAGCCCTACCCGCCGTGACACCCACACACAGACATACCCCAAGAAAAGGTCGACTCCACCATTACCAATCATAACTTCGTAAATGCAAGGAAATCAGGCCAAGGGGGAATCATAAAAGCAGCAGCAACCCCGCCAAAGAAAAAATAGACGCCGTGCACTGTCGGGTTACCGACAACAAGGCACTGGAACGATCCGTCCAGGGGAACAGTAAGAAACGGGTTTAAGCGAGCGACCAGGCGACGACGACAACAAACTTCTGTTTTTGACGTCTAGTACTCTGGCGATGGGTAGCGAGCGCGGGCTTGCTTGTATTCTTTTGGGTGCTTTTTCGAAGCCTTGGTCTTGAGTGTTCTGGCGAGATTGTTAGTTTTTCACGGTTTTATTCTGCGATGTTGAAAATGCTTACGAGACGCGCTTTTGTGTCCATTCGAGATCTCTCTTGACTTCCTGTTTACAAAGTCAATTTGCGATGCTGTTGCGAAATTGCCAGTCGTACTTGCCTTAGCATCTTGGTAACCCTCGGCCAATCTCGCTCTCGATCTAGCGAGGCGCTGTTGGGCCAACTGCTGCAATTCAAGCAATTCACGGTTCTTTGCATTCAACAAGCCAGATCTAGCGCATTTGTTAGCGAGGCGCTTTCAATGGCAAGAAAATGCTGGGACTCACGTTTGTGTTTTGCATGGCCAATGTGCGGTCGAGAGGGAGAGGATCGTAGGCTGAAGAAAACCGATCCTGCATGTACTCTTGCAAATCCACGCCGTTGGCGGATGAAGAAGAGCTGCTATCGTCGTAGCCTGAATTGGAACCGGCGTAGCTTGCAGATGTTGCCGAATAAGCCGATTGGCCGTAAGTAGGAGTCATTCCAGTGGATGAAGTGTCGGAATCAGCAGCTTCTGGTGGCGAGCAGGCGTACGCTTGCTGTTGAGATGGCTGGTAGTATTGGTATTGCTGTGCTTTGTGGGGCACGGCAATGGGGGTGGAAGATTGGTAATAAGAATGCCCGTAAGTTGCCATTGTGAGTAATGTAATCTGGTGTCAAACAAGAAGTGGGTTTGAGTAGTGTTTGGGGGTAGAGCTTGTTAATTGCAAGTATCAAGTAGGGATACTAGTATGTATGGGTGCTGTTGAGGTCAAGTAGCGTGAGATGACTTGAGTTTGAGGAGACAAAGTGTTTGCAAAGCAAGGTTGGTCTTTGGAATGGAGAGCAAACGGATTGAAAGGAAAGAGGAAGGAAAGGAGACAGAACGGTCCCTCGACGTCCCTTTTATAGCCTTCTGGTAGGTCCCTAGTCGACTAGTGCCCTCGAAAACGGAGGGGGATCTCTTTGACCCCGTCGACAGCAGTGGGCAGTCTGGATATCTCTGACCTGCTCTGACCCCGCTCGATGGAGGAGAGATAGGACGATCGACCGTTGTCCTCCTTCAAAGTTCTGGCCTCTAGCCAGGGCAGACACTGGCACACTTCCCCCCGACCCGCCCTTCCACCCTCTCAACGCCTGTCCTAGCCACCCAAACATGCATACGTGCTGCTCGATGGGGGTGATCCCGGGAGGAGCTGCTGACAGTTGAGGGCGCGGATTGGCGTTGGTGGGTGTTTTTATTGCTCAGAGATAGCCGTCATGGAGCCGAGCAGCATTGGCATTGGTTGGGAAGGGATAGGTGGGAGGGGGGAAAGGGAAAAGGTAAGGTAAGGTAAGGTAGGGAAAGGTAGGGAAAGGTAGGGAAAGGTCTGTCTTTTTTTTTCCCCTTCAAAGGTACGGTAGTGCAATTCAGGGAAGGTGGTTGTTTAGTGGGAAGGGGAAGTCGCAAGTGCGAGGTAGTAGTGTGCGTAGTGTGTGTGTGTGTGAGGCGATTGTCCTTGCGGGAGTCTGATACCGGACTACGGACCACCAGGGACAAACGAACAAGAAGTTAGAAAGAAGCGCTAGAAGTAAAGCGCGCTAGGTACAAGCAGACACGAGGCCATTGGCAAGGTTGCGTAGGGTTGGGAAAGGTTGCGTGGGTTGGTAAGGCGAAAAAGAGCAGCAGAATTGGCCCCAAAAGCACCTAAGAAGATCTCTAGACAGTCATGGCGGGCGGCGACGGCTCCCAAATGGCTTCGTTAATGGGTTTGTCAGGCTGAAGTGCATGCAACATTAGGCTGCTTCGCTCAAATGTCTGTATGCGTTGTCAAGATGAGAGACGAGAGACGACCGAGAGGCAGAATTTCTGAGGTGGCCCAGAGAGGGCCCCTGTCAACTTGGTTTTTTGGGGGGGACCTCTCAGCAATCGCTTTTGATTTATTTTGCCCATGTCCAGCATATCCAGCATGTCCAGTCGATTCCATATCAACCAAACAATTTGTAAACGGCGTTGCAGCAAGTCAGACGGGCAATTGCATGAAGCATGAGGGCATGAGAGCATGGACCTGCCATTCCTCCCACGTTCAATTAAAACGGTCAAGTGTTAGTTGGCAGGCCAGTCCCCGTCGGAAGCTGGATCAAAAACAAAAAAAAAAAAGTAGTTGCCATGCCCTCCACCCCCCCCCCCCAAAAAAAATTAAAGGAAATTGTCGTCCGTGGCTTTTCTTACTACGGCCAGCTAGTACACAGGTGTTGCTCTATGGAATTGAGGGGCCAATTCCTTCACCGACTACCGAATCGGAGGCCTCTCTGCGCAACCATGGAAGAGACTATCTGGACTGTTGGGCACAGAAATTACCTGATTCATTATTGCATCATCTGCCGATACAAGTAGATCGTTGGCTTCATTGACCAATACCTTGGAGTATGCCGGCGATCCCGATTATTAGCTTCCTACACGAAGTGTCCTCCTCGGCTTGTAGCCAAAAGTTGTGAAGCTCTACCTGTCGTCTCACTATCAATCGTGGGGTCGCAATTATCAACTGCCAAACCGCAGTCATGAACACGCAGGGCTGTAGCATGGCCAATAAGAAGTCTCTCATTCTCGAGGCGTCATAAAGTATGTATCACCATATTTCTTCACTACTGCACACATGGCAGTCTAGACAGCTGATGCTGACTCTACTTTACCTCACCGATGGCTTCTGCAGTAGACGAGTTGCTCGCTAAGCACATGGACATACTCGGCGGAGTGAGTACTGCAGAGGCTCTTGTTATATATGCATAGTATCGGGAGTGAGAAGTCATCCGAGTTACTCGAGTTACTCAAACATTGTCCCGTAACCCAGACTTTTGATGTCCACCGTACGACAATCCAAAACTAGTACTGGCAGCAGGACATAACCCAGAACCCAGAACCCAGGACCAAGAAGAGAAGAAAAACCACATCCTGTTCACATCCTCCCGTATATATCAAGTTGTTGAGGCGTAAACTGAGATGTACGCGTCAACTCACTAATTAATGAACTGAGTAGCAATGTCGCTTCTAACTCTAATGCATGCTGTGAGTCCAAACGCCTTGTATCCATTAGATGCAACCCCTCCTGTCTACCCAAAGACCTTGAGGAATCCCCACATACCCATTCCACTTAATACCGGTATCGTCAAATTATCATCCCATCCAAAGAGGTCAACTACCTCGCTTGCGCTGGCCACAAATCCAGTCCACAAGCTCATCACTGCGAGAGCCAAGCCGCCTGAGATACTTGCTTGTTCTTTATTCAAACCAACAATGTCTCTAGCCGGAGCTGGGAGAGTCAAGCTCCCCGAGAACATAAAAGGCCAGTCAACATCACCGGCAAATGGGCCAGTACGGGGTGCAAGCCAACCCCAGAAGGTGTAGGCGGTAACTACACCCACAGCCATAGCAGCTAAAGACCCTGCGAGAGATTTGCCCTTTCTGATACGAGGAGTGTAGCGCCCATAGGCTCTTCCTATCGTACTTGCAGCGGTATCACACCAACTTAGAAGCAAAATGCCCATAACTCCAACGTCCTTGGAGAAGAATCTCAAAACTATCCATGCTCCCAACAAATACCAGATGACCCCGTTCCAGCCTTCATATTCGGACTCTCGCATGAAAGCTCCCAGCACACGCACATAGAGGCGGTTAAAGGGCGCGTAATTGTGTCGGACATAATCTACCGTTGCGATCGGTATAAGAGCACCCATTAAATATGGAGTGATAGCATTCGTTTGGACACCCGAGACGTAGAGCCAGATTGTGAAGAACCCGATTGAGACGTGCAATACTTTGCGTGGTACTTCGTGTCGATGAACAAAGGTACGCCAATGCCTGTGAATGGGAATGAGGCCTAATGGACTTGGGCTTCGGCTGATATCGCGCCAACTCCAACCTGCAGGACTCGCGCTTGAAGGGGAGAGGTGCCCATTTGGAACACTATTCCCATTGGGTGTTAAAGGTACTGGTTTCGTTTTCGAAGACGTTGGCTTTGCTGGTGTTAAGCCGCTTAATTTACGAAGATTGCCTCGCATTGGACTTCTGCTTTTCGAACGGGCTCTCCTGAGCTCTGGATTTGAAGACTCGTCGTCGTCGTCCTGTTCCTCGCCTATATCCTCATCTATGACAGCTTGTTGTTGTTGTGCTGCCGCCTTCTTCTTCGCAGACCTTGTAACAGGCCCAAAATATCCATCCTGCTGTGACTCTTCTTGCTGTGACGGTGTAGGGCTGGGGCTGATCACTCTTGACGTGAAGGTCGGAACGCCGGAAGAGAGGCCTAGAGACATGGTGAAGAGTGGTAGAGGAGATGTTCGAATAGCTCCTGTGATGGTTGGTGTAAGATATGCGAAGAGTGGGAAACAAGATGTAGAGAGGAGATGTTTGTCTTTTCGTGAGCGCGTAATAACTGAATGTGAAGCAAAATGGGTGAAGAGGGTTATTGGCTCCAGCGAAACGAAAGGTGCAGCAAAGCAGGACTGCGCTGCATCTTTGAGGGGAGATATGATGTCTCTTTACGCCGTGAATGTGGCACACCAGCTTGTGATATCTGGTTGCTATAAGTGTGCTAAATGTTGGTGTGGAGAGTCAGCAGGAAAATGACCTCGAAGATAGGTGTTAATCTGCGACATACATACCAGGGTACCCGCGGTCTGTCAGAGCACACTACGAGCACACGACAAAAAGCAAGCAAGCCAGCCCAGCCAGGATTTCGACACCAGTGCGAAAGCACCGCTTGTTACTGGAGTCGCCTAAATAAAACCCTAGTAGCAATCAGGCCCTCATACGAAATACGAAGGTCGGAACAGATAAGAAATTCCGATAAGGAAACAGAGGAGCTAAATTTTAGAAGATTTGCAATTGCATCGTCGTCGCATCAAGGCATTCTTCATTTGCGACCAGCAATTCCTCCCACTCACCATTGAACGAAACCTCCTCCTGCTGTGCAACCATGGCGCCAGCTGCTTCTGCTGAGCCCAAAAAGGATCCCAGGGCTTGGGATGCTCTCACACCTCCCCTAGCACAATGGTTACTAGATGCGATCACTGCTATGGGCTTTGCGAAGATGACTCCAGTTCAAGCGTCAACGATTCCATTATTCTCAAAAAATAAGGACGTCGTGGTGGAGGTATGCGCCTCTTCGGTCGATTGTGAAATTACCACTAATAACTCTGTAGGCCGTTACTGGAAGTGGCAAGACCCTCGCATACCTCATTCCCGTCGTTCAAAAGCTGTTGCATCTTGAGGAGGCCATAAAAAAGCATCATATTGGGGCCATCATTGTATCGCCTACTCGAGAGCTTGCGACTCAAATACACAACGTCTTAACATCTCTACTGGCATTCCATCAGCCCTCTGCCGAAGCTGCGACGATCCTGGATGAGGATGAGAAGAGGAAACCTTCGTCAGAGCTAAGTGTAGTCCCGCAGCTTTTACTTGGAGGAACGACGACCCCAGCGCAAGATCTTAGCAAATTTTTAAAGAACAGTCCCAACCTCCTGATTTCGACTCCTGGAAGACTTCTCGAACTTCTCCGCTCACCTCATGTTCATTGCCCACAGTCGTCCTTCGAAGTACTCGTGCTAGACGAAGCCGATCGATTACTTGATCTGGGATTCAAAGATGACTTGCAGCAGATTATCGGCTACCTACCAAAACAAAGGCGTACAGGACTGTTCAGCGCCAGTGTTAGTGAAGCTGTCGGGGAGATTGTTCGAGTAGGATTGAGGAATCCAGTCAAAATTGCTGTAAAAGTCAAGGGTGTTTCCGGGGATGACAAACGTACACCAGCAAGTCTTCAAATGTCGTACCTTATAACGCCCCCTTCACACAAATTTCCGGCCCTTCTATCTCTTCTATCCAAGCTCGAACCTACACCTCAAAAATCGATCATCTACCTTTCTACCTGTGCCGCTGTCGACTACTTTCAACACATCCTCGCCGCCTTACTACCATCTGAATTTGCCCTCATTCCATTACACGGAAAACATCCACCAAATGTCAGAGAGAGAAATTTTGCTAAATACCTCAAAACTATTACACCTACCATTTTGCTCACGACTGATGTTGCAGCACGCGGTCTAGATATCCCTCAAGTGGACCTTGTTGTACAGATCGATCCGCCTTCTGATCCAAAAGTTTTCTTACATCGCTGCGGTAGAGCAGGCCGCGCTGGACGAAGAGGACTGTCAGTCATCTTCCTGCAACCTGGACGCGAAGAAGACTATGTCCCATTTCTTGAGATACGCAAGACGCCCATCACTTTACTCAAACATCCAAAAATCACTGTCACAGTTGAAGACGCGGAGAAAACTACGAAAAAGATGAGGAAAGAGGTTTTGGCTGATCGAGCATTGTACGACAAAGGACAGAGAGCTTTCGTGAGCTGGGTGAAGTCATACTCAAAACATCAAGCAAGCAGCATTTTCCGCATCGCAGACCTCGATTGGACCGAACTAGGCAATTCGTGGGGTCTAGTTCGTTTACCAAAGATGCCCGAGCTGAAAAACTGGGACGGTGACAAGACTCTTGGAGTAAAACTCGACATGTCCACATATTCTTACAAAGACAAACAAGCCGAGAAGAAGAGACTCGAAGCATTAGAGGAGGCAAAGAATGCAGGGCCATACGTCCCTAGCGAAGAGCAATTACGAAAGAAAAAGGCAAGAGAAGCGTGGAGTCAGAAGCATGAACAGCAGGATATGAAAGAGTCTAAGCGAGAGAAGAAGAAGAGGAAGAGGGAGGCCGAGCGAATTGCGGCGTTGGATGAAGAGGGCCTGAAGAAGGAGAAAGAATTAGCGGCGTTAATTGAGCAGGTGAAGAGGAGGAGGGTGGAAGAAGAAGCTGAGGAGAAGGAGGAGTTTCAAGGCTTTGATGATTAGGATATGAGAAAATAGTTCAATGATACCATTCTTGCAAATTTCGTTTAGTCCCAATGAAACAAAACGAAATGGAATAACTATTGCAAAGGAGCTAGAAGAGATGAGAGACTTTGGTAGTTTGCTTCGCTGTCTTTAATGATCGCACCTCCTGTAGTAAAGTATACCTTCTCGCCATTGTAGTTGCTAAATCTTTAATTCGGGCTTAGAACGTAGTATTAGCTTAGTACTCAACGCCTTGCTCCTCTCGAGTTCCTTTAAGCTAGAATATCCAAAACTCTGCTATTCAAATGCTCACTCTTCGAAGAGTCGGATTCTCTTGCGGGCATTCTGGGTAGCAGATTAGAATCTTTGACACTCAAAACTCCAATTTGATGCAGTTTGCCAAAAACGAGACAGTAATTCGCTTGGATTGACTATTTTGCTATCGTCTACTTTAAGACATATCTTTTGTAATATCTTTATTCCGTACCAGGAATCTTTTAGTAGGAATTTATTCCCAAGGGTCTGCAATCAACCTGATTCCACTGACTCCTTTCTGCATCCTATCAAGCGCCTCATTGACTCCCTTCAACCCTCCGCTGACCTTTTCAACTGGGAGCGGAACGATGGCTCCTTGAGCAATTCCTTGTGGGAGATACGTTTGGATCACCCACTCTAGCAAACCACGGTTCTTTTCCTCGTACAGAGAATCGGACCACGGTTCAAACACACACGCGTCACGCCGTCGGGAAGCGTCTCTGGACCGAACGCAGGCTGCATGGCATACAGTTTTCCTCCGCCTTGGGTTGCAAGCACTCGCGCCATCACAGGAATCGTGTTCGGTAGAGAGATCGCGTCCACCACCAGGTCGTAAGGACCCTCGGCCAGGAGTTCTTTTGTTAGCGAGTCCGGCTCGAGAGTGTGGTCAATCACTGCGGCGGCACCTAACTTAGAGACAAAGTCTTGATGCTTGGGCGAGGAGGTCGTGATGACCGTGTACCCGGCTTGAGAAAGATACTGGACGGAAAGACTGCCATAGCTGGAGGAGCCGCCGTAGACCAAAACCTTCAGACCTTTGGCTGGCGACACGGAGCCATCGAGACTCGGCTTGTCCAGTCCCAATCTTCCCGTGAACATGCCAACAACACAAGTCAGATTCATCATGACACTAGCCGGAATGGCAGGGTCGACGCCAGCCGGGACTTTAGTAACCATGACATCCCCAACAACCACATATCTCTGATAAGCCCCATATTGATTACCTATAACCCCGAACTTCTTCGACGCAACCACTCTATCACCAACTTGAAACTTTGTGACTTTAGAACCAACCGCTTCGATTCTTCCGCCGAAAGTAGACCCGAGGATGGCAGGGAATTGAAGAGGATAGATGGCAAGTTTAGCAATCTTGAATTCTATTGGGTTAAATGCGATGACTTCGTTCTTGATGAGGAGTTCCTCAGGTCCAGGTTTGTAAGTATCGACTTCATGGACTTCAAGTGGTGCCTTGGCGGCCGGGATAATAGCAGCGAGGTTAGCCATACTGGTAGCGAGGATTTATAATGACTAATCAAGAGGTTGGAAATACTTCGTAAGATGAGTTGGAAATGGCAATCAAATCAAATATCTGTAGTGAGTTATGGAAATGTTCATGCTTCAAAATTTTACAGGTACTTTTCTAACTCTTATACTGGAGATCCAATTCGAAGTCGTGCTTTACTGAAAGGCCGAGAGGCCTATTTCCGTCCGAACATATACAAACAACATTCGAGAGAGGCGTAAGCAGAGCAAGGATTTCTGACAAATCAAGTATTTCTTATACTTTGAGGCTTACAATTATTTGTTCAAATGCTTCGCAATGCTGATCTTCTGCCTGTTCTTCCTACTGTATCTCCTATTAACGATTATAGAGCAAAATTTCGTAATCTTACTATATGTCTACTCTGAAGATTCCTGTGGAGAAGGAATTAACTTAAGATAATTGATTACAAATTTAGACTTTATACTTTGATATACAGTGGCTAGTTTAAAAAACATTTTCTTATAAAATAGCTATGTAATTAACTGAGTTTAACATACTATTAGCTACCAACTTACTCTATAAAACCTTGATCTCAACGTTGTCTATACCTTAATATCTCTTAACAAAAACGAGTTATTAAATAGATTATTACTTTAAAAAGAAAACCAAGGTATACTAAGTATAGTTAGATATTTCAACTCTGTTAGTTTAAGTTTATAGTAAGAATACTATTTAACATACTCCTAAGAAAGAACCCTTAAGTTTATAAGTACTATACAAGATCAAAAGTAGGTAGATACATATGTAAAAAGCTCAAAGTTTAGGTAACAAGTAACGAAATAATTAGAGATATGTACTCTATTAATAAACAATACAATGTATAGTAGTAATCAAGTATATATACTAGATAAAAGAACATAAAAAAATATTAAGAAGCTAACTTAAAAGCAGTATTTCTAAGTACTATACTTAGACGAAAAAACAAATTTTCTCCAGGCACAGTAATATAAGAAAGTATACAACACAGTATATTTAAAAAGTCTAATCGTGTAATAAACAACAAGTCTGAAAATGATTATTAATGTCAACAGTAGAGAGGGTCTCGGAGTCGCGAATAAACGCGATACAATGTTTATCTTGAAAAAATCAACGGAATTAGATATTCGATAGTCCACCGAATCCGCCGAATGTACAATTTAGTAGTTTATCAGTTTATCCTTTTATTAATTTCGCGGAGTTAAAATCTTATTTCCGACTATGGTAGGTAGGTAAGTATTGGCTCGGTGCTACTTAACCAATAATAAGCGACGAACTAAGTGAGTGGTTGGTGATGAACATAGTTCGTCTTGTTTCTGTACGGCTTAGCTTCTTGTTCTTATTTTCTGTATATTTGCTTCTTGTTTTCTAAATGAGAATTTCTAGAGTTTCTTTGGATCTCGTTCTTTCTTTGTACTCGGTCTTGAATTAGATGTCATTCTTGATTTATATAATCTAGTTAATCTTCGAAAGTGAGGCTTGGCTCCGGTTGTCGAATATGCATTTTAGCTTCGAAATCGAAGAAATCGAAGAAATCAAAGATAATTGAAAGAATTTCATATTCGTCTAAATATCGAGCTGCTTTTCTAGATCTATGTATCGTATATTAAGGATATAACGTTAAATAGAGAGACTAATATTAATGTTAGATAGCCTATCTTTAATCTATGCTGTGTATTTCGAAGCTTCTACGTCTAGTAATTTAAACCGATTAATTTTCAATGTATTGAAGTCGTTAATTGATCTGATCCTTGCATTTGTACTCCGCTTGAATTATAGAAGCTCTTATGAATACTATATTGGTGCTAAGCTTAATAGGTATGAAGAGAACATTCTAATAATAGAGCGATTATTTGCATTAAATCTATTATCATTAATTACTAGTTATTGTAAGTAGGTAGTTAGTAAAAGCGTACACTTTCTTGTATACAATGTATTTACCTTCGAAGATAATATAAAATCCTTGATCCTGTATATTATTAGGCTTAAGAAGGCAATAGATAGATGGTCAAAGACTAGGTAACTAAAGCACTCTGAATCTACAAGTCCTGGCATTTAGTATTTTTCAATTTCTGATTTTAGTAAACTGCAAATACAATAGCCATTAACTTTACGTCAAATACATAGCCTCTCAACTTTGGCGACATCGCTCACCTCCTCAACTGCGAAAGAGCCTCTACAGAACCTCGCTTTTAGCACAAACAGCTCCTTATAGCTACTGAGTAGCTAACTATAATAGACTATTTACGACCTTCCTATAATATAAATAACTCGGTTACAGACTCTCGTAATGCCCAACTACAACAAGACAGCCTCTCTTTCTCTAAGATAACCTTTTCACTTTCCGACAAGCCTGGTTCCGCATTAAGTATACTACTAAATTCTACAGCAAAGTCAACACCAACAATACAATCCCGCCAAGAGCTCGAGACCGTTTCGAGCAAGTGTATAGTTATGATTCATAATCTATACTTTACATTAATTCGATTACCCTAATATTTCCTCCCTTATACTCCGCCGACACAAAATCTACTATATTCGTACAATCAACGCTTTCTAATTCCAGAACTCCAGAATGAAAATTCTTTGATTTGAAGTTTATAACTCGTACTGTTATACGAGGTTCTCGATAAAATGAATAGCAAAGAGAAACAGATAAATAGCTGAGGTGAAGGTAAAGATGAAGATGAGAAATTCTTGGTTCTCTTGTCTTGTGGCTTGAAAAGTGTACCTGACGAGGGAAACAGGCGAGTAGTTTTCGATCTTGTATGTATGTAGTTTGGGGATGTGTGTAGTTGAGGTTTGAAATTAAACGTCTAAATTTTTTGTTAGAAGTTTGAGATTAAATTATATAATCGATTTGAAAAGATAATTTCGTTGAATGGAAGGGGTGTAGCTGAGCCGAGCGAAGGAGAGACGAGAGATGAAGAAGATGAAGCCTTGGTATAGTTATTGTGGTACGCCTTCGCTTGAGGATATTAAATTAAAAAAGTGTATACTGTGTTGTGTCTATTATCAAGGTGTTGCTTATTAACTTCTTGCTTGGTTGTTTATAAGAAGTGTTATGTTATGAAGTTGAAGATAGAGAAGACTCGAATATCTAAGAGCTCTAGGGTAAGAGAAGAAATTCTAAAGATGAAATATAGCTTTTCTTTCTTTGCATAGGTTCTACTATTATACAGAGTAGATAGTGGAAAGCGAGAGGGTTTTCTAAAGATACAGTATTAATTCCAACTATAATTCCTAGTCTAGAATGCAATAAGGCCGATATTTTTTTCTTCTAGAATTGTTAGGATTAATTATTTCAGGCTTATTCTCGACTAATAATTAAGTGAAATACTTATATACTATACCTTTGTAGCTTGAGTAAATTACTCAAGTCCAAGTTCAAGTAAGTAACCCTAAGTTTATTACTTAAGTCTACCTAGGTATATCTAAGCAACATACCGAATTAATAAATCAACCCAAACTAAATTTTACTATATCATTTAAATCTAAGTTACCATAGCCCTATATCACTACTTCCCATATCACCCCTAATCACTTAGATACATACAGTAACATAGTAAGAACTCTACTTTCCATGCGAATTCCAATTCCTACAGGTCAGGTTTCCTCTTAACTATATTTGTTCCTTCGTAAGATTTTAAACCTAAGTTCTACCAGTAGGAGAATCCAAAGAAACTCAAGAGTAATACTACACACCATACAGCACATTCCAGTAGAAAGGCAGTATATCCATCCACTAAATTGAACAAGTGTAAGGACTACTGTACACTGTACAGTAGTAACACTGCAAGTTCTGACACTACTAGCATCTAGACTCACACATCTCCCAGACTAGAAAACTCAAAAAGCCTTCACCAGCCTTCACCAGCCTTTCTTCACCAAGGAAACGCATTCCAAGTATGGACGATCAAAACAAAACCTTCATTCACATCAATACCCACCTACCTATCCCCAATCATCCATCTGCAAATTTAAAAATAAGTCTCCCCCCGAAACCCGAAATAAATAAAGAAGCAACCTTCTTCCCGTCCACCTCCCCAGGCCCTCCCGAAAGAAAGAAAATCACATGATCTCAAATCCACCAACCCACCAATCCACCAATCCAGAAACAAGGATGACCCTCTTCGAGCTTCAATACCAAAGCCGTGGCATAACAAAAAATAGCCTTTCAATATTTCGCAATTATTATTTGCATATGCTTCCAAGTCAAGCTCAGATCACACGCCGGTTCGGTACTCGTACGGTACAGTACGGAGCTGGTGGTCATGCAGCACCATTGACAGCCATATCCACGCTCAAGACTTCAAAGGTTAAGAACTAACGAGGAGGTACGAAGTAGTCTTGTCAATATGGAAATCAGTATACCAAGGGATCCCTTTCCTCTTCTCTTAAGCACTGATGGAAAAAGCGATGGCACTACCGTACCAACCAAGATGTAAAACACGAGGATATTCCTTGGAAGCACGTGTTTTTTTAAGGCTGTTTAGGTAGCTTTGATTTTTTTTTTGGGTATACGGAGTAGTACCGTAACTTTAAGGAATAGGAATCAATTAATTTGCTCGTGAGTTAGTTGGCTTTGTTCGCCTTATCTTTTGGATGGTCGGAAGGGTCGGAGGCACGGTGGTTAGTTACATATCTGAGGTATTGTTTAACTGCCTTTACCTTGATTTACAACAGGACAGTATTTTAAGGGATTGCACTGTACTGATTAGATTGTCTGTGTGTCCTCGCTCGCTCGCGATGCGAAGTCCGGATGGAAGTCTTGTGTAAGAGGTTAAGCCTTTTGAGAGGGTTGAGCGTTTGTGATTTGTGGTGATAGTGGAGATGAAAGGAGGGGATGTGAGAGCGAAAGACACGGTGTTGCGGCAATGGCTTTTAGGGCTTGCTCTCTACCCACGCTACTGGAGGATGAGACGACGAGACGGGGGACAGTCGGTATATAGTCGCCTGTGGTTAGGTAGACGGGACGGATGATGGAAGCCTGAAAGACGGTTTGATGCAGTGGTTGTACGAAACGTGGAACGAAGGAAGCCGAAGGGAAGGCCGGAAAGATGCGCAAATACGAGTGAAGTTTGGTTGATATCAACTTTACCTTCATAATGATAAGAATAGGAATAACCTTTTTTTTTGATGAGGGAGTTTTGGAGTATGTTTGCTTGCTTGCTTTCTGGACATGGTAATCTACGAAGCGGTGTTGTTGTACTTTTATTAGAAAGGCTGGTGCTTGATGATTGTCGCAGGTTATGTGCTGTGCCTTCAGAAGTTCGGCTTTGTGAGAGCTGTGGTGCGGAGAGTTGTTATTCTTAGGAGATGAAGAATGAATCCTTCTGCCTTGTTCCCGTCAAGTTGTAAAAGGACAGTACAGTACAGCTCCCGAAGATCTGGGTTCATCTCTTATCTTGAAACTGTGAGAGATAGATCACCGGATCTGTTGCGTGTTGGTAAATGGGCAGGCAAATCATAAATGTTGGATGGGCGATGAGGGGTGACGGGAATAATCAGAGGGTGATGTGGTGACGAGGCGTCGGTTTCGATGGCAGCTTTGCCTTGCTGTTACCTCGGAATTGGAGGATCCTCAGGACGTCCGGTGCTTTGGAAAGTACAGTATGATGCAGTCATCAACAGAAAGGGAAGGTTGTTCGGTCTCTTTTCTTTTGCTGCCGAATCTTGATATGAGCTTGACATTTCGATATCAATTGGTGTGAGATGTCTTCTGTAATGTGGTGTGATTGTCTTGGACAGAGAAACCCCAAGCGCCTCATATTCTACATACTTGATACAAATTACAACTGAGACCCAGCAGTAGCGACATTAAGGTTGAAGGTACGTAGCTACCTACGGAGTCTGCTCTGTCGTGTTGACTCCATTCCCGTTACCAAAGGGCACTCAAAATATATTGCTGGTGAAAATCTAGAGGGCGCACTGACAGGAACTCCACAACAGCAATGTGCTTTTTGGCAGGGAGGAGCTACAAGCGGAGTGCTTTGCAATTCCCGCGGGTGTTAAATTTTGGACCATTGAAGTTTGATAATTACTGATAATTATGTACTTCATACGAAGCCTAGACTGCCAGCCAGTTCGAATAAAGTTCCGGCTCGTCTCATCGAACTGTACTGTACTGTATTGTTTCGCCGTCGCCGCTGTCGTTGATATTCCTGTGTTGTATCGCCGGCTAGATATCTGTCTATCTGACTGATATGGCTGGCTACCACGGACGGTCTCTCTCTGCAGGTGCTCGTCCATCTCCCGAGCCGTGTTTTGGTATATCTTTACCTGTTGTATTCCATTGGGCACAAATATTGCCATCAGGATTCTTGAACTACTGGTCTGAGAGACAGGCTGACTTCGGGCCTACATACATCGTACGGAGGTCTTCGTAAAATAATAATGCGGGCAGCATGCCTCACGGAGACTTGAACTTTGAAGGCAGACGCGCTCGCTGGGGACACCATCCGCTCATCTTCCACAGCGTTGGTTATGCTCCTTGATCAGGCCGGGGCAACTATCCAGAACTAGTATCCACTAGCCGTACCCGTATTCCCCGGTCATTCTGGTCGTCAACAGTGGACAAAGCTCAGCGGTCGTCACGGTCGTGTCCACAGCGCTGGGTTCCGGTCGCAAGATTACGAACCAAGGGCTTGAGCAGAATCAGAGATGAAAACTTGAGACCTGCACAATTTGCTTGTCTACTCCACTCTGCCCACTTCCACCAATTGATCATCTGGCGATGTGAGTTAAAATGCCCGCTGGGATCATGCGTTCATGGGAGACACACAGAGAGAGTTTGTGAGGGACTGAGGGAGGAGAATGGGAAGATTAGATACCGTAATCGTGGCTTGTGAATCGTGAAGAACCGTTGATACGAAACTGGATGAAGCAATTTCCGACATCCTCATGTCCAGTTTAAGGCCTGGCAATCTACGAAGGTAACAGATTTTGTGGAAGACTTACAGCGACTTTTAAATGCTGAGGACTGAATAGGACGAGAAGCAATACTGCGACAGTGCTAGGTACCCTACTGTACTACTACTGAAGAGTGTGATGAAGGTTGCATTCTTGCCGACTTTCCTGGTACTTAATTGGCATTTATGATGGTGTTGATGAACCTTCTTCATCAAAGCGGAAGATGCAAGTGACTCTTTTGGGCCCATGTAGCCCACGAGGTCTGCCGAAGAAGAAGACATGGCTGAAGTGCCGAAGGACGTCGTCGATTGGAAGAGAGCGAAAGAATAAACAAGGCTCTCTGTGCAGTACGCCAATGCAGGTGAATCGTGGAAAAGACATCGCTTCGAAGGATGCACATTTGCGCATTTGATTGCACTGTGTGATGGACAAGGAGCAGTACCTTAGTGAGCAGTGAGCACAGGAATGGATGAATGAATGATCCAACTGCCACCTCCACTGCCACTGGCAACACTACTGTGCCACCAACGACTTTGGGACTCCCTTTTGACTTTACCCAACCATATTTGACGGCAGCTGAGGCAGCTGAGGCTGAACTACTTCCTCCCAGGCCAGGCTCCCTCAGAAGAAGCCTGGAAGCTGTCGCTTAGAATTGCTCCTGTGCTGCGTTCTTTTGTTCTTCGCATCGAGTGTTCAAGACATCTCCAACGAGATCCGTTCGCGAGTATAATGGTGTTATCAACACGCAAGGGGAAGCAGCATATGAGACATCAGAGCACCTCGACCATTCTTTCGTCTTTCGTCGTGCCTCCTATGACATCGTTGAAGTCTTTGATACCTCCTCCTCTACCGACTGATCTGACGGTGAAAGTGCCCTGTAGCCGCGAAGCCCTGAAGCCCTGAAGCCAGCCCTCAAGCCCTGGAGCCCTAGAAGCCCCCCTGGTCTCTCAGCCGGTGGGGTGCCCTAACATAACGGGTGACAGGGTTGCTTGCACGCTAAAAGCCTGGACTGAAGTGGGCAGTCGCGGGCATCGCACCTTCCACCCTCCAAAGTACCAAGGTCCGGCCCCCCCAGCCACTACGGATGCTCAGACTGTGCAACCCAAGCCAACCCAAATCTCTCGTCCGATCAACAACACCACGGCCACTACTACCACCACACTCTCTCTTCCTCTTCTTTTCCCAAGATTCTAGTAGGCCACTCGATCTTTCAACCTCCATCGTCAATGCATCGTAAACCAGGTCGACGACACAGCTGACCGGCTGTCCTGCTGGACTTGAGTCAAGATGGAGAAGGGGCCCGTAGTGGAGGCCGCCCCTATGCCTATGCCGGCCTCACAGTCGACCATGGCTCAATCGCCAGAGGCCCAGAACTTGCGACAACGACAGCGAGATCGATTGTCCCCACGAGGTCGCCTTCCCAAATCCGGTCGTATCTCAACTACTGTTCGAGAGGTTGATTCCTCAGCAGCTCCCAAAACTGGTATCACTCTCTCGCCTGCCCCACGATCACGAGAAGACCTGCGACGGGCGGCAGGAAAACGCTCTCCGGACTTGAGCAAGAAGAAGCAATTGAAGGAGGGCTTGCGCAAAGAGAGCAGTGTATTGCGGAAGGAGCGGAGGGAAGCTGAGGATGGCAGATTTGATATTACCCCCGATGGTGGTTCTGCTGGAAGAGAGGGTAGGGCAGTTCACGGTGGCCAATGTTGGGAATAATGGCAGAATATACTTACGGTAAGATCTCAGACCAGGAAGCGGTGGCGGAATTATTTCTGTGATGGCGGTAATATTAAGTCTATCTCTACTGACGCATGTTGACAGGCCTACAATCCGCCCTGCGAACCAACGATATCCTCAACCCTCTTTTGTATTTCCTATTACGCCACCAAGCACAGCAGGGCTTGACGTATTAGCATCGCGGAATGATGATGATTCCCGTGCAAGTCTATGGACCCCAACACGTACTCCATCAACACCTGTCCAAAATGCCAGAAAACAGTATTTCCCAGAGACTCAGGCGCAATCCTCACCGCGCGTCCATAGACGTGCGTTCTCAAACTCGACCATTGAAGAATCGATCCCAATTCAAGGTTCAGATATGGGAGCATTCAAAGTTGTTATAGAAAGACCGGGGACGGGCGTGAAACCAAAACCAGCAGAGTATTCGACAGGCCTCCCAACATTGGACGTCGCAATTCCTTCATTCAAGCTTGGGACCCCGCGATTCAGTCTGCGAGGGACCGCCTTCCTTCGGAACTCGTCCTATACAGGAACAGATGACATGCGTTCCAGTGTTTTGTCCTCCAGAGACCATTCCATCAGGCAGAGTTCTCGCCGTCCAACGCGTCTCCTTTCGCGACGGCATTCTGATGCATCTCCACAGCCATACTCCTCGGCTACACACGCCCATCCAGCCCTATGTCAACAGGCACCCCATTTATAGGAACACCTGGAGCCATGCGACAGCGTGTAATTATAGTTCCGGAGATGTTTGACGCGCTAACTTTCAAACCAGCCTGTGATCATCCATCTGTAGTCCGGTATTCAGTGGGTGGTGGAATTAAAGCTGCGACTCCAGCTCGGCTTGTAGCCGAGATTACATCACCTACCTTTGTGGATTATGACCTTCTTTCTGACTTTTTCCTAACATATCGTGCATACTTGGACACGTCAGACTTACTACATATGCTAATTGCAAGACTACGCTGGGCGCTGGAAAGAGACGATGAGACGGGCACCGTGGTTAGAGTCAGAACCTTTGTTGCAATGCGGCATTGGATTCTGAACTACTTCCTCGATGACTACGTTATTGATTATGACTTACGCAAGTCGTTCTGTGAACTGCTCAACGGCCTGGTGGATGACGTCTCGAATGATCCAACACGAACGAAAGTCCCTCTGAAGATCTTGGGTGAACTTAAGAAATGCTGGCGTAGAGTTTGCGCGTTGTACTGGGATGGAGAAGAGTTTGATACCGAGCTTGGAGCCGAGGGCCCTATACATCCTGGAGGAATAGCAGGTCACCGAAACCCAAAGCTGGATCCCAGTTTCTGGGAGACGCATCCAGATGGCCCGCCACAGTTGGAAGGGATCATTGAACCTGATTTTGTGGAAGCTGAGCCAGAATCTGCCGCCGAACAGCGTAACTTCTTTGCAGATGTATCACGTGCTGGCCATATTGAGTCCATGATGCCGGATTCATACAGTGCTCATCAGACGGTTCCTACCGTACAAGTTCAACAGGACAATCAAGAAGATGAGCCTCCTTTATCTCCAGGGAGCATCATGAGCGAGGACTTCGTCTCCTGCTCCTTCCCTTCGCGTTCACGCCCCGTGGGAACCGGCTACCCACTTGCAGCGCATCCTGTAGTTGCAAGTTCTCTGTATGAGAATGGCCCACCTATAGCCACCACACCTAGAGCTCTGACAGGTAAACGTGTGCGCCCCAACCACGCACACAAACGAAGTGGCAGCTTTTCCGATTCCTTCAGAGACCAGCGAATACAACCTGTTGAGAAAGTGCTTTACAGGAGTGCCGAGCTTCTATTGGCTTTACCTTACGCAGGAAGTCTTGTGAGGGGCAATTTGTTCCCACCCGGCCAAGCCTTTGTTGAAGAGATTGCGCCAGGCACTCCAGCTGATGCCAATCGAGCTACCACGCTATTTCCAGGCACGCCAGCAAATCAAAAAGGACCTTCCGCTATGTCAGGACCTGGTATGAAGAAGCTTCTGGGTAGTGTGCGTCGTGCACTGAGCACGAGGAATATTGCAAGTCCAAGCGAATCTTCGCCCACGCAGGGAAGCTTTCCTCACATACCACCGCTTGGTGTTCGAGGAGCAACAATAAATCGGCTTCCAGGTACAGCAATCGTCCCACAGGCTAGACCCCGCAATACAGGAGCTCGTGCACCCATGCGGATTGATTTGTTAGGCGCCGAGATCGCGGAGGATTTCAAGAGGGCTGTTCGAGAGGATGCTGAGGCTGACATGGAACAACGTGAAGCAAATGAAAGAGAATCCGCTGAGAATAGTGAGCGTAATGAGCTTCATTACTCTGAGATGCATCCGGACACGACCATTGAATCACTCAGGCCAGATCACCAAAGAGCAGCACCAAGTGAGGTGACGACTGGAAGTAAATCAATAGTCATTGTTGACGACACACTGAATGTGGACTTACCGACCATGACAGGTGCATTGCCGATGAACCGTTCCGTGGACACATTCGCCGATGCATTTATGCAGCCTTCTGGAGGCCCAACACCTCCCTGTACTCCACCTGAGGTGCCATTGGGTACTCCCCGACGATCCTCGCATCTTTTGGGGCTCACCAGGAACCGATCGCCTTCGATCGAGAGAACCCCATCCTTGGTCACGGACTTTCCTGATTCACATGATCGGTCTCCAATCAACCATAAACTTTTCAGTCAACCATCTTTACGATCTCAGCGCTCATATGTTGGCCCTTCAAGGCCCTACAGCTACAGAGTCAAGAAATCTTCTTCCCTCCGCCGCTATGCTTCTTACCAAAGTGGGATGACGCGAGAACAGACCGAACGAAGTTTTGATGCAAGTTCGTTCGCCGAAAGCAATAAACTTTCAAATGTAGACTCTGTTCCGCGTCCCCTACGTGTGCTTCGAAGACGACCAGGTGGTGACTTGAGAGCCGTTAACAACGTTGGCGATCTCAACGAGAAACCGCTGCGCAGAACAATGTCCACGGGCTCCTTAGCAACATTCTCGGATTCTGTGCGGAGTTCGTTCATGATGGCCGGTGATTCTAGTGACTATGTTGGCGTTGTCAGTAGTGACTATGACGATTCCAAGACGAATGTACACCCATTCTCTCTTGGGCAGCTGGCTCAGCCTTCACCAAAACCGCGCGTCTCTCTCTTCAGCACGCACTCGTCTCAGCCAGTCATGCGTCCATCTTTCGAGAAAGAGGCTGCTATGTTGGCCCAAATCCCGGACGATGCCAATGATGACGGTGGAGTTGAATCAGCGCTCTTGAAGCTTGAGGGTAAATTTGAGCAGCGACGTTCTGATGCCTCTACATCAAATATGCCACGCGATGTTTCGGTTCGTAGGAACAGCTTCGGTGGTCCTAATATCGATGTCAGTACATTGACGCTACCTGAAGACGACGAGGAAAAGCACAAGCATCGCTTGAAGCATATAGTTGAGACAAGCATCTCGAAAACTCCTCCTTCAACTGAAAGCTATCGGCCGGATCCTCATAAGATGACAGTCTCTGTAGAGGAGTTAAAGCCTGCTGTATACCAACCACGAGGAATGCAGCAAGCGCCTATTCAGTCCCCAAGATCTGTTGAATCATACTCATCCATACCATTGCTTGAGCGTGGCTTGTCGGTGGACAACAAAGGCCAACGAACGCATGACTGGACTTCAATGTCATCACTCCGAGCACCAAGTAACGAGAGACTGGAACACAACGAGCATACACCAGAGTCTTCTCATCCTTCCTATGAATTTGTCAACGAAACGGAAAGTATGAGAGGAATCGGCGAGACAGAGGCAGATAATGAGTCCTTCCTCGGTCTCGACGACGATAGTGACGACAGGAGTGACCTTTCTTCGGAGATGTCATTGGAAGTTATTTCACGGACAGAATATACAGCGCATGATTCCAATTCCACATCTGCCTTCCCCCCAATGCGAGCTGGCACGATCGTCAAAGAAATGGCACTCCCATTACATCCTTTACATCACCCGCCATCTCCACCAATGACTCTAGTACAAGCTCTACAATTGTCGCCAAACACAGCAAACATCCCTCAATTGCATGACAACCAGATACGAGACTCTCCAAAAGGTGTTGGTGTGGGGCTTCCTCCAACTCCAGACATCACTCCAACGCTTGCCATGCATGATTTTGGAGAAAGAGGTGCATCGCCAAGCACTCACGACCCATTGAGAATGAACAGCATTCCTGATGCTTCACGCAAGACCTCTGTTCACTTACCATTCACCTTGGCCTTTGACTCTCAAGTGCTTGCTCAACAATTTACTTTGATTGAGAAAGATGCCTTGAATGAAATCGACTGGAAGGATCTTATCGAAATGCGTTGGAAAGATACCCAGACTGAATCTCGGTCTTGGGTTGAGTTTCTTCGTACTTCGGAACCACGTGGAGTCGAAGTTGTCATTGCACGTTTTAATCTTATGGTTAAATGGGCAGTATCAGAAATCGTTTTAACGAGCGACCTTGAGGAGCGAGTTCGTTGCATCATGAAGTTCATTCACATTGCTGCTCATTGCCGCAGGTACCGCAACTTCACTTCGCCACCATGACCCAGCTTACTGTTGCCCTTACCTCTAAGGATATCTCTCGTCTTACCCATACCTGGAATCACGTTCCGGCGGCCGATATGCAAACCCTTGGTGAGATGGAGGCGCTTGTAACCCCAACAAGCAACTTCCATAGCCTTAGAGCAGAAATGGAAGGCTCTGGCGCAGATCAGGGCTGCATTCCATTTGTAGGCATCTATACGCACGACCTTTTGGTCAACTCAGAACGACCAAGCCAGATTGCCAGCACCCCAACCACCGAACCGTTAGTCAATTTCGAGAGATGTCGCACGGATGCAACCATCGTCAAAAATCTTTTACGCTTATTGGAAGCCAGTCAACTATACAGATTCCTACCAATTGAGGGAGTTACTGAGCGATGCCTCTGGATGGCCGCCCTCAGTGATTCGGAGATTGCAAGATATGGAAAAATGATCGAAGCATAATAACCTCTTAACCCCACCACGATATTTTCAACTTTCATTTTCCGGACCACTTTACCAAAATATTATCATCACCACTCGACGCGGCTCGAGACCAATCTCCTTACACAGATTCATAGTCTCCATTATTAGATGGAGAGCAAAAACCTTCCTTGGAACGTTTCCTTTTCATTTTCTTTTCTTGTAGCACATTACGTTCTTCACTTCAATGTCCCTTTTTTTTCTTGGCACACAATATGCTTGTAATTGGCTGTAGCCTACGTTTTGTTTTAGTTTGACTGTCCCTACTGTGTACCTTATATTGTCCTGTTATGTTTGATTGTTATGACGACCTGTAGCATGTTGTAGCGATGCGTTTGGAGTCCTCTTGCTACGGCAATGGCTGTACGATTTTCCTATTTTGTGTTTGTTGCGGTGTTGTTTTTGAGCTTTTAGTGGCATTGGGTGGCATTTGCATTGCAGGACTCGGGGAAATAAAGATGGGCCATGGAGTAGTTGGGAACTGATATGGTTGCAGTTGTGATGGAATGGTGGTGGATGAATATACCCGGGGCTTTGTGTTTTGGCCGTTGCTGTGAGTGCTGTGGGAGAGTTAGGAAGGAGGGTAGGGGAATGCAACGGTTTAGGTGTAGAGTTGATAGCTAGCTTTTATGTGCATGCTGATAGCCAGAATATAACTCTATACTGAAATATGTACTCGTCCCTCTTCTTTGTGATCTCTAAGAGTTCTTTCCCTTCTCTTACTCAGGAGCTTGCATCAAGACACTCACAGCTTTTGTCAACTTGAGTTGAATCATTTAGCTGGGAGGATTCGGAGATGAGTATCTATTAAGCTACATACTTCACCACATACTGTATTGAAGAGGCTCGTAAACAACAAATACCTGTGGTGATAGATTGGCTGAATCAAAGCAGAGAGAAGTGAGACCCAGCTCTCGTGTATGTTTGAAAATCACTTGTGATTTGATATGGAATTAAAGTTAGCTACAGAGGAGGTATTTGGATATAAGGGATTTGTAATTTTGATATGCTGCGGTATCTAAATCCTTGAGTTTATGAAGAGTTGACTCTTTTGATTTTGAGGCTTTTGATCTAGGTTGGTTCTTATTCTTAGTGAAAATGTTTGAGGTAGGTTGGTGTGTTTTTGTTATTAGTACTTGTGGCCGGAGGGGAGTGCTGGTACTCACTGAAGGTTTTAGCGTTTAACGTGGTGTTATGTTTGAGATTCTGAGATATAGTGGCCGTTTGAGTGATGTGAGGTAGGAAGAGGCGAGTATTGATGTCTATACAGCCATGAGCTGAAACTGCTATTCAGAGAAGTTGTGCAAGGTTCTTGGGGTCTGTCGGCTAGAACCGATTGACTGGAATTGGTTCTGGAAAAGGTTTGTTACCGAATCCAGGATAAAATGGTGAAGGTTTAAGGCTTTTGATATGATCCAAAGCAGACCCGCCACCGGGGTTGAAAGACTTGGAAGCATAGAGCTCAGTCAGGTCTTCGGTTCTGAATCGGATATATCAATGGCGTTAGGTCGTTCCGTAACTAATTCATCTTTTCTCCCTCCCGTTCAAGCCAGCTCCCTTTCGACTCTAGCCCCAGTTGCTTCTCTAACCGTGCCCAAGGATTTTCGTTGAAGCTTTTGAAGTCAGTACCAATCGCTTCAACGGTAGGCATGCAATGAGAAGAGCAAAAGTGAAAATGGGAAGGCTTTCGAAAGATTCATCGGATCAGATAATTTTATTTGGTATAACATCAACATCAGCACCGCGTTTTACACGGGCTAACTTCAGTGCTTGACTCTATTTGGTATTCATCATGTGGGAAGGGAAAGCAGGATCACAAGAAAGGATTTACGTACCTTGGGTCATAATAACCCACGTACCACAACTCATTCCTCTGCCCACCACGTCCATGGCTATGTCCTCTCGAACTACTAGCAATGGATGCCGTGTCACTGAAAGCAGAACCTGGTCCATACAGAGGATTCCGCGGTTGTTGGGAGAACACTTGTACAGCGAGCGCGGGCTGGATACTGGCAAGTACAGCATCAATCCTCTCCTCTGTGTCCCTCCTTTCCTTATCATACACAAGCGATACCCCTCCCTCCATTTCTACCGGAGGAGGCAAACTCGTATCCATGTAATTCGGACCCGGCTCCTCTCCCTCATCCTCCAAATCAATCTCTTCATTATTATTCTCCGTCTTCACCTTCACCGCTGGAGTACCTAGGACTCTAGGTCTTCCCAAAGGAATTGTGTTCCCACCACTTCCTTGTCCTTTCTTACCTCCTCTGTCAAGAGCCTCTAGTTCTGGTCCGCCGACAAAAGCGTCCGTTGCAGCATTGAATTTGCGTTTCCTGGTTGGGTTTCCTTGGGTTCCGAAGGTGCTGAAGCCCATCATTGCGGCCATTGCAGCTGCGGAGTCTTCATCGTCTGAAGCCATGGCAATTTTAGTTGGATTGTACGGTGGAGCGAAGTGGTGAAGTGGTGAAGTGGTGGCAAGATAGCTTCAGTACTGTACGTACGTCGTACAGAAAATTAGCACGGAGGTGGAAGTGGTGGAGGGGTAGCTTTTACGAGCTTTAGGGAGCTGCAGGGATAGGTATGCGCAGCTGAAGGCCCTGCTTCCTGAGAGCCACTACCGGTACTTGACACACTTCAGAAGGAGAAAATAGGCGAGAACGAGGCTACAGACCAGCCTCAGATCTTCGAGACGGCCTGAGCTTCCCTGCCTGTTTACATCACAAGTCAATGCCAGCTCAGCGCGTGGAAGTCTATCTCTTTCCAAGGAACTGACTTCATGCGAGCTTGACTACTGTATAAATCATATCCTCTTGTTCTTATTAGATCCCTATAGATTTGTGAGCAATACGTACTTTGATACTGCAGATAAGTATCGAGTTTGGAGACAGTTTGATATCGAAGGTCTGAGCTTGGAAGCTATCGAGTATCGACAACGAACGGCTATCGATCCTTGAGAAATAGATACGGATACCGATAAACAATTATACCTGGGTATGTGTGACATCATATTTCTGTCAAGTAGAGCAAGACTGACTAAATAGTCCTTCACAAACAATTCACATATCATTAGAGAAGGATGACGGAAACAGCAGCCTCTACAACAACGCCTGCACCTGTTTCAAAAACATCACCATCACCAACATCTACACATCCACCCATAACTCTACGTATTCCAAAACAATTCAACCCGACAGTTCCCCCGCAAACAACCTTCAAGTTTCCACCTCTCCAATGGCTTGAAGGAACATGGTCTGTAACTCACAGTACACTCCCCATGTGGCGGAAAGCGAAGAACGTACGCATAACATACAAGATCATTCCTCCCTCAACACCAGAAGGACCATCACTACTCGACGATGAAGTCTGTTCGGAACCAACTGCTCGGACTTTGTTACCTCAGCCGAAATCTATAAAGGGAATTGATACGCCGGATGGAGAAGGTGGTTGGAATTGGAGGGGAAAGGGTTGGTTGAAGATTGCTACTTCGCATTGGGAGGTTCTGGGTTGGGGCGAGAGAGGTGATGAGAGATGGGTTGTCACGTATTTTGCTCCGAGTATGTTCACGCCGGCTGGCTTGGATATTTATTCTAATAAGAAGGAGGGGATGGGAGAGGCGTTGTATAAAGACGTTTTTGCTGCCTTGGAGGGGTTGGAGTCCAGGGATATGGCTATGTTGGTCAAGGCTGAGATGAAGGAGGTTAAGATTGAGTACTGAGGGGTGGTGTATTAAAAGGTGAAGTTTGTCTATATCTGTGATTTGTGAATACCCGGTCAGGTGGTTGGTTTTGTTGCTATAGTGCTAATTAGATTTGTTCAATCCCTTGACCTATGCCGGTGCCTATGCCTCCGGTCTTCATCCCTATGCCTATGTCTATGGCCTTCCTCTCTGTGAGAGCTTCGCCTGGACTCCTTGTGCCTATGTCTCCTCTCTCTTTCATGGTCGTCATCTCTGTGCCTTGGCGACGACCTCCCAGGTCTGTCCAAGCTAAAGTCCTCCAAGTCATCTTCTTCTTCATAATCCTCATATCTTCTCTTCTTACGTTTTCTACGCTCTTCGGCTTCCAGAAGCTCAATTTCCTTTTCTTTTTCTTCCCTCCAGCGTTTCCGCTCTCGTTCAACTTGCCTTACTTTAGCAGCTCCTTGTCGCATAGCAGCAAGAGGGTCACTCGCGACAATCCTCGCTGCTTGTCTCTGCTTACGTCTTGGATCCTCATTTCCCCATACATCTTTGGAAACAGGTTCATCCTCTGTCTCTTTTTCAGCAGTAATTTTCGAGTACCATGGATTGTCAAGCCCTTGTTTAAAGCCTGCCGCATTTGAAAAGCGCATAGTGTATTGATCTTCCAGTTCTCTCTCCTTTTTCTTCTTCTCCCTTTCGGCATCTGCGTTCTTCTCCACTGATACCTTCTTATGCTCTTGGGGGAACAAGTCGATATGGCCTGAATGATCCACAAGCGGCGCATCTGCAGTCGTCGGTTTTCGCAGTACCACTTGCTTGTCCGTATTCGAGGCTTGATTCTGCTCTTGAGCTAATCGCATCTCCCAATCTGTTTCGTTCTCGCCATAGCCTCTGCGCAGTTTCTTGCGCTCTCTCCCTGATCCATCATCTGATCGTCTCTTTCGTCCACTATCATCAGGAGCTTCTTCGATTTCTGGCAGAGGCGTAGGTTCTTCGCCTCGTAGTATCTGGATGCGTCTTTGGGCATCTATTTCTTGCATGCGCTGCTCCTCCGCTTCCTCTTTAGCCCGCGCTGCTGCCTCATCGCGCTTGACTTTCTCAATGTTATCGTGATTGTAGACGTTCCATGATTTCTTCCCTAACAGGTGTCTAATAGAACCAATATCAGCTTTTGCGACATACCAGACGGTATTTTAAACACTTGCAGAGGCATTATGGGAACACTGAGCTCGTTCGAGCCGTACTGAACAAAGAAGTTGGGGTCGAGGCTGAGGAGAGGCTGTGATAAGGGTTCGGAGCTTGCTGCGGGGAGATTCAGCCGGATGCCCACGGTCAAAGCAGACGACTCGCCTCCAGTCGCTGAGGCGAAACGTGTGAGAGACAGCAGGCGGATAAGAAATGGAGTAACCCATGAGAGCTTCATTTTGCCTTGTCTTTCTTTGCCTTTACCCTGCGAAAATCACATCATTCACTTACTTCTACAGAAACTAGACTCGACCTATTCTTTTATTGAAGGAAAGGGTATATCTGTTCTCTTGCTCTTGACTCACTGCCACACTTCGTTGTCAAAAGACACATACACACACACTTCTACAAGGCTGGTGCCTTGTGATCTGTGTCGGGACAGCTTGCAAGACTGACCACTATATTTAATTCCGCGTATCGTATTATACCCTAGGAAACAACATCCAAATCAAACCACAACTGCGCGCAACATGAACAATCGAATGAACCTCTTCGGCCAGGGTCCGAAGGCCGGAAGAGCCTCTGGAGGCGACCCAGGCTATAGTCGAGCTCCCCCACCACCACCGCGCGACAATCAGATGGGTGGATATGATCAAAGAGGAAGCGGCGGATATGGAGGTCCTACGTCGCCGCAGAGGCAGCCCATGCCTGGAAGACCTCCGGTTGGAAGAACGCAGGTCCCTCATTCTCCAGGCATGACGAAGCAGTTGAGGATCACCAAGGTGGAGGACAAGACACTGGGGACGCAGTACATTTACCAGAACGTGTGAGTTGCTTGCGACTTTCCAATACCCAAAACCAGCGCTGACAAGCCCTTTTTTAGGTGTGCGGTATCACCCAGCGACTTCCAAAGAAATAGTGACGGAACCGACCCATATATACTCCTCAATGGCCGCTATGTAGTGACAGGAAGACCTACAAATGGCTTCCCTGCTGGAGCTATAAGCTTGTCAGATCCGCAGCGAACGTGGTGTGACGTTGGACTGATGGACCCCGTACAAGCTGAGCTCTACGATCCTTTTTCGCAAGGTGGACATAGTTATCTTGGATCTCTAGATGTGGAAGTAGGTTTTGCTTCCGCCAAGAAGATTACAGAGACTCCATATGATCAAGATATGCTAGCAGATATCTTCATCCAGTTCTATGAGAACCAGATCTTCGCTCCTGGACAGAGACTCATTATGGATCTCAAAAATATTCCCCTGATGTTTGTTGTGAAAACCGTCCAGCTAGTTGACCTGAGCATGGAGAAAAGCTCTCAGGCTCCGACTTCTAACAATCCGATGGCACGAGGTATTTTGACTAGACAGACACCAATTACTTTCTACAAAGATGCCAAGTCACCAATCAAGCTCAAGGGATCAGCAAAAAGACCGGCTGCCAATTCTATCATTGCTCCGGACTTCAAGTTTGAGGACATGGGAATTGGTGGTTTGGATACTGAGTTTGGTTCCATTTTCCGAAGAGCCTTTGCCTCACGTATCTTTCCTCCAGGACTTATTGAGAAGCTGGGTATTCAACACGTGAAGGGTATCTTACTTTATGGACCTCCTGGTACTGGAAAGACTCTTATTGCACGCAAAATTGGACAGATGCTGAACTCAAGAGAGCCCAAGATTATCAATGGTCCTGAAGTTTTGAACAAGTATGTTGGTCAGTCAGAAGAGAATATCCGAAAGATGTTTGCCGATGCAGAGAAGGAGTACAAGGAGAAGGGAGATGAGAGTGGTCTTCACATAATCATTTTTGACGAACTTGATGCTGTCTGCAAGCAGAGAGGAAGTACCGGTGGTGGAACTGGTGTCGGAGACAGTGTTGTCAATCAGTTGCTCTCGAAGCTAGATGGTGTGGAACAGCTGAATAACATCCTTCTCATCGGTATGACCAACAGAAAGGACATGATCGATGACGCTTTGCTGCGCCCTGGACGTTTGGAAGTCCATATGGAGATCTCTTTGCCCGATGAGCACGGCAGAGCACAAATCCTCAAGATTCATACTTCGAAGATGCGGGATAATAATGTCATAGACCCAGACGTTGATGTCAAGGAGCTGGCTCATCTCACCAAGAACTTCTCCGGAGCTGAGATTGGAGGTTTAGTCAAGTCAGCTTCCTCCTTTGCATTCAACCGGCATGTCAAGGTTGGGACAGTTGCCGGTGTAAGCGAGGACATCGAAAACATGAAGGTCAACCGTTCTGATTTCATGAATGCATTGGACGAAGTCAAACCTGCATTCGGTGTTTCTGAAGAGGAGCTCGAGACGGCTATGGGAGCTGGCATTTTACATTTCAGCCCCTACATCGACAACATTCTTAAAGATGGCTCGCTCTTTGTCGACCTTGTCGCGAAATCCGAAACTACATCTCTACTCTCCGTTCTTCTTCACGGGCCTCCAGGATCTGGAAAGACGGCTCTTGCTGCGAAGATCGCAAAGGCGTCAGAATTCCCCTTCATCAAACTGGTGTCGGCCGAGAACATGGTTGGCTTTAGCGAATCATCCAAGGTATCTTACCTAAATAAGGTCTTTACAGATGCGTATAAGTCTCCACAGAATATCGTCGTGGTAGACAATATTGAGCGTATCATTGAATGGGTTCCAATCGGCCCACGATTTTCAAATCCCGTTCTTCAAGCACTTATGGTTCTCCTCACAAAGAAGCCACCAGGAGTAAGTCTGAACTTCCTATTTGCAATGATCTCTTTCTTTCTATGCTTCTCCGCCCTTCTCTGGCGTCTGCTAAATAAATAAAAACTAACCAACAAACAGGACCGCCGTCTCCTAATCTTGGGCACTACTTTCCCAACGTTCCGTCCTCAAGATGCTCGACCTCCAACAAATCTTCAATCGCGAACTCTCCGTCCCAAATGTTAACACAGCCGGCGAACTCGCCTCTGTACTCCGGGAAGTCCAAGCCTTCGAGAGCGAATCTGACATCGCACAATCTCTCAACGAGCTTCAAGATGCCACCGGAACAGACGAGGTAGGTGTAGGTATCAAGAAGGTCTTACTTGCTGTTGGCGAGAGTAGGAGAAGTGGAGGTGGTGAGGCACCTTCTAGATTTGCCGATGTCATGAGACAACAGATTATGTCTTCCAGAGATTAGTTAAAAATGAAACCGATCCTAAAATTCCGAAGCATGATGGTTCCTGAAACATGGTTGGATGCATGAATGCGTGGGTAGAACGCGAGGTTGATTGATTGATCTGGGCATTTCAGTGTATCTGTAGATTGTTTGTAGCAGTAGACAGAAAATATAGACACTCAGGAATAGGCGCAAACCACTTCTTCTCTTATCTATGACTATTATGGATAAAACCACAAGTGAACATCTGGACTGGTTGGTCCTTTATCAATCGCGAGCAAGATATACTCGTCGTACATGTATGCTAATGTTAAATGAAATTTGCATTGTCAATTGGCAAAGGGGTCAATGTCAACTACAAGGCCTGTCCATCCTCAGATCGAGTTATCAACATACATTTACCTACCTCTATGTTGAGAAGCTTAGGTATAGCAAGGAAGGGTATCACTAAAAAGCTTAGTTCAAAGTCTCAATATCCAGCAAGGGAAATCTAAGAGAGGGGGGTTGGTCCTTTTGAATGCGAATTTGTTCATTTCGATAATTTTCATCTCTACATCAATTACTCTACATGTATCGACTTTCGCATAATCCTAAACAGAATTTAGTAGTGAACCGATTCACCACGCACCAGAACGTTCCCCTTCCTTAATGGGGGTGTGAAGAAGGTATCGCCCATCCCATCTCTGAAAATCAAAAAACTCCTTCAAACCCCATTTTTGCTTCGAGGTAAATGCGGCGATGAATGCAATGTATGCTTATGCCCCGTACAACGCCGATGCTATGACTCCAAAACACTGACTCCAAAACAGACTTCAAACAAAACGTGTGTAAACTCCAACAAACTCCCTTAAACTCCCAAAAATGCAAATCGTCAATCCATTCATTCAACTCCGACATATCATCCCATGCATTTCGAAATGGTCGAGGGTGCGGTCCAAATAGGTGGGTGTATCGATGAGAGTCCACAAACGAGCTCAATGCTACAAGAATGTTACGCTCGATCAAAGATAACTCCAACAGCATGGACAATGCTGCTGCTCTATAGGTAGGCGTCCTAGACCTCTTCCGTAACAAGGATCGTAAATTCAAACAGGCGGGTATGGCAAAAAACAGCTAGCAAACGAGCTTTATGCTACAAGATTGCTACTCGATTGGCGATAACACCAACAGCAGGGTGAGTACTGTTGCTCTGTCGGTAAGATAACCAGACAGGTGGGTATATCGTCAAGAGTTTGCAATCGAGCTATATGCTACGAGAATGCTATGCTCAGTTGAAGATAGCGTCAACAGCATGGTCGATGCTGTTGCTTTGCCGATGAGCCTCCAAGATATCCTCCGTGGTCGGGCCTGTGATGATATCGTCATCTGGGATTCGAGCTACGGCTTCATTGACCGCTGCATCCCCTGGCCATGTGAGAGGATCATTATTCAAGAGAGACATAAGCGCTGGGTCAAGATTTTCCTTCTCGTGAAGCGGAGATGCATGCTGGACCTCGCATAGTCGAGAGGACTTCTTCGGCTTGTACTTCTCAGCCTGCTCTCTAGCCTTCTGGGCCTTGGTTGCCTCGTCCTGCGAAAGGTTGGGCAGAGTCGCGTTACCCGGCTTTGGAGCAGGTGGAGGCGATTGGGTCCAATCGTTCTCCTGGACAGTTGATTCCGAGAAGATATTTCCCGATGGTTGTGCTGGCGTTGGCGTCTTAGGACTCTTAGGACTACGTAGTGGGTGTCTTCCATTCCAGCATTAACGTTATCTTGTATGTATTTTTGGGCCTTGAAAATTCTTCCATTGTAAGCTCGGACCCGCGATCGATCCTCGGGTTGTTCCTCTGGCTCTTGCGGCTCTTGTGGTTCCTCTGGTTCCTCTGGAGAGTTTACTCCTTTGATTCCTACTGATCTGCGGTATGGTGCAAAGATTCGCTCCTTGGGTGGACTCTGACGCTGAGGTTCATTGGCATTAGTAGCTTGAGGTGGGCTGTCTGCATCCTCAGAGGTTTCGCTCTCATCGTCGCTGTCAGAGTCTGAGTAGTCCAAGAAATTGCAGTTGAAAGAGTCATTTTTTGGCCTGCTTTCCAGAAGCTTGCGCTTGCCATTGACCATCTTGTATCTCTCAACGTGAAGACAGCCAGTAGTCTCGTTCATGCGCTCCACCTCCCACTCCCCTTGCTTTGCTAGACCTATTGCGCGCTTCTTCTGTCGCTCTTCACGATGGATATCCTCTTCTCGCTTCTTTTCTTCTTCGTCTTGTCTCCTATGAATCTCCTGGATTTCCGCAATACGCTTAGGGTCCATTCGGTCTCTCTGCTCAATGGGAATCCATTTGCGTTCCTTAGGGTTGGCCGAAGATTTGAAAGGATCAGCAAGAGGAGCAGACACAAACGGAGTATTAGCAGAAGCCGACGCTGGTCGCTGAAGCTTTTTCTGCTCACGTCCTACAGGTCCCTTCTTGTGGCCGTGAGCCCGGCCGGCAGATTTAGGTCTAGCATTTCCCGCACGGCCAACTGGAACACCATTACGAGCTGGCGTATTACCAGCAGATTTGGTGCCGCCAGCAATAAACTTGAAAGGAGTCTTAAGCATATCGAGCCATCCACTCTTCTGCTCGGGTTGTGCTTCTGGCTCTGGGGATGGAGTTCGAGGCTCGCTAAGATTATCCAATAATTCGCTCTCTTCATCTGACATGACTACAGGTGCCTCAGTGTCCATACTCTCGTCTGCTGGGTCCTGGATTAGCAGTGGATGGGAAAATGCTGCACCGCCTCGTTGATATCGGTCCAGAAACGATGCAAACTCAGCAACATCTGGAATCGGCTTTGACAGTCTCCCTTCATCAGCACTGAATGCCTGGGAAGCGACCTTCACAATCTCTAACATGGCCGGGTGCGTTAATATGTGTTCTTCAATTCGAAGACTCGCAAAGGGATTAGGGACTGGAGCGGGAGTTATAGAATTGGTCATACTTGACCGGAGGCTCGAGGTTCTGACAACCTCCTTGCTTCCTGTATTTGACTCCGGCTAGAGAAGTGTCAGCATGTAAAGCACGGTATCTGACAGAAGAAGCTGCTTACCTCGACGATTTTCTGTGCTCTTCCAGATGAAGCCCCCTCGTTCGTAGTATGCTGTGGATCCTGCTGAACTATTAATGTATGCACACTTAACCATGAGGAATGGAGCTTTACAGCAGCAGCCTTCCTTGGCTTTCCAAAGAGAGTCTCTTGTCTTGGAGTACTCTGTGAACCCTGCGATGGGACAAACTGTCAGCATGTGTAATATAAAATAAGACAGAGGATATGCTTACAGCAACAATCTCCTTCGAATTGACAGAGGAAGCCTCCTTTCTTACAGAACTATGCGATTCTGCCTGTAAATTTGGTTAGCGTGATGAAATACAGGTATGTTGCGGGGGTTCTTACCATAGAAGTTGGCTTGGATTTTTGGGCAGGAGTATCTTTTCTAAAAGGGCTCTCCATGATTGACAGTTCTAGAGCTGAGTGATCTTCGTCCTCGGAGTCAACCTCGTTTTCGGTGACGTTTGAATTGTCAAGTTCAAAAGATGGCAATGGTAGAACGATTCCTTTCTTGGTGTCGGCTTCGAACTGTTCCCATGTTCGCCGAACAGGGATACCTCCTCGGGAACCCTTCTTAAGGAGGGATTCAAATCCTTTGTGGGCAGGCCTAGTTCTATCGAAGCCACCGATGGGAGTCTTAGTGTAAATAGCCCACTCTTCGCTCACCCAACTGTCCCACACAGGTCCACGAGTGACAGAGGGTGGAAGTATGGCCATTCGCTTAGGTTCGTAGATTACGCGGGATCTGATAAAGCTCCTCTTGCCACCTGTTGTCAACGAACTCTTCTCTGGTTCTGTGCTAGCTTTAGCCGGGGTTGCTAGGTTGTTGCCTTGCGGGATTGTAGTTAAAGCCTTGTCGAATGATTGTTGGCTAGACAGAGCTGACGTTGGAGAGTCAATAGTTTTGCGAGAGTTATCCTGCTGAATGGCCTTGGATCCGTTGATATGTGTGTCTCCTTGAGGAGTATGATCATTGGGAGTCGAGGTGTGGGCATCATCGCCTTGAAGAGATGGGTTTTCTTGGACAGCCCCGACTCTGTCACTATTGTTGATTTGAGGTGTGTAGCGCTGGGGGGTGGGGGTTGGAGCGTCATCTTCTTCGACGACCTCTTTATTACTACTATGAATTTGAGGGGTGTCGGGTTCAATAGCTGGGGTTTGGTATTGGGGAGCCTTCTCCTGTACGGTCTCATCTCCATTGATGGGATGGACTTGAGGGGAATAGCGCAAGGGGGTTGGAGTCTGCTGTTGATCAGGCTCTTCTTGGACTTCTATGTCGTTATTCTGAGAAGCGTATGCTGTGGCGTCATCCTGGAGACCTGGAGCTTGTTGCTCGACGCTCTTATGCGGCATCAACTTATCATTGTTTTGGATCATCTCAGGCTCGCTGGGTCGATTGCGCTTTGCTGGATGTTGCTCGTGGGCTTCATCTGGGTTGCTAGTATCGTCCTCTGCGCGCGCGCGCTTGCGATTCTTATTCGATCGAGTTCGTGTTGACTTGTTGTCAACTTCCTTTTCAAGGGTATCGAGGAGAGAAGGGGTGGCGACTGGCGTCTTTGCTCGCTTTCGGGTAGGCTTTAAATCTTGGGGGAGCGGTGCTGGTGAAGCAGTAGATCGAGACTCGTCGCCTTCAGAGACGGAGCGCGAGTCGGCTGAGACCATCGAGTTTGATGCCGTTGGCGTGGGCGATGGCAGACGCTGCTGCTGCTCTACTTGCTCTACTTGCACCTGCGCCTGTTCTGCCTCCGCATTGCGCTTGGCTGTTGCTCTCGTTGCCTTCTTCCTGGTCTTGCGTGGCTCAGCATCCAGAGACCTGAAGCCTCCGGGGCTGGGATTCTCCCGAGTCTTCGCGCGAGTGCGTCGCTCGCCCGCCATGGTGCCAATCAGTATGACGGCAAATCGAGGGTGGAGAACAGTGGTGTATCGGTGAATGGGTAAGGGGAATCAAGTATCAACAATGTGCAAGGTTGTGGGGATCGTGTTTGTTGATGGTGATTTGTTATGTCGTGCAAATATTGACCGCGACGAGGTTGGAATTATTTGAGAACCCTGCTCCTGCTCCTGCTCAACGCGGAGCTAACCGAAAAGGCTTGGCTGTCAGCCTCGTGCCTTCCTGCCCCGTGCTCGGTTCAGGATTATCAATTTTATCCGGCTTTTTCTGAATGCGGCCGCTTACAGAACGACAACACAGAGTGCAGCAGATGGTACCTTTCGTACCTACCTCCCTCAATCATTTATTTACGCTATACAATAACTCAATTACTTGGAATTTATTAATTGTCTATGTCATCTATGCCTGTAATGCTGTTAGGCTTAAGATCGATTTAAGAATAGCTGCACGACACAAAGGTAGGTAGACGCGATTCGCCATTTATTATGGAGCTGTTGCTACAGTATAAATGTTGGTGGTGAAAATGCTGGACATACAAGATCGACTCTTCATGGCAAATTCTAACAGAAGCATCGCATTATCTGCAAATCAATTCATTACTCTATCACTCTAGTATCCGAGTCGAGAGCTCTTGTAGCTGATCTTCCTCTTGGATGACTTGGCAACGAACACCCGAATAGCAACAAGTAAATACCATCAGTTACAGACACCCTCATTTACTTTCTTCTTCTAGTCTTCGAAGCTTCACAAAGTTTCTCCACTAACGGAGAATCCCAAAGCTGCCGAGACAAGTCCATGGACAACAGTCGTCCTCTCAGTCTTGTGCGATTCTACGTTAAGAGACCTAACTTCAAGATCGGGTTCTAAATCCTACATCTGAGCTTTGGGGACATACCATCCCAAAATAGAAGTGAACAACAAGCAGAAGGGAGTTACTTACTTAGTTGCGAAAGATCTGATACGTAGACATTACATCAGAAAAGTGCGTTGATCTCGGTGCACTTCGTATACCGCTAATATCGGCATACTAATGTAATCTAGATCTCGCACTACTGAGACGGCTCTCGAGTAGCTTTCACCCCAATCCTTATTCCGTTAAGTAGATGATACTAGCTGCTTTAAGTACATACTTACTCTCATATACCAAGTATGAACACGGAACGTAAATTAGATGTAGCTGAAACATTCCTGAATTTCCAAACAAAAAGTGGGTTAAGTTGGTTACGGATGTAAACCTTGTTCTGATATACAGAGTAGCCAAAGGCTGTCGAGTAAAGTCTGTACTACTAACTCTAGAGAAACAGCAAAGGCGAGTCCCTTCAAACCCCATCAATGCCAATGAGGTACATGCCAACCTATCTTTCGAGAATTTATCTAAAACAAAAAGACCTTGTTGTAGCTTCTCAACTTAAATACGTGTCAGGACTAAGTGAAATACTCATTATGTCGAGTATCGACTGAGCTCGATATTCATACCATTATACCATGAGGAGACAAAACTTACATTCTTGATTCAGCAGCTGTGTAGCAAACAAAATTATGAAATATCCTTAACCAATACTGATCCTAGGTAATTTTTGGGCTGCATTGTATGGTTCTGATGCCTGTCAGAATTGCTCTCATCATGGCCATGTGGATGATAGGCATTTCCACTTATCTATGCAGTATTTCTTAGATCGAGAGTTGTCGGGCAAAGTTTTTTTTTTAAACTTTGTGATTTGATGTATGCTACTCGTATACTTAGCTGGTCTCTCACTTTCCAATATCTGGTAGTGATATCATCTTATAGACAATCCCAACCAGCTTGCTAGCCATGGGCAATCACAAAAGCTTAATCACATTCAGGAGCACATGGAACTTTATTTCACCAAGTTGCAGTAGCTCAATAGCAACGTCTGCCTCTATAATACACGCCAGGCTCTTCACAAGGATCTTGCTACGCCATGCCGCATCTTCCTATTATATCAGAAAAGCAAGTTTCCAGCACCATGGAACAGCAGAAATAGAAGCCTCAAATCCCAGCCCTGATGATTCATCCATAATCACCCCTATTCGCCCCAGCGAGCCCCAAGATAAAATTGCGAGAAAAAAAAAACGCAAAAAGCCCAGCTAATAGTCACACACATACGCTATGCGATAGCAAATAACGCTTGCAAAGCAAGCCGCAAAACGCTGAAATTCCTTTTGTCGGTTCATATTCATTTCGGCATGTCAATATACGGGTTTTGATCATGTCATCATCGTCCACACGCCGTTCCAATCCGTTCCATGCAAGTTTGTAGTGAGTAAAAAGTTCGTTCTGTTGTGAGAAAGAAGAATGTAAAAGTATTACGACAAAATCCGATTCTTATCCATGGATAGAAAGGACTCTGTTGGTGAAAAGAAGCTGAAATACCACGCCGTCTGTCGTTCATATTGTACAGATGAAGGAAAAGCGAAAAGTCGAAATCACAGGTGTATACTGCAACACCATGTATATCGAATGCGATACAAGGAAGAATAACTCCGGAAGATGCGGGTAAAGGTAAAAGGGTATCGTGAAAGGTCCTAATGTCGAACCTGTCCCAGGTTCGATGCGGCCTCCGGGTCTAATGGATCCAGCAGATTGCCCATCGCATTGCTGAGAGCTTTGAAGTCAACTGGCTTAGTGACATAACTATTAAAACCAGCGGAAACACATTTGTCCAGCACGTCGGCCATTACGTTCGCTGAAAGAGCGATGATTGGCATTCTTGGATGCTTTTCATTTGCTTCCCACTCGCGAATTTCGCGGCAGGTCTGGTAACCGTCTTTGCGAGGCATATGAAGATCACACTGGACTCAGAATTAGCTGCTTATGAACACCAATATGGATGAAATCAAGACTTACCAGAATAAGAGAGTAGAATGAATGTGGATGAGAAAACACCTTCTCTGTGCACTCTACACCATCGAGCGCAAGCTCAACCGCAATTCCAACCTTGCTCAGGAATTTCAGTAGCACCTTCTGGTTGACCAGATTATCTTCGACTAACAAGACCTTGAGTCCTTTATTGCCAAGTCTCTTTTCGACGTCAAGGTAGTTCTGTTTTTGATTCGCAACGCTCTGCTGCGCTGCAGATCTATTTCGGTCAATACTCAGATCGCGTTCTTTGCCAGGATCGAATATTACTGCAAATCTAGAAGGCTTGACTGGCTTGTAGATGAAGTTCACGCGATTGTCTCTGGAGAGCTGCTCGTAGTCATATGATGATGATGCCAATTTAATGACCTCCTGTCGCTGCACTGGATCTGAGAGGACAACAATTGATGTCTGTGGTAGAGACACATTCGAGAAGATCTGATCTATTAAAGCGACGATCTCTTCTGCCGAAGCTAGATTGAGCACAATGTGTGTGAATATGACAGGGTCATCTCCACTGATCATTGACTGGGCCTCTTCAACACTCGACATTGGAGTGATCTGATGTGGTATGTCCTTGGGAAGTGTGATCTCGATATGTTGGGTAGTAGCTTCACGGCTATGCTTTTGAGGGCAAATGAGAAGAATTGAGTACATGGGAGGCCGGAAGTGTTTCAGGTCAGAGGCCGATCCGCTGCTCTGTCGAGATAAAGGTTCAGTTGGGGTTCCATCTCGCGTTAGAATATCATCGGGAGACAATGGTCCTGGAGCCTTGATGGTAGTTCCTGAGGATTCTGATCTCATGGCAATTGCCGGAGGTGGGATTGAGCCATCATCCAGAGACCCAGATGCAGATCTTGGGGGTAGCGCGAACTTCATTCGTGCAGGATCGGACCCAATTGCTCTAGCTGCTTCGCTGAACGTGGAAAGATTCTGGTTAATTGACGACATTGATGATCGACCAGTAATGTGCGAACGTGCCGACTTTATTGATGGGACCGAACTGCCCGACGATGCTACAGCAGGTGAATCAACGCTTGATTCGCTCTTCGCTGCTGGAGACTGCACCATACCACCCTGCATGATTGGAATTCCAGCACTTTCCTTATTAGTGGTCATTTCATTCGAGATGGAAGTGATAGACGACTTAGTGGATGGGGTCTGGCTCGGTAGTAGATGCGGTGTAGTTAGGGGTTCGGGGTAGTCGTCAAGGGTTGGAAGACCAAACTTTGCAGTGAAAGTAAATGTTGAGCCTTCACCAGGTACAGCACTTCCCTGCATCTTTCCTCCATGCAACTCAACCAGTTGACGGGATATAACCAGACCTAATCCACTGCCACCATGTTGTCGAGTGCTACTACCATCGATTTGACTGAATGGCTTAAATATAAGATCTGCCTCCTCTTGGGTGAAGCCACGGCCGGTATCAATGATAGAATACTCCAACATGATCTCGTTCTGCCCTACAGTTGCCGACGGATCTCTGAACACTCTGCATCGGCTGAAGACTTCCCCTGCAGCTGTAAATTTGATAGCATTACCAATTACATTGAGGAGTACTTGGCGGATTCGAACTTTGTCGCCTTTCACCATCTCAGGAACGTCAACATCAACAACGTAGTTCAATTCGAGTCGCTTAGTGATGGCCATACTCGAGACCAACTCGTTGACCTCCTCCACTAATGACCGAGTGTGGAACCACTCATATGAAAGCTTCATCATGCCCGCATCCACCTTCGATAAATCAAGGATATCATTGATAATGTCTAACAGATTTGTCGCGCTAGACTGGATTGTATTGGTATAGTCAAGTTGTTCGTCGTTTAAAACAGTATCCTGGAGAAAGTTTACCATGCCGGAAATACCAATGAGTGGGGTGCGGATTTCATGTGACATGTTACTCAGAAACCTGCTCTTTGAATCCATCGCTTCCTTTAACTTCGTTTCGAGCAGTTTGTGGTCATTAATATCTGTACAGGCCCCAAACCAGGAACCGTCCCCACTACCGAGATTGATATTGTCGACTTCCACACAACGGACAAGATGCCATCGGTACTCGTTAGTCTTGCTTCGAAGCCGGACTTCAGTAGTGTAGGAAAGTCTACCATTACTGTCAGTAGCAACCTTGATGACCCCAGATCTCGCCAACTCAGAAAGATCAGCTGCTGGCATTTCATATAAGGAACCCTCATCGGAGCTGTTGTTTCTTGATAATGAATGATGGACACCTTTGACAGTTGTCTCTGTAGGCACATCGGAGATTACGGATGATTTGCCACCTGATGAAGACTGCGAAGGTGTCCTGCTAGGCTGGGCTGGCTTTTTGGGGCGTCGTTGCGAGGAAGTTGGGGGTCTATCAGTTGGTATGCGACACTTGGCAAGGTCTTCAGGGTGTACATAGTCCATGAAACCTAATCCTAAAGAGTCTTCAAAACTCTGGCCAGTGTATGAGAGCCATTGCTCGTTCGCAAATGTGACTCCATCATCTTCAGTTGCAGCGAAGATAATCTGAGGTATGAGATTAGCGAGTAGTCGATGCTTGGCTTCGGATGCCTCAATTTCTTCCTGTCTCGCTGCTTTGACTTCCGCTATGTGCTGGTCATGAATGTCCATATGCGAACCATACCATTGCACTATAACACCTCTCGTATCACGAGAGCCTACAGCTCGGGTGTAGAACCAGCGATAGGTGCCATCGAATCTCTTAATGCGAACCTGCATCGAGAATTGCTCCCCAGTCTTTATAGCGTGGGTCCACGACTTGAGATACTCTTCTCTTTCCTCGGGATGAATACTCGCCCAAGGATCTTGGTAGAGCTCAGCAACGCTTTGGCCTCGGTAAGTCAAATAGCGGCTATTTACCCAAACTATTTCTCCAGTCTGTGGCAAAGCAACGAAAACATGGGCAGGTAAGGAGTCCAGCATAAGTCCCTTCAACCGGTCGGAAGGAGGAGGCATATCAGTTGGCGCGGAAAGTGAACCTGCTCGCGAGTGCGATTTTGCCACTACCTTTCCTGTCGGGGTAGATGTTGCAGGTAGCGATTGGAATGTGGCACCAAAGTCCGCTCCGTACGAGTGTAGCTGAGTATGGGCCCGGTCCACCTTGTTGATTGATTGAGTAGAAGTAGCACGAGAGCTTTGGCGACGAGAAGGGAGGTTAGCCGCACTCTCAAGTTGGGTATTGGAGTCCTCATGAAGTTCCTTTGTTTTGGCAAAGTCTTCAACTTCCGTCTCAAACTCCACTTGTTTGTCGTCCCCACCTCGAAGTATATGGTGTGCTTTAGTATCAGCTGGGGAGCTCTCCTTTGATGCTTTCCTGGCTCCGGTAATGCTGCTGGACGAGCCAACTGTGTCGACTCTGGATAAGCCAGGCCTTGTCTTAGAGCTGAAATAGCCATCTCCAGAGCTGTAATGTGGACTACTAGCACTGGTTCTCTTGTCGAGAGGTGTAAAGCCAACGGCACTTGGGTCCCATCCTGGAGTACCACCTGGAGATGATCCGTTTGCACTTCTGGATAAGCCGGAATAGTCACTTGGGCTTGTGATACTTCCACCAGTAGACTGCTGGATAGTCTCATCCTCGACTGGTGAGTATGGCAATCCTCCACTAACACCACGCGATACGGCTCCAAAACCAGCAGTTTGTGGGACGCTTTCTAGACAAACCAGCCACCTCAGTCTCTAGATTAGAAAAATGTCGACAGAGAGAGAAGGAAGTAGCTAGATGTGGTGCGAGGTTTTCTAGAGAGTGTCGGAGACTAGACGGGTAGGGTATGATAGGGCTGAGAATTGACAAGATAGCGATGGGAGTCCGCTTTTCTCTACCTGCCTCTACAGGTGTGGCAGGTGCCTTCCCAGCACTGTCGGGACGTGCGGGTAAACGACCTTCTGCTCGACTTCTACCAATCGTCTTTGATTCCATAGCAGCAGCGTCTAAACGAAAAGACTGCACTGGCTTAGACAACAGCGGATGTGTGAGTGGAATGTGCAAAACTGTCCATGATCGGTCCACACCAATTGCTTCCACTGGCTGCCTAGCAGAATAGTCTTGCTGAATCTCGCTTGGATCAAACGTTTCTTCATTGACAACAGCGCTCTCAAAGAACGGATTCTCACCAGTCTCTACACGCACAGCAGGCGACGGGGCTGGAGATTGTGACCACGGCGACGGAGGAGCCTGTTCATACTCTTCATACATTGGTGCTAGACTTCCCTCAGGTCCTTTGCCTTTATCAACGGAGAGATTCCTTGTACTTCGAGAGCGCCGAGAATTTTGGCGACCTAGAAGAGGGGGCATGGCTTTTATTTCCTTTGGGGATTCCTTTGACTTTGCACTTCTCTGCGACTTGTTGCTCCCGCCGCTCTTCTCATCTTGATTATGAAAGTACGGGTAATCACGAGTTAGAGCAATCACTTTTCCACGTTCTAAAACTCTGATCACGCCGCTGCTGTCGATCAACGGATCCGCTTCATAATCCAGAGCTTGCAGGACTGGGAACACTCGACCTCGTACCTCTCGGGATGTAGCTGGATTATTCCATATTCCTGACGATTCTTCATCTTCGAAGGCCAGATGATCTTTCAAAGACTGTAGGTTCAACTCTGCGTGCTGCAAAGTCCCTGTACGTGGAGGGAGATTTGAGTGATTAGTTGAGAGATATGACTGACTCCGGCCGATCATCGCAGGACGTGCAGAAGGTCTACTACTGTCTACTGTCGATACCGAATCACGCTTTGTTTCTTCGTATGAAGTGAAGGAATGCCTGCTTTGTAGTCCAGGACGTGCGGGTGCCAGCAAAGGGCCTGGGAGAGGTGGCGACTCCCCATCTCCAGTATTGTTACCGTCCGAGTTGGAAGTATCATTGGTACCTACACTGCTGGGGACCATACTACTGCCTCGGGGAAGATACGTCAGGCTGAGCTCATCCTCTTCGTTCGCATTGAAGGTAGCCTTCTGGCCCCATGGTACGTTTTCCAAGTCAGTGGAGTCAGCGGGCACACTTAGGGTTACTCTTTCCGCCTTGTAGTTGTCTTTCATTAGCTGACACACCGTAGTCCACCATGGGTCTAGGCCTGGCTCAGCTGATAGCATAAGGCTCATGTCGTATAAGTTCGGACTAGGAAAATTCGGATCCTCATTTCTCGATTGTTGAAAGCCGGATGGCTGAAAGTTTAAGGTAGATGCTGGTGTGACGGAGCCAGACATCAATCGATCGAAAGGGCCAGTGGCATCAAAGGACCCCCCAGCATAGTTTAATGGATTGACTGTTGGAGACAGTGCAGTGAATGGTCGGTGTCCAGATAATTGCATCTGCATTGATGGGGTTCTCATGGGAGGAAACGGGTACGAAGGAGTACGCGCAGTGAGAGCAGCCGGTGTGACAGCGCCACGGACTGTCTTTGCAGACTCTGTTGACGATGTTTCCATACCTGTTGGTATAGGACTTGCGAAGGCTGCTTCTAATGATGGTGAGACAGTTTCTTCATGTATTGGAGAAACTCTTGCTTTTCCAGCAGTAGTGGGTGTTGCTACGGTACTTCGTCCATCGTTGCGTCCTCCTCCGCCTAGTTGCTTCGCCAGCTTTTCACGATGTTGTGTCAATTGCAATTGTGCATTCATAGCTGCACGAAGGCGGTCGATTTCTTCAGCCGAAGTGCTGCTTGGAGGTCCCGGTCTATGAGGCGCTTGTCCTTGAGGGGTTGATTGTTGACTCAGGGCTTGCTCGTCCTCAGATATACATGTCTCATCCTTCCTACTTGAGCGCGACGAAGGTCTGTCGCCAATGCTAGCCTCGTGTGCTCTTGCTTCCCGATCTGGCCCCAGCTCACTGGAGTGCATCTTTGATCCTGGCGCGTCCGACATTGTTTCCTTTGTCCTCGGCGAAACTACCTGCGAAGCCTTTATTCCATGCTTGCTTACTGGCGAGCTGTGAGGGGTGGACTTCTCGCTACTGGTTCTCCGCGAGCTACTAGGTCTCCGTGGATTCGTAGAGGAGGGTTTTTCCAATGGCGACTTCGGTGGTTGTTTGGCGGGCATCCCCCCGAGCTCGATGCTGCCGCTTGCTTTTACTTGGATGTATTACTTATGTTGTCCTCCCTTCGCGATTACTATCGTATCTACTGGCCACCGGTGCCTCATGTGTAGTATGGCAATTCGTGTCGGTGTGGGATCTCTTGCAGCGGTTTGATCAAAGAGCCTCTTAAGTGACGTCAGGCGGTAGATCTTCAGGAGAAAGGGAGAAGAGAAGGCCGGCCGCAGTGTGTCGATTAGAAGAGAGACTCCTTCACAAGTAGCTGGTTACTACGCCTGAGAAGGAATCGAAGAAAGGTATAGTAGAGCATTCAAGGTAGGATGGGTGAGTATTTTGAAGAACAGGTTGTGGAGGCGACAACAATACAAGTGGGTCATAAGGAATACCCTTCCGCTCGCTCAGGATGTCAATTTTGGCGCAGCGAGCCTCTAACCAGCACGATGGGGGCGGAGAAAGCAGTCCCTCACCCAGCAATGATCACAGCACAATTCTCAAGTCTGCGTTGATTCTTACTCTCACAATATCTGTCGTCTAGTTGAGGAAGAACCCTTCTCTATGCAGTCGGAAGTCAAGGCACGCCGGGCACGTTCAGGGAAAACCGAAAAATCTAACTACGCTTGCCGGACAGCCATCCTTGAGAGTCCCTGATGAATTGACTCCAGGGGCATTTGTGCTCCACCGTTTTCGTGAAATAAAGATACATTGGGATTTTGGGCTTTTGAGAGCCATTGTACCAGACGCCGTCAACACGCAGTTCTTTCACCATACCTTGGAGACGAAACGCACGGAGTTGGGCTAGGATTAGAGAGAGGTACGACGGGCGTTGGACCCCTGGATCCATCCCCCCCTTCCAAACGTACAAACGCAATCCAACGTACGGAGTATGTGCAACTTGATGCTTGAGATGAGGCCTATCATTGCCAACGACGAATCATCTTATTATTGCCGAGCGTAGGTAAGTTTTGAAATGTAGTCTTTTAGGGGAGCTCTGACGCTCCTAAGGACAACTTGGAATTCAGCAACAAGCTCGCCAAATCTGTCAAATGCATGGCGCAGAAAAGTCTTTCCCTAAGCATTGGGATTTTAAGGATGCGATTCTTGCGGTGAAGTCTCCTTACTCATTATTGAATCTCCCGCAAAAATGTCCAGCTGCAGAAGGCATTGTCATAGAAGAGGGAGGGCGAATTTTACACATCCCTCGAATCATACGATTAAGGGTTCATCCATGACGTAGATTCCAAGGAATCAAGGTTCTACTGGGAGAAAAGATGTGGAGCAGGAGGAGATCGAGCGTCATCGCAGCTTACAGGGCTGCATCATTGGGCGACAAACATCCACATTCTTGAGCCTGTCAAGCCTCAAGCCTTCACACGGGGATTTCCTCCGCCGCACGCTATCATCATGTGATGTGCATATCAAAAATAGGGATCGGTGGGATGTCAGGGGCAAGGCTTTCGAGATAGCTTCATTTACCATAGAGGTGCGGAGTACGAGGCATTCATTGATTCCGGTGTTGCCGTTACCTAAAAGCTCGGAAAGGAGTAAGAAGGGCTTTATGAGATTAGGAGTCTTTTAACTTGGTTGAGATGCTCGGCACCTGTCAACTTCTTGCTTTTTTAGATTTACCTTGCAGGAATCACGCAAAGGTGGAATACCGAGTATGGGGTGGTTTGAGATATCAAGAATATTCAAAACTCTATCTCGGCCGTTTGGGCACAGTACAGTGCTTTTGGACCCCGTGATATCGTGGACCCTGAATAATGGAATCCATGGATGAAGATACCGGTATGGAAAGCTTCCAAATGGGGTTTATCATTGAAGGATGTCCCACAGAGCCGACTTACCAGAAGTATATCTCCGATGGTAAGCCGCTGTTTACTGCAACGGGCACTAGGGGCACTAACGATTTAAGTGCTCCCAAGGATGAAAACTCATCGCAGATATCAAGTTCTCAGAAACGATTGTCTTGGATTCAACAAATCAATATTGCGGTCCGCATCGGATATGGCGTATACAACAGAAAAAAGTACGAAAGTACAGAAAATTTGACGAGGTTCAGCTTCACCGTAAGTTTCCTAGTCAAGGACCATTTGATGGTATAAAGTAGGTGACCAAATTGCTTTCACTTCCTGAAGTCAGCTCATTCATATATAGAGGCCTGGAAGTTGTTTTGTTTACCTGCACTGCAGGGTGTACGGAAGGTGTGTGCGCTGGCTAGTTGGGCTCTGGAGACTGGGGTTCAAACAAAAAAGTGTGTTTGCATTCAACAGACACGATCTCTATTTGCCATGTACAAACTTCAAGATCGTGTTCAAGGGGCCCTAGTTGATGATTACTAGTCTCAATTTATTACTCGGTGGAGCTTTGGAACGGCTACCTTGGTTGGCGAAAGATAAAAAATTGCCGACGCCTCCTACAGTTTCATCTGTACCTATGTATCAAAGTCCAATTGACATCCGGGTAGATAGATGCATTACTTCTTCCATATCATGCAGTAGATCATGATAACAAATGGGCCATAGCACATGGCAAAGATGTTTATATTATCAAGATTTAGCAGCAGTACCAAAGCAAGGAGATTTAAAAGCGCGATTGGCGATCACTTACTTGTACCTGCAGCTTGCCGAGCAAGCCATGAACATGCTCCGAGAGGTCGCTTTTCAGGTCATTAGAGGAAGAATACTTAGGACTTCTACATCGGCTTTCTTGATTACCGTTCACCTTGTGTATGCTTAACTAAATTCACTGAAATATGAGACAAATGTTGTTATTGCCATTGCTATTCATAAAAGATGGAATTCTGCAAAGATGCTCCTGCTCCTTGTATTTTTCAGACAATGAATTGTGTGATTGGCCCGGACTCGTGATCTTCAAAGCTATCCCAGCAACGACAGACCGAGCTCCAACCCCGCATAGCTACCTAAGCGCTGAAACGTTGTTGGCTCGAAGCTTCATAGCTTCAGAGCACATCAGTCGTCAAACTGGCTCCCAGACCATCCAAAAGGGATCGCCAACAACATCAACAGGAACGTCGTGAAGAACGTCGAGCCAGAAGCAAAGACAAGAGGAAGAGGAAGGAACGGAAATCCAAATCTAAATCGAGAAGATCCAGCAGATCGATACGATACGACAAGAAGATTCCAGAGGGAGTGTACGCCAATTTCACCGTCCCGTTGGCTGGCCTATTGAGCTCTGTCACCGCGAGATTATACGATATGGCTGCGCCATCGAGAACGAGTGAGGAGCGAACTTCTGAGAATACGCCGTTGCTACCGACGACCGAGACGAATCAACAGAATGGCGCTGGGTCGACTGCCGGTGCAAAGGTAAAGAAGGTTGGAAGATGGTTGGCAGACCATGCTATTATTATATTTATGAGCTTGCTACTTGCAGTTATCATCGTTGGCCTCAGTTTATATTTTACAGGTATTATGGTGTATTCAACAGCATCAACAGCCTTTACTGATTCGACGCAGTATACCGGCCCAAAGAGGCACCCGATGCTCCTCCTAAAGTCCCTGCTGAAGACATTGTATGCGATTCAGCTGCATGTGTCCATGCATCTTCCGAAATTCTCTACAACCTTTCTCCCAATTACAAAACCCTCGATCCGTGCGATGATTTTGAAGAGCTTGTTTGCGGCGGATGGGGTGATCGCCATGATCTCAGAGCGGACCAAGGCGAGTACGTATTCTCGACCCTAGCCGTGCTATCTCAGAAAATACCAGTCATATTTGAAGAAGTAATGCTAAATAAATGGCGTTGGCAGTGCATTTACTGGTACCATCATGAGCGAGAACTCGCAGATGTTGTTACGCCACATCCTCGAGGCTCCTTATCCCGCTGAATCCAACGTAAATGTTCTCACATAATATCTCAATGACCCAGCTAATATTTTCATAGCACTCGAACTTCTCTCCTGCCATACTCACTCAATCTGTTACTTCCATCGATGAATTGAATTTCAATAAGCTGAAAGCCGGTTATGATGCCTGCATGAATGAGGACACAATCAAGAAGATTGGGGTGAAGCCATTGAAGGAAATTATTCACCAAGTTGCAGACTTGTTTCCTATTGGAAAGTCACATGGCAATGCTGCTCTACTGCAAGCCAAAGACAGTGAGGCATTATCAGAGACAATTCTATACCTTCAGAAGTTAGGAATCTCGTCACTGATCTCTCTCGGTGCTGGTGCCGACGACAAAGATCCGGACACCGTGGTTGTACAAGCAGTACCACCGTACAAGATTGGTCTCGTTAAAGACTACTATCAAGATGAGAAAATCTTGGCTAAATACGAAGCTACTGTTCTTGACGTCTTCAATGCGCTTTATCCAGACCCAAAGCACGCAAACTCTACTAAGGATACTGTCCATGGTCTGATTAAGTTTGAAAAGAAATTGGCGGCTGCATCCCCAGATACAGAAGATGCAGAGGACGTGACAGTATGTTCCAAGAATTCTCGAGTGAAACCGCTTCACTAATTGCAACTCTTAGAAATATTATGTTCGTAATCGATTCTCTGAGCTTTCACCCAAAACCACTCCTGGTTCCTGTTATCTACTCCCTGCTATCCCCAAGCAGTGGGCCCCACTTCAAATACATCCAAATAATACACATCAGGAAAATACTAACTGCTACAGAATCCATTTTCTCTGAAAGATGCGGACCGTCTGACCCCACAGATCCGACTAGCGAAACTCGTCGGTAGCCTTGAGCCTGCAGACGTGAAAACAACACGAATCATAGTCGGATCGCCTGAATACATGAAGACCATGTCGAAGGTGTTAGTAAGCACGTCGAAAGAAGTCATACATACCTTTTTCGTATGGAAAGTGATCATACATACCTTTTTCGTATGGAAAGTGATCCAATCTTTTGCATCAGTCGTTGAAGCAGAGGAATTGAAACCCTACTCGAGATTTTCCAACGAACTCCAAGGCAAGGTAAGCTCTTGAGAATAGTACTCTGCAGCTATTTATCAACTAAACTTTGCTGACACCATCATAAAGGACCCTGAATCGACTCCAGAGCGTTGGAGGTTTTGCGTCAACCACGTGGACGATAGTCTGGGTTGGATCTTAAGTCGTTTCTTTTTCTTTGTCGAGAAAGCATTCTCTGCAAAGGCTAAAGACCTTGGAGACCAGATTGTCTCAGACATCAAGGAAATGTTCATAGAAAAGCTCAAGGTGTCAACTTGGATGGACAAAAGCGTCATCGATTTAGCTATCGAGAAGGTGCACAAAATCGTCCAGAAGATTGGATATCCAACAAAAGTGAGAGGCTACCATCCACTCGACCCTTGGCTCAAATACTAACCTGAAGCAAGAGCCCGGACATTATGGATCCAATCAGTCTAAAGAGATACTATCAGACTGTCGAGATCTCTCCATCAGACTTCTTCCGAAACGCACTAGAAGCGAGTCGTTTTGCTGTCGCCGAAGAATGGTCGACTCTAGGCAAGCCCGTGGATCGTGACCAGTGGGGTGTAAGTCTTGCGAATATTTAGTAGCCCTGCTCAATATAGCTGACTTGAACTTCAGATGACCACACCAACTGTTAATGCTTATTACAACCCTGTGAGTAGAAGTTGACCAAGACCTCACTTACTCTAGCGGTAATTATTTTCAGAGTACACAAATCGCTAACTGTGGTTATGAAGCCCGGTAACGAAATCGTATTTCCAGCAGGAATTATGGTAAGAATCACCGATTCTCGCCACTTGCTTTCGTACACTAAAATCAATAGCAATTTCCTGTGTTCGATGTTAACGTGCCACAATACCTTAGCTACGGTGCATTCGGTGCGGTGTCTGGTATGTAATCAAATTTCAAGGGCAAAATTCCTCTTCTTCAGTTTATCACTTCTTCCGCGAAAGCATCTCATCTTTTGAGTTACTCTTAACATTTCTACAAGTAAACTAACTCTTGATATTTGACTTACAGGCCATGAACTTTCTCACGCTTTCGATTCTACAGGTCGACACTATGATCAAAATGGTAATTTTACTGACTGGTGGAACGACAAGACTGTCGAGGGCTTCCAGGAACGGGCACAATGCTTCATTGATCAATACCATAATTACACGGTAGAAGGGCCAGATGGAAAACCTCTACACGTCAATGGAAAGCTCACCCTCGGCGAGAACATTGCCGATGCAGGAGGTATTACAGCCTCCTTTGCAGCTTGGCAGAAGCGCCGCTCAGAAACACCAAACCAGGATCTTCCGGGTCTCGAACACTTTACCCAAGAGCAGCTATTCTTTGTGAGTTATGCAAATTGGTGGTGCGGAAAGTCAAGAAAGGAAACGGCAATTGAGCGCATCTATACTGATCCTCACGCGCCGAAATGGGCGAGGATATTGGGTACAATGGCCAATTCTAAGGATTTTCTCCAGAGCTTCAATTGCCCGGCCAAGGAGCCGGTCTGTGAGCTCTGGTAGGCTCTTTCATTTGATCAAGTCACAGGTTACACAACAAGTACGGGTGTGATGGGCGTTTAGGAATTGGAAAAAGCAGTACGGCTATGCCAGTGTATCTAGTATGTTTAACACTAAATCCCTATTAATGACATTCCCTCCTTGAGCTCTATCAAGACTGTAGGTCGCTCGACTCTGCCATACTATTATTATCTTGCGACAAGTATCTCTTTGAGTCGCTTATATCAGCCACGTACTTCTGTGCCTCGGGCGCCTATTTTGTGCTGCCCAGACTAGGTGACGCACAAATACATTGACGCACACATTTGGCGCCCTGTATGAATAAGAGTTCAGTATTTATTTCCATAACATATACCACCTCTAGTAGAGTCTAGCCCTCCGGATGTTTCCATGAACGAGATTGATCCTCATACTTTTTCGCATCGATTCCGAGAACACATAAGTACTGTTCTGTAGCTTCGATTCCGAAGGTCCCGAACCCCCACCGCTCGGTCGACTGGTCGACATAGGGTACGGATTTTATCGAACCAATGAACACCCACTGCAATCTTAAGTCTAGTACTCGTGTGGTCTGACTATCGTACTGTCATCAGTCAATTCCAGGCTTCGAAAATGGGATTATCGATTGCCCTCCCCCACGGCAGGCTCCAGTGCATGGAGAAATCCATCACTAGAGAAAAAGTTTTCCTGCGAAGGGCTCCTTAGATACATAACCCTTGTGTTCGTTCGTGGTCAAAGATCTTCAAAAGCGAGACAGGAGGGTCGATCTGGAACCAGTCTCCAGATTTCAGCTATGCCCACAATACTTTAAAAGGCCAAGTCTCCAAAAGCATCAGTTAGAGAGATGATCTGTTCAGGATAACCTTTCTTACTTCTCTCAATTGGCAGTTAAGCTACTCCGAGTGTACGTTCAAGGAGTGACTGACATGAACGAACATGTACATAACATACATACGCGCATACATACATAGATACATACATATTCGGACTCAGCATAAAAGCTGACTCGAGTAAGCATCGTGCATGAAGGTGTAAGACCTGAGTCGAGAGGGAGGGAGTTATGAAAGAAGTACAAAGAAAGGAAATGCGACGTCAGCGTGAACTCGCGGTGTTCTTCCGCACAAGAGCAAGACGACGACGATTGGAGCTTCACCGCTTGGGGTACGCGGGGGGGGGGGGGGGGGGGGTACTTCGTACAGTACTTTGGATAGAGGGCCCTTTGGTGATGGTGTCGTTGTCACGAAGACATCGAGTCGTGAGTGGACCAAAAGCGAATAAGCTTCAGAAGCGAGATCTGGGGTAAAGCGGGGGAATGGCACTCTCAGCAATCCAGCTAGTGTACTGCGGTGCTGTAGAGCCCGGTGGTCCGGCAATAAGGAACAAACGTCTGTCATACCCCCCCTCCCCTAATTCGCTCTAAGGGAAATATGTACGAAGCAAACTATTGACCCGTTTCTCATCTCCTGCGCCTTCCTTGGGGTCTAGGTGCCCAAGACAAACCCTCTAGCTCCTACAAGCGTTGAGGCATGGCGTGTTGCTAACCTCAAAAACGATGCGTCCTCTAACGCCCCAAAACGAGCAAACCGAGAGGGGCGAAAGGGAAAGGGAAAATCTACCGTATCAGAAAGCCGCGTGGGAGAGCGGAATAACGCTCCCTCCCCCCTTTTCGTCCAAAGTGTTGATTTGCCTACGAGTCCGTACTGTACAAGTACTTGCTAGATATACTCCTGGACAGATAGAAGATAGGTAAGATGATACCAACAAATGAATGTTTGGGGAATCTACACCTAGCCAGCCAGCCGCTCTCGTGGACTCTGTACTTATTACTATCTCGCTTAATTGGGGTCTTCCGATTGATGGGGTCATCTTTCCTCGGTCTTGGGTCTTGGGTCTTGGGTCTTGGATACCCAGAAAGTGTAGTACAGTACCTATGTATATGCAGTAAGTTATGCTGATCGTACCACTTACCTCACTTCAAATAAGCTAGCGCCCTTGAGAGGGAAAAGTCCAATGGTCGACTGGGATAGACGGAGAAAGTCTATTGGGTTTCTGTCCCATCCCAAGAAACGTTGAGACAAATGACTAAAGCTTAGAAAAGCTGTAGGGGAGGAGAGCAGACTGCATGCGGGGATATGGAGCTTTGGAGTCTCCGACCTGAGAGCTTCGTCTCCCGTCCAAGCTCTCGAAACGCATGAAGCTAAGAGCTGCAATCCTTCAAAGACTGGTCCCGCCCCTGCTTTGAGCAAATGTTCTCGACTCGTCAATCTTGTCTCCAACGGTTTTTATATACATAGCTTCCCGGATTCTCCATCAAAGTCACAAGTAAACAGCGACACGAAGCACCGTCCAACCAATCCTCAAAATGTCCCGGAACACACAAGAAGACTTCTATATCAAAGACTCTATGAGCCCGCCCCAGACGAATGGGGCTGGGAACAATATCAACAATGGCGCAACCATCGACCATATGGAAGGGCTCAAGCCAATGCAAACGAACCTCACCCTCACACCTGAGATGTTCGAGAAGCTATATCTATCACCACAGAATCGAGTCTCCGGAGATCTAAGAAAGACATTTGGAAATCCAACTCCACTGTAAGATATTACCACCGGACATCTGAAGGTCCAAGCTGACTTTGGATATTCTTCAAGAGGCGTCCTTGGTTTCGCTACAGCACTTACACCATTATCTGCTGAACTGATGGGCTGGAGAGGCGCAACTGGCTTCACAGCAACTATGTAATATCCCCCATCACGACAACCAATTGATGGAAACACCACTAATGAGGATCACAGCGGAGCGAATTACTTCTTCGGCGGCATGCTCTTAATCATAACAGGACTTCTCGAGTTCATCCTAGGCAACACATTTCCCTCGGTCGTCTTCTTTGGTTTCGGAGCTCACTTCCTAACCTTTGCTTCTACATTCGAGTATGTCTATCTATCAATAGCCCTAAACATACCTACCTACCTACCTACCTACCTACCTACCTCCTTATGTTTCTGGAGATCAAAAGAAACTAATATGGTTGATTGGTCATTAGCTCTCGATATGCGGCTATCTCTTCATATACGACCGATGGCTCACAGACACAAACCCCTCCCTTCATGGCAGCCTACGGCTTTTACACTATATCAATGGCAATCATCTGTGCTATCTTCTTCATCTGCAGTATACGTACCAATATGGTCTTTGTCTTGATCTTCTTCTCTGCTATGATGGGTTTCTTACTCGTGACTGGGTATGTTTGTCCAGTTCTCTTCTTTTTCCAAAACTCCAAACCTAAACCCAAACACGAACACAAAAACACAATTGAACTAAATACTTTCATCTCCTCTCCTCTTCTCTATCCTTCTCTACCCTTCTCCTCTACTCTCTTCTTAATTAACCAAAACAAAAACAAAAAAGAAACGAAACTAACATCATCCTTAAAAAAAAAAGTGCATTCTGGGTCCTAGCAAACGGAAGCGCCGTCGTCGGTTCACGATTATTAGTCGGATCTGGTGCTTCCTTCTGGGCTGCTAGTATGTGTGGTTGGTATCTTTTATTGGTCATGTTACTTGCTGCTGTGGATATGCCAATTAGTTTACCCGTTGGTGATTTGAGTACTGTTATTAAGGGGGCTAGTGATAAGGCGAAGGCTAAGAAGGATAGGCAGGAATAAGGGGTGTTCTTTCTTTCTTTCTTTTTTTCAAGGAGGAGGGGAGAGGAGATGGACAGGGTGAGATATTGGTGTGGCTTTGTTGTGCGGTTCTTAATGAAGTATGTATGTATGTATGTATGTATGTATGTATACCTTATCAAGTACATGGAGGAGGATTGGCTTGTTATTGATAGGTAGGTAGGTACTTACTTACCTAGGTATCTACCTACCTTGAGGTGCTTTGGAGTTATGGAATGGAGCCCGGTTGATCGGTTGGTCGTGATTCTATCTAGCTAGCTAGCTAGCTACCTTAGCTAACTAATTAGCGAGAAAAAAGAGAAAAACAAAGATTAAAATATACCTACGAAGTACTACGAAGTAGCACTTTCTTTTTATTTATGTATGTATGTATGAATGAATGAGGAGTACGTACTTAGTCAGTGATTCGGTCTTATAGCTTAGCTCTTTTTTTCTTTTTCTTTTTAATATGATACAGAAGAGTTAAGATAGAGAGAGAGAGGGTTTTGTGTTATTTAAGTTTAAGTAAGGGGTGAGTGATTATGGATTATTTAGTGTTGATTGATACTTTTATTACTTGGTAGTAGGAATCACTGAAGTGAGTGAGGGTTATCTATGGTTTGTTTACTGGACTTGGTGGGCTATTGTGGGGTAGAGGTGTGGTTGGGGAGGGGGGGGGGGCAGGGGCAGGGGGTTTCTTAGTGGGAGTTGTGGGATTGGGATGTTGGATTTGTATCGGCTGAATTGTTTTGTAGGTCTTTGGTTAGTTTTGTCTTGTTCTATTGTTTGTCTCAAGTTGTCTAAGTTACAGTGCTTGGGAAGCAGATTAGGTCAACTGAATTAGAGGAGAGGTCAGAGAAAGACTGTCTTGTGGAAGTCCTGCTATCAAGATGCTGGCTGGATCTGGACTATTTGAAATTAGTGAGTGGTCTTGGGTAGAGGGTTGGGAAGCATACCCATAGGCTTCCTCCATCGGTTGCCACCTTACTCTACCTCCATCACTTCCGAGTCTTAACAATTGACACGGCCTCCCATTCTGGTCTCTTCCAGTCCGCATTGGCCTCCCAAAATTCCTTCAACTCCGGCGACTGCTGTTCCTGCGCGTGCGTGTATTCTCGAAGTTGGTGATAGCAGTAACGAATTCGTGCTTCATACATTCCTTGTTCGATACTTGGTTCCAGCCATGAGTATTAGACGGACAGAATCTAGAAGCACGGTTCACGATACCAACCGCAGGAACGAATTCGTACTCTGGTGACATCCCTCTACCGCCACGTCGGTTATCGTAGACGAGGTTGAGACTCTCGAGGCGTGGATGGCGAAGCAGAAGTTCGTCGATTTGCGTCTGGAAATGTTGTACGAAGTAGTTCTTTAAGTCATCGGAGAGCGTGATATGTTTGATTGCGGATCGTACATCGGAGCCGTGGATGTCGGTGAGTATATCGGTGGTCATTCTCTTTGCAGCGGCGGATGAGAATGATTCTACTTGGTATCTGTCGATGTAGATGGTGTCGAGCTCGAAGTTTATGTAGTGGTAGGAGTTTGACCCTGGTTGTCTTGACTTGATCAGTTTGTAGGTTCGCTGCATCTCCTGTCTTGTGAAGCTGTCGACTTGGAGAAGTGATGGCACCGGTCCGGCAAGGATCCTTATCGTAGTTCCGTGCAGTGATTTTGTGTTGATTTTGACTTCGAAGATGCGTGGCATCATGGCGAGGGAGATGATTCTTGTCTTTAGCTCTGGTGGAAGCTTGGGGTATTGAGACAACTTCCGGGGTTTCTTTATTGGTGCCATTGTGGGAGTTGTGGTCTTTTTGGGTGGTTGATGTTTGAGGGTGTGGTGTGGTGGTGGTTGATTGTTGAGGTTGTGATGATTTGAAGGTCAGTAGGGAGGGTATTGCGCTAGCATGTCACATGGGTTTGGTTATTCTCCTGCTCTATGGTGAATATTTTGCTATATTGTTTAAAGGTGTCTTTATTGAAATGTTGAAATAACTTGCGTCGCTTAATTGGGAAAGCTGTAAAGGTAACCTGCGTATGGCTTCAATTGTGGGGGCCCTCTATAATTTATTCTATATCCTAGGGATTTGCGAGATGTGGGAATACTTTTTTATAATTAGATTTAGATGAGTATACTTTTTTGGGGTGTATAGTGTAGGTAGGTTGAATGTCGCGCAAGTGGGTCATTCAAGTCAAATCAGTTAGTTACTCCAGAAGGTAATCAAAGATCGGTATTTGATTGACTATCATTTCATTCGTACACCTTGATCATGGATTTGAATAGCCATCCAGCTAAGAATCCAGCCATCCAGTCATGCTATTCACCATAGCTCGTACCTATCCACTTCCATCCTCGCCTATCAGCTGCGATCTGCTAATGTTTAAACCCGACGACGCTCTTTCACAATAGAACGCACTCTCAACTCCGGTTTCTTCCACTCAGAATTAGCCTCCCAGAAGTTCTTCATGTAGTCAGCTTTCTCCTCCTGCTTGCCAGCATTCTCAAAACCGGTGAGGTATCTAGCATAGTCGTATCCCCAGCATTCCTCCTGAGTATCGTGTTTGGTGCCATGAAGACATGCATACTTCTGAGGAAGTCTACGCTCTCTCCCAGTTGCAGTATCGAAATCGTACGTCTGCGGAGAAAGCTTCCTGTTTCTCCCACGATCATCATAAACAACAGTAAAGGTTGCAAGACATGGCAGATTGTATAGAAGTTCGTGCGTTTGGCTCCTAGCTGGATTAAAAAAGATCGCGTACATACTGAAATGATTGGAACCTTGGACAGCGATATGTTTAATTTGATGGTACAGGGTATGGCTTGTGTTGTTGGCTAAGATGGGTGGGTATACATGAAATAGCCTCTCTGGAAATCCTTGCCAGGCCAAGAAGACAGGATCGCATGTCTTGAAGAGTTGAAGAGGTAGGTTAGGTTGGAGCCCGCTATGTACGCATCTATGGTGGCTCCAGTTGGGGATGTAGATTGTATCGATTTCAAGGTTTATGTATTGGAAGCTGAAATCGTGAGGTGCTGTAATGAGCTTGTACTTTCTCAGGGCTTCCTCGCGGATCGCTTTGTTGGTGTGAAGAAGGTTAGGAACTGGACCTATATAGAAACTGAGAGTTAGTAATCGGGTTGAAAGACGTAATTCTGCGTTGTTATGAGGCATAGGATGGGTACACACACTGGTACGTATGCGCGTTGTAAATGTCTCGACTACGGTTGTTACCAGATCGAACTCTAGAATACGAGGGACCATCGCAAAGCCGACGATCTTTTGCTGCAGTTCAGAAGGGAGCTTGGGGTATTTGTTGAATCTTCTTGGGCGCACCATGGTCAGGAATGGCACTCTCGTCTGTTTGACGCGTTGTTCGGTTATTGTTTGAATGACGATTCTTTGGAAGAAAAATGAAGCATTGGTGCGTACCTATATAAGGTAGCTAAGCGAGTGCAAGGCGTCAATAATGGCTTCGGTTGAAAGTATTTCCATGTTTGATCTATTATTGTTCAATTATTCATTAGCAGGAGACATAAAAGCACGTCTCACTTCTGAGAGACTTACTTATTCTGAACACCCAATTCATTCTAAGCAATTAACGCACTCTAGGCAACTTATTGTCCTAAGATACTCGCTTACTCTGAGTAGGTAACCTGCTTTCTAGGTATCTCACTTGTTTTCTGATTCATCCATGTCAAGTGAGTAACTCAAATCAAGTTAATAGCTGAATAAGTAACTTCTTTAAAGCAAACCAATTTCTGAATATAAACTTAGTTATTATAGTCTTTTATGTACTGCCGTTGAAGCTCGCTAAAGATCTTATAGTATCTAATAAAAGGGTTCTTATCATACCAAAGTGTGATATCAAATTAGCGACTTGCTAAGTTATTAGCAACTCTCAGTAGGAGATGCATTGACTTCAAGAAATCTAAGATTAGAATATCTTATTATGTTTTCCCAGATCTCATAAAATACTAAGAGATAAAGATGTATTGGAAAGAATATCTTCTGTATTGTAGCAACATCTCAGGTTTGGTAGCCTCCTATGAAGTAATAGCAAACATAGCTCGCTTAGCTTAGCAAACACCAACACTGGAACAGCACAACTTCTTTCTATTAAACTTTAAATTCTATTATTTTCTTTTCCTTGTAAGATATCCTCCTAAGCTATCTCCAAATAATCTTTAAAAATGATGGTGATGGCAAATAATTCTAGTTTATTCATTGTAGAACCGCTTCCTGGGTGGGTGGGTTTGGTTTGACAGTGGAATCCTATGTACGGCTCTGAACTCAAGAGATGTCTTATGGTCTGGTACTAGTCTTGTTCTAAGCTACTCAGTTTTAGTCGTAATTAGGATATCATTATTAGGTGGTCTATGTTCTAGCCACCTCTTAGAAAAGGTGGCCAGATAAAATAGTGCTGCAACCCCCGGACATTATGAGCTGCATAAGAAGTCACACTTTATTGTTTGTTTCCCCTTCGGACCCAAGTTGTGGAAACACACTTTCACTAAAACCAAGTGGCTTCTATATTGATACAGGTTTGCTAAAGGGGGGACTAGAAAGGCGTATGCAAGATGGCACAAATTCGGCAGTCAAATGCACTCCTGCATATTCTTAAACTACCTAACGAGCAACAAGACTTTGAGAGTTATAAGTCCTTCGGAGCTACATCTTCCGCATCGACCCCCCTCTATCTGTGTTGCTGCAATATTCTGTTACTATACGCAACTTGGCTGCATGTTGTGAGATATGTGCTCAAAAGAGGAGGCAGAAGGGCCTTTGTGAAACGATGGTATTGTGAAGCTATTCAGCATTGCCACTCCTGCATCTGCCCGCAAAGGTAACACGCCATGAGACTTTGGGAAAAAAAAAAAGTTTAAAGTCTGCTTCGGCTCTGAGATTCCGAATCCACAGGCTACAGATGTAGACTTGGACATCGACGCCCTGTACGCGTAGAAACTGCAGTCGATCCACTTTCTAGTGTGCCAAGGTACAGTACATCAGCGGTTTCCACGCCTTCATCAAGTATCCATACTGCCGCCTTCATCCCATTCTCAACAATATAAACACTAATATTGATCTAGGTCATTAGACATTCGTTCTGCCTACCATCTTAAAACACAAGTTGGTGCCGAGTCAGCGTGCTGCATTTTTTTATGCAACTATGCACTTCTTGCACGAAATCATGGCAGCACCATAGTCTGAACTCCAGCAATAATCTACTAAACCTGTATTTGTTGTTGATAGCTGTACTGCTCATACATCAATTAGTAAATATGAAGAGAGAATTCGGGAATCACCTGAGAGATCGACACGGCTCAAAGAAATTTCCCCATTAAAATAAGGCGAACGATGGCGCTTGACTCGGTTCGCGAATTGCATCATGTCCATCGTCAAGCTAATTACTTGCAGAATCCACAGACTCGAAAGGTTCCGATGGCATCACGATAGTCGAACACTGTGCATAGAAAAAGTGTTCTTTCACAAATACTTCTGTCTTGTTGCACTAGAAAAAACATGTACATACACGATTCTGAACTCTTCCCCACACATCCCACCACTAGTCAAGCCAAGAAGCAGCTATGTGTCGATCTCATCCCCGAACAATCGGAGACAAGTCGCAGAGCATATGCCATTTCCCTAGTTGCAACGGTGCTTTGACAATCAATAAGGCATCGTTAGGCCACTTAGCTTGATGCGCTCCAAAATATTTTTGATATCAAATAGCTATATAATCACGCCTGGTTGTCAAAGCTGTAGACTACAGCTCTCTAGGAGCGATAATTCCTTCTAGCTCAAGCCATTTTGGTCTGTGGTCTTGAGCTAATGAAGCAAAGTAACACTCACTGCTAGGGAAACTCGTGGCCATGATCGCATTTCCCCCTTACTCGGGAGGTGGGAGCCAGAGCCCGGAACACAGCACGTATATGCAACTTGGGCACTAGCTTGAAAATCACCATCTTGATGTTTCTGTACCTTTCGTATGATGATGCCAAATACTCTAATCATACCTAATTGCCTATCTATGTACAATACAGTACAGTACGACTTTCGTACGTACGTCGTACCAGACTACAAAAACATATGGATGAAACAGATGCTGATGCAAGGAGAATAGAGTTGTGCCAGACAGATTTGAGTAGACAAGGTACGATCGATCTCATCTCATAGTGTTGTGCCTTCGTCGAAGTACTACAGTCCGGAGGAGTACAGCCGGGAGCAAAAAAATTCAGCTCGGAAATTCGTACCCAACCTCCTAATTATTTAGCGATGCACAGTCCCCTGGCGGGCCCTGAACTTCCTTTCCCTCCTCCAGCGGTGGTGGTGGTCTGCCAATGTGCCTGTGCCTGGCCGCTAACCCAGGGCTACGGCACTCCAGGCTTAAGGCCAGGGGATCCGATAAGATCTAACACCGAAGCAGCTTAACTCGCTGGGCCTTACAGGCCACCCAGGCTCTGCGGTCAGGCCCGTGGCTCCCCGGTCTTAGGTAACCCAAATTATAGGGCGACAGGCCAATTATCGTAGGCATCACAATTCCATGTCTTGGTCTGATGGCCACGACTGGCGCAGTCCTTCATTGCCCTCATCCAGTCCCGACAGCTGAGCACGGTTACAAGACGAGCCAATTTGACAGCCCCCCATGTCTAACCTTGACCTTGAAGGAGGAGCCCTGTTGGATTGGGCGCAGAGACGTGACGGGAGACGTGATGAGATGCGTGTGGATGTGGATGAAAAGATACACTCACTCTACTGCTCTATCACCTCCTCACTTCTTCCTCCCCCCAAATCCTACAAACACACACCACACCACCTCCAACACAACTGCCGTTACTGCTTGACCACCATCTCCCCCCTTCCCTAGGCCATTGCTACTACTACTACTGTGCTGGTACCTTTTTTTGTTCACACCTCTTCTAGCTTCTCTTGCCCTGGCAAGGTCATTGAACCTTCACGTCGTTTCATCGCCAATCACTGCCCCCTCACCTTCAATACCATTGCGGACCTCAGAAAGTCTCAGAAATATCTGTGAGAGGCCGGCTGTCCGACTTTGGCGCGTTGCACGACCGAGCTACGTGATGCGAGAAGGGTTTCTGCACTAACACACATCATACTTCGCTCTCGCCCACAATCATTTGTACACGCTTTTATAAAAGCAGTCAATTGGCCAGTCCGACGTGTCAACGCGTCGACTTGTCCAGCTGTGTTGTACGCTTCCCATTGACCGCCTGCAAACCACTGCGCGAACGATAGGTACTGTACCTTTCGAACAAGCAACATCCCGGAATCCAATAGAAAAATCATCAGACGATTTTCTGCCGCTCCCCATGCTAGCCAACGGTTGAAGCAGCTGCAGATTTAAAAACGGAAGAAACCCACATTGCCAGCAAAATGGAGGAAACTATTCAACAAAGACGGAGCCGTCCCTATTCTCGCGCTGAGACCATCTCCTCGAGAGACAGAGATAGAATTACTCCAACGAATTCCAGCAACAGCTCCTCCACGTACCTACCATCGCGACATAAGAAAGTGAGGGAATCGGACGGCGCAAGCATGCTGCACGAGAGGTTAAGGGAGAGAAAGGTCGAAAGCGCACGCCAGAGCCGAAGGCAGAGTATCGACTCAGCCTCGGTCGACTATCGCAACTTTCAAAGCTCACCGATGAAGGCTAACCATTCGAGAGATGACCGGAGGCCGAGCTCCAGTGGCATTGGTGCTGCTGCTCCCAGCAAGAAAGCCATGGGTGTCAAACAGATCGAGGAGGTAAGCATGCAGGTCTGAATTTGGAGTACATTATGGACTAATAAACTTTGTAGCAAGTATCGACTTTACACAAACAAAACTTCGATCTTAAGCTAGAGCTCTACCATCGTCGGGAACGCCAGGAGAAACTCGAAGCACGTCTAGAAGCTGCAGAAGCCAGGTTGGCAGAGCAAGAAGAGTTACAAGAAGTCAACGAGCAATTGCTCGCCGAGCTAGAGAAGAGAGATCAGGCTGTGGAAGAAGCCGTTGGCATTATCTGCGATCTGGAAGAGAAGGTCGAGAAATTAATGGAAGAACGAGAGATTGTGCGAAAGTTTGATGCACAAAATGAAGCAGGATACTTTAGTGGTAATCATGAAGGACATCCAAGCTCACCTCCGTCATTAGAAGCGTCACAGGATTCCAAATCAAGTCAATTACAGGTCAACAGTCAAACCAACGACAGGTTAGTTAGGATGCCATCGTTCCTCTCGGATCAAAGTGAGGGTGCTGAGGCCTTGAAGAGTCTTTACATTCCTATGGATCGAGGTTACAGTGGCTCGAACCTACCGAAGCTTTTGGAGGATGGTAAGACTGAAGATGGGATGGACAGTCCTCGTCTGAGCGTCCTCAGCGAGAGTTCTTTCCTCAGTGTCTACGGCGAGAAGCCACTGTCTCTCAATTCCGCTGATGCCCAAGATGACGCTGAATCACCACCACAAAGACGACATCGAGCTTCTTCAGCCGTGGAGAAATGGGTTGATGACCGCCCGGTAAAATCGAATACACCACCAGCACAGCTACGTCCAACTCGGGTCATTTCTTCCACACGCAAGAGTCAGTTGTTGTCTATCAACTCCGTTCTTGAATCACCTCTTCAGCGGTTGGAAAGAGGTGAAACACAGATTGGAAAAGTTGAGAATGAGACTTGAACAGGGGAACAAGTCGTCGCCTTCGAAACAAGAAGGTCACATGGAGCGGAGTCCCTCTGAACAAGAAAAGCGAGAAGAAAAGCGAAAGTCCAGAGAGGTGATACGTCGCATGGTTACAGACAAAGCCAGTTTTGATCGGCAACAGACATTACCACCCACTCCTGATACTGTCAGCACGAGTACACTGCGTCATTACAAGAACTCCAACGACACTCTACATGAGAGAAATCAGGCAGGGGATGGAGGCGAAGCTATGTATCTGACGGACAGTGCCAAGTTCCCTGTTCCTGTTGCAACACACAACGCGTACCAGTCGATGCTATCTATGCGACCAAGAAGTGCAGGAGAGACCGTCACAAGCCGACGTGAGGGACACGGCTGGGATACGGAGACACAAGATGATTTTACCGAGACGGGGAGCATTTCCAGCACAGGCACATATGACACGCCTCACAAGAGCGGATTCATATCCCCGGATCTCTTTTCTTTTGGAGGCCAAGATGATGGCAGGTTGTGGGCAAGAGATGTGATGTTCAACCACGAGTCTGCTGCTCGTCTTCCAACCCACAAAACACAACAACCCCTCGGATAATTACCGCCTAAATAGGGCCGAACCTCGCAGTGATCAGACAGTCACTCCGGAGTACTCTGAGGTTCAAAGAACAAGATTTAATAGCGGGTCAACTCAGTCCTCAACAAGCCCAATTGATACCTCTCCAAGGCCTGATCCTCCTGCTCGTCGCTCGTCGCTATCCGCTGCTGCCAAATTACGCAAGGCACCACCAAGTCTCAACCATGGTCGAGACCACAGCCAAGGAAGCCAGTCACACCTCAATCCAAGGAGAGTAAACGTTCCAGATTTACAGGCTTGTTCGCCCGTTCATCAACTTCTCCGTCTGTTAGTGGCAAATTTCCCAACCGGGAAGAATCCTCAAGCAATGGCAGTACCCACGACAACGGTGACATGCCAGGCAATAATGACATGGGGATCGGCATTGTGGGCGTTACGAGCAATAGAACGGATTACAATAGACCTCAGAATGGCAGCCGCCTTTCATCAAGACGTGGCGTCGATGATGATGAGCTGGATAGAGCGACACCACCGCCGATTCAGAGATCGAGACCAACCAACCCAGACATATGTACGACCTAGCTCAGCCGGTGCAGGAGCAGCAACCAGAAAGGAAAGTGCATTTGCCAATGGGTTTGGAGGTGAAGCATCGAACGATAGAAGGAGTATAGATGTCGAACGCTGTGCCGAGACCGAGGAAGCAAATGGGAAGAATGGCAATGGAGGTGGCAGAAAATGGTTAGGGAAACTCAGCAGAGCTGGGAGCTTGAGCAAGCGGGCTTGATCCCGAGCTCGTCTTATTGTCCTTTTGCTTAATTGTTTTCGCTTCTGGGATATGGAGTTTTGGTTGGGTCAACGGAGTTTCGGATCAATGGATGGGATATCCTAATCTCTTTTACTTTTTTACTGGCTGGTACTATGATACCTGTGGAACGGGAGGGATACTATGTTTTCAACTTAAAAACTCGGGCTGTATAATACAGGGAGCGATGGGGAGGACAAGACAGCAAAGCGCTATATCAAATGCTGCTTGCTAGCCTTTGTATATTAGGACCTGGAGAGGCTGGAGGGCTACGGTACTTCTGGGCTAGCTCACGAGCAGCCGAAGAATAATGGAGGCTAAGGCTAAGGCTAGGTGAAGGATCACCAGGGATAGATACCATAGCAAGATGATAAGAAGACTGCAATACATATATGACCAGGTCTTAATGACAAATTTCTTGTGATTCCTCAGTCTGATTTGATTTGAGTCAAGTGAGAGCTTAGTATTGCTAACTTGAATAGAATCTGTATCTCACTAAAGCTCATATCAGGTGATAAAGTATATCTCTCATTATTAAGCCTCCACTATTATAACGTACTCTGTCTACTTCGAGATTCATCCCTGCTCAAGTGTATACTCCGTAGAATCTTCCAGTTTCCAGACAAAACAGCCGATGGTATTTGGCAGGACAACTGCTTTTGCACGAATTTACTTTCGTAGATGCTTGCGAAGAGGGTCTACAGAGCAGTGGATCCGGGAAATCGGATGGATCTTTTCTTTTGGAATTTTGATGGTGCGTATGTCTGTGTGTATGTGTCTGTGTGTTTAAAGTAGAGAATAATGGAGATTTATCGGTTACTTACAGTAGTGTTGGTGGTTGTGGATACAGAACAGATTGGTGGATACTCACAAGATGGATGTTATGCTTTGCATTTGTGGGGTGCATATGAAGTTATGGGGTGCATAAGGGAAAGTATGATTGCTGTTAGCTGTATGGTATGGTTGTGTACTACCGTATGGAAATACATGTAGGTGAAGAAATAGTTGTCAGGTAGGTTTGATGTATAAGGCAATTATGAATCTTTTTCTTTTGCAGGGATGTTTGTGAGTATCGGTAAGGTACTTGACGAATAGCAGAGGGCTAGCTACTGTAGAGATTATGAAAGTCTAAACTAAGTACAGTGGAAGGAATATTATTTTAGTACAGAAAGATCTAGAATTGAGTAAGTTACTTCGTAAGTGGTGTTGCACGTTGACCCTTTGACTCGGTATAGAGGAGATTCATCGGAGTATCATGGTATACAATACACGATAATTCCTTACGAAAGAAGGTAAGTACCGATTCATATTTCGAATCCAACCCACTGGTCAGTGAGAGAACTGAAACTTCCAAGCACCAAAGGTCCAAAGCGGTAAGTACTTTCTTTGTACTAGCCACCAAGACTGTTCATTACTTCGTCTTAGACCTTACGAAGTACGCAGGTAACCAAATTCGTAATATACTGTACTCTGTACACAAATCCGTCCGCCTGGCACAACAACCGCCATTATAATCCCTACAGTACATCATTCTACCCACCTTTTTCTTTCTTTTTTCTCCTTTTGATTCAGAATATTATTCGGAAGTTATCGAAGCGTGTATGTCAAAGCTCATGAACTACGTCCGTGTCAATCAAATAGGTGGAGTTAGCTACTACAGAGTTTCCCCCCCTTTTTTTCGTATAGTATGAGGCACCACCACCGTACGGGCGCGCTACGGAGATATAAACTATGATATATGGAGAACTTTTTGGAGATCATTTTCGGAGTGGGTACGGTACGAAAAGTACTCGAGCACTGAGTACAGACAGTACTTACAGACATCGGACGGAATACGGGATTTCGGGACGAGAGTTGCGAGAGGATTTTCTTTTTTTAATAATAATGTGTCGGAGTATTCCTGGAGCTATATTTATTTTGTGATATACTGGTATGCATTGACTATTTGTGAATTGTCGGGATGGAGTGGTGGTGGAGGTGGTTGGGATGGATGAACCTGGAAATTAATGGGAAGGGGGAATTACCGGTTATAGAACAGGAGGGGAGAGGAGAGGGGAGAGGGGAGCTCCAATCCCGAATTTAGCGAGTTTCTCGCTTGTTCTCACGTTACGCTCCCCCTTTTTATATAAACGAGGTGAAGAGGTGGTTGATTGTGATGAGGACTACACCTTTTGCTCTATGATGAGGTAGGTTACTTAGATGTCACCAAATATAACAATCATTAGTACCTTAGAAAATAGATTATTTATTGGAGTACTCCGGGTCTAATTACACTCAGCTTGCCATTGCAGACATCTCTGATTTTTTTGTTTGTCGTTAAAGACGGTGAGATTATAGCTAGCCTAGTTACTCGCTGGATCCTTCTTAAGAATATCCACCTCTAGCGAGTAATTCTAGTGCTAAGTATACTGTAAAAGGCTTTTGTGAGACCTTATCGAGCTATTGTAGTGTACTTAGCTGAAGTAAAGAAGTTTTTTCATGCAGAGTTCCTCCAGTAAGTCAGATTCCTGTGCTATAGATTATCAATTCAAGGCTGGAGATTCAACAACCAAGCCAGAAGAGTGCACTCCTTGGTTTCTGAGAGCTTCGAAAAAAAATATCAAAGAATATAAGGCGGGAGAGGATGACAAATGTACGGAATTGTGTTGCTTTTGTAGGCATGGAATGTAGCAGACTCTTGACTTTCAAACAAGCAATACCAATTTCCAGCCGCAAATGTAGATCCGTGATCAATTGCCTTTGAACCAGTGCTGACGCCCGTCTTCAAGTCCTGGTGGGAGACAGCACCGAAGCGAGCATATGTGATGTGGGAACTGGAAATCTCGTCATAGACCTTCATGGTCATAAGAATTACGGGTTTGCTTATGCTTGGGGTGATAACAAATGGCACGTTGCAATTGCAAATCAATACATGACTATCAAGATCTGGGATGCACGTAGGTATATCTCTCAGGTTGCTTGCATAGGTACAACTGCCTAAATCTTCACACGAACTCGGTTGTAAATTGAACTTGAAGGTCTGTCCTATCGGATCGGGAAGAAATGGTTTGGTTACGGAATCGGCTGATTTTGACTCGATATTTAACGCCAATGTGTATCAAAGTCGCCAAGTCGTCGATTTCTACGGTAAAATCGGTGCATTTATTTTTCACCAGACAGCCAAGACCTTTTTATTGGAATTGATGACAAAATTACAGGTGATATTCTGAGCTTCAAGAGAACTGGCTCATCTTTAATTGAACCTGAACCATCCCGAGAGAATGTCTGAAATAATTGGAATTCCCTGAAAGTGAAAGATTGTTTGTGTATAGCAGCTTCAAATAATAATGCGCTCTGTATAAATCATTCTCATACAGTATATTGAAATGAATACCAGATTATTCGTTGCAATATACATGGTGTTACAAGCGCTTGTTGCAGAACATGTGCGTTTAGAGTATATACTACAGATTACAATAATTGTGTTTTGACTCTTTTTATCTTAGAGTTACAGACAGATTCCTTATACTGCTTATATACTGAAACCTAAAGAAAAGCGTAGCAAGGCGTTTGTAATTTCCAAAGGAAAGCAGGGGATAAATTGTTAGAAAATTGTGCTCGCTTAGGTTGCTTCTTTTTTCGGGGATGCGGATAGGACACCTTCTAGAGTTTAGGTGCGATGGTGCTTACTAGTATAGATGGAACAGAAACTACTGGCATGCCAACTCATTGTATACCACATTTGAATTCTTCCGAAACCCTCCAGACTGAAGGAAGGTGACCAAGCTGAGAGATATTCCAACCAGCAACAGGTAGCTAGCTTAGTTGGCTTAAGAGCCTTGATCTATCCTTACAGAATGGTATCTTGTGCCAATGAACGTGGAAAGATACATGTAAATGAGAAATGCCCATCTTCAACTCATTTGCAAGGCAAAGAATTACTTCAGACTTTTCACATATGCCGTCCATCCATTGTCATTCCTGCCCTTCAACATCATTCTCCTCTCCTATGCACGCTTCTTGCCAATAGCAAATGCACCCAGTACCGGTCTCTTCCATTCATTGTTTCCCTCATTTCTAATCTGAACTTCAAAGCTGTCGAGAAGAGCTACCAATTTTCGTAGTTTACAATCCTTGCTGAATGAGTTGCAACCAACCTCACGACACTTTCTACCACCAGCCGCCTTGGTGAATTTGTACTGGGTAGGCTGCATCATTGGCTGAGTCCACTTTCGTCGGTTGTCGAAGATGAGATCCAGACTGTTGAGGTTTTGATATTGGTGCAACATGTTTTTCAGTGGTGCGTCGACTGTCAAGAAGCCATATGATGGGTCTCGAATAGCGACATAACGAATTCTCTTAGAGAATGCACTGATACTCTCCGTGACAGGGATCATTAGGTGAAAATTTGGGAACATCGGGACTCCATGATTAGAGTTGTATGGGGATACGTTTTGCTTTTTGATGATGTAGAAGGTATCGATCTCTGGGTTGACATAAATGTGACCGTTAAGCGAGGGAATGTGCAGAAGGTTAATAGCAGCGGTGATAGGTGTATACTTTCTCAGCGCTTCTTGTCGAATTGCCTTGTTGATGTGTAAGATTGCTGGGACGGGACCACCGCGTAGGTTCACAGCATAGGTCTCAAAGTCCTTAACCTGGTAATGCTGGCACACCCCTTGGGTTACGATGTACACCTCGATTATTCGCGGTTGCATGGTGAGTCCGATGATGCGTACTTGCAACTCTGGAGGAATGCGGGGGAAAGCAGTGAATGTCTGAAAGAGCGCGTTTGGATCCATTGTTGCGATCTGTGGGTGGTACAATGGTCAAACCGCGGAGAGACTCAGCTACTCAAAGTAAGCAAGTGCCATAAGTCAAATAAGCTGTTTAAGAAGTGACTTACCAAGATGAAGTAGATAACTCAAGGAATTTGAGTTGTCCACATTGAGGTAATGCGGAGAGTGTGATGTTAAAAGAACTGAAATCGTTCGACAAGTTTGTCGAACGCGATCGTTTAGCGTCTTTCTCAAAACGCAAGGCGACTATTGCAAGAAATTGACCGCCTTCTATAAGTGCATTGGGTTCGAAGGACCCTAAACGATTGATTAATGGCAGGAGAATACAGAATCAACACAACATCTGTCAATCGCAATCACAATGGCGGAGCAAACAGCATCTGACGATCCGTTAGTTCCTCCTGCTTTCCTAATGGATTGGGAGGCTATACTCAACGACATCCTGATGGATCCACTGTTGGACAGGGCACCCATTCAAACCAAGATCCGCGATCTGCAACAAGAAGTTGACATGATTGAGGCACAAATTGACGTGGTAAGAACTCCTACCTACCAACCTCTCATGCCTACAGCTCACAACCGACATTCAAGTCCAGAAGGAAGTTAGAAAGAATCGTTAGATCTGAGGTCAAGTCTAGTACAGAGGACAGCTTGGAAAACCACAGACGCCTCAAAATTGTGATTGAAGATGCCGTCCACGAAGTGTCTATTGCGGAGATTGAATCAGATATGCGCTATTCTACAGCCAATTTTCTGCATCAATACATCAAGGTGAGTTACAAGTTTAGGTTTTTGGACGTCGTAGAAATCTCGCTGATTGTTTCCCGCCAGCTTACGGACGATGGTTCTAGCACCCATTCTCAGTTTGCTATACAATATGTAGGTACCTTGACCGTAAATGTCGAGACGACGCTAATGCTTTCTTCAGCGCGACGTCGTGGCTGCTGTTGAAGCTGTCAGGAATGGACACGAGGAAACGGAGCGGGAGTTAGACAAGGTTATTTCAGAGTTCATGGCTTTCAGAAAGTGGATGACTACCAATACAATCTTTAATATTAGAAATCACCGGCAACATCAGGTACATACATCCTTCAAACAACGCCAAGAAATCTAAGAACTAACCTCAAATAGCTGTCTGAGAGACAAGATATCAACCTGCTATCTGCTTTTAGAGAATTCAAGAACGAGATCGACGTAGGTATTCAAGGGTTATATCGCAAGAGCATGCCATCACTAACTATTCCTAGAGAAGAGCTGATTGGCACTCAAAGAATATGGATACTTCTGCAACTCAAGACAACCCAGACCCAGGCGAACTTGATCAACCTTTCCCAGCCCGTGATGGTATCTGGACTCTTCCGGCTAGTCTAGAGACGCTACTTTGTACTGAGCTTGCTATGGAGGACGCCACCAAGGTTAAAGAAGACCCGTCAAGCACAACCTCAGCCGAAGAAAATTCCTTACCAGAGCTCGAACTTCCTCAAACCGCCTCACCCTCCATTGATCTTGGTACGAAAGATATTGTTTCAACAAACTCTCCCACCGAGAACTTCATCCTCAATATAACGCACAACGTCCACCTGAAAAGACCAGACCTGCCAACGAAGACACGAGCAACAAACTCGCTAATGGCCTACATCAGTGCATTCCGCGAAATGTTGGTTCTCGGACTAGGCAGTGAAGAGCACAGAAGATACGTATTCTTCAATGTAAGAAACGAAGCAGAACTGGTTCATACACAGTTAATCGAAACCATCCAACCAGAATTCGCTTTCGTTCACAATATCCTAACTTCTAAGAAAGGAGATGTTAATGTGATCAAGAAATCGATCGAGCATTCGTTCACAGTTGACGGGTCATTCGTGTTATACTGCACTGATCTAGCCCATCAATCTCCACTCCCAAAAGTAGACTTTGTGATGGCTCCGATCCCAGATGTGTCGCCTTCTAAACGAAACAGACAACAGGCGTTTGATCTATGGTCTTCGAGGATTTCGACAACAAGAGATGGTGGTACATGTCTTACTATCTTCGAGGCATACAGAGATGATTGGATGGCGCCTCGATTGAGTCAGTTGTTGGAAGCACAAGGTTCAAAGGTTCCTGCGTGGCTTGAAGAGGCGAGCGAAAGACATGCTGTCTCTGGAGAAGTACCTCTGAGTGCTCTCTCAATATCGAAACCACCTCTCAACGCGCCCACTCCTTCGCTATCACCAAAAACCCCTGAGACCCCTAAGTGGCTCTTGAACGCAATGAAAAACCACAAAGAACCACGTCTGAATGCTGTTCCATCTTCAGGACCACCACTAATCAACTATTCCTCGCTGCGTAAACCAAGTCCTCAACAGACCCAACCAGACCCATCAGCAAAATTAGACGATATAGCTAAGGTTACTAGATTCCAGGAGCTATGTCGTAGATATGCAATGCAGGGAATCATGAAACCAAAAGAACTTCTTCGTCATTATGGTCGATTTCAGGAAAACGGAAAGATGGCTAGCTTGTAGAGTTGGAGTAGAGGACTTTTTGTACATAGACTAAGTGTAGATTTAGGTTAACTGGGAAATCAAGTTACAGTAGTTACTTGGGCCAAGTGAGATACCAAAAAAAAGGTAAATTGCCCTAAAGGGGATTTTATTGTTTAGATCAAGTAAGTGTTTCTCAAATTAGCTCTCTTAAGAGATTCAGACTCAAATTCAACATCCACAGACTTCAAAATAAGCTACAATCCGATCCTCCCTAAAAAAAAAATCTTTCAACACAACAACGATGTTAAAATAGGGTCACCCTAATGCCACCCCCTCACTTTCCCGTCGATTACAACACTCTTTAGCATTAGCAGGACAGGAAAGCTGCTATACCTATAATCAGTATTACCCATCTCCAAAAAATTTAGTACAAGTTCTGATTAAAACATTTGCTACTATATACTTCGTTATAAGCAGTTTTCTCTCTTGGAATCAACTAAACGAAAATGTTGAAGCCGTGAGTCCCGAAGACCAAATCCAGCTGTATGAAGGAATGGAACAGTCAACTGTCTCTAGGTCGTACGAGAAACTTTGTACAATAAGATAAATGGTACCCAACCAATGCAACTGCTCATCCGAGCTATTTCATAGCGCATCACAATCTCCCATCTCATCCCATCAATCAATCGATCAATAGGAAACGAGAATATATTCTGTGGAATGCAACAGTCATAGCGGATGAGTACCTTAAATGACCTACTTGATCCAACTTATCATACTTCTGGCTTTATTTGGAAACCTACTTGGTTCGATTAAGTCACGTAAGTGAGTCACTTGATTTGTTTAACTTATTATATTTTTACATAACTTTCGCTGCTAAACTATGTACCCGATAAAAGCTTACAATAACAAATGAAACATCTACTCTCCCTTGAGTTTGTCCTGTGTGACGCTGAAAGCTCTCTCTAGTAATGTGGCCTCCTCCTTTGTATGGCTGGCCTTCAATCCAGTGGCGACACTGGCACTTGGGTCACGGCCAGCGTACATGACGTGTTTGCGGTCATGGTGTTGCGTGTTGTTGAGCAGAGTCTCAATTCTGGGCTGAGTAAATGACCAAGCACCAGCGTTCAGAGGCTCTTCTTGACACCAGACGATAGTCTTGGCATTGGGGTATTGATCAAGGTTATCTCTCAATTGCTCCCATGGGAATGGGTTTAGTTGCTCGATACGTGTAATGGCTGTATCCTTGATACCTTGATCGGCACGATGTTTGTGGAGAGCAGCGTAAACTTGACCAGTGCAAAGAATAACGCGCTCAATTTCTTCGGGCTCGTTGACGGATTTGCCGTGCTCGGTTTCTGGGATAATCCACTTAAATTGCGAATCGCCGGTGAACTCTTCAATGGGCGATCGGGCTAGAGGGTGGCGGAGTAGGGACTTTGAGAAGAAAATAATGAGAGCTGAAGGATGTTAGCGAAACCCTGTACTATTCTCGAGGAAATCTTACGCTTTCGGAACTGTCTGTTCATTTGTCTTCGGAGAATGTGGAACAAGTTCGACGGGGTGGTCATGTAAGCAATCTGCATGTTACAGTCTTGATGTTGACGGTCCAGCTTGTCTGAGGAAGGGAAAATTCTGGGGTCCTCGTTACAGAGTTGAAGGTATCTCTCCATACGACCAGAAGAGTGCTCAGGTCCTTGCCCGTCATAACCGTGAGGTAATGACATGACCAGGCCAGATCTCTGCATCCACTTCACCTCACCTGAGGCAATAAATTGGTCAATAATACATTGGGCGTTGTTTGCAAAATCACCAAATTGTGCCTCCCACATGACGAGAGCATTTGGAGATGACAAGGAGTAACCGTATTCGAATCCAAGAGCACCAAACTCGCTTAGCGATGAGTTGGAGATGACGAACTTTCCCTGATCTTTGCTGATGTGCTGGAGAGGAGTGTAGGTCTTTTCGTTCTCTTGGTCGTGGAAAACAGCATGTCTCTGAGAGAACGTACCGCGCTCAACATCTTGACCAGAAACGCGGACATGGTGACCTTCATTGACAAGTGAGCCGAAAGCCAAAGCCTCTGCTGTAGACCAATCAATGTTGGTACCCTCGGCCACCGTCTTAACACGGTTGGCGAGAATTCGTTTCAAGTTGCGGTGAACATTAAAGTCCTCTGGCGCCGTACCGATAGTTGTGCCAATATGCTCCAGAGTGTGGACTGGGACACCAGTAGGGTTGTGAGGCAAAATCTCAGTAGCGAGCTCCTTTGGCGATTTGAAACCGTTCCACGCCGATGTGGTCCACTCTTTAGAACTTGGCTTGTAGTCTTTGCTCTTGGCGAAACTGTCTTCGAGCATACCCCAGACCCATTTTCGGTGCTCCTCGATATCCTCCTTGGTGAAACTCTTGTCCTTTAGAAGTTGGTTGACATAGATATCAATCTGTGGCTCGTGTGCCTGGATCTTCTTGTACATCAAAGGCTGGGTGAACGAAGGTTGATCGGTCTCATTGTGACCGTGCTTGCGGTAACAGACAAGATCAATAACTACGTCACGCTGGAATTCAGCACGCCAATCAGCAGCAAGCTGGCAAACATAGTTTACAGCCTCAACATCGTCAGCGTTAACATGGAATACTGGTGCATCGATGGACTTGGCGATATCGGTACAGTAAGCAGTTGAACGGGCAAAACGAGGATCAGTTGTGAAACCAATCTGGTTATTGACAACCAAGTGAATGGTACCTCCCGTAGAATAAGCGGGAAGTGAGTGGAAACCGAGACATTCGTAGACTACACCTTGAGCTGCAAAGGCTGCATCTCCGTGGAGCAAAACGCCCATAGCAGTCATGTGGGTCTTTTCATCGTTGTTGTAATGTTGAATTGCTCTTGTCTTGCCCAAAACAACGGGATCCTCAGCCTCGAGATGGGAAGGATTGGCGACGAGAGAAAGTTGGACACGCTTGCCAGAAGGTGTTGGTCGCTCAAAGTTCATTCCCAAATGGTACTTGACATCTCCAGATCCCTCGTCTTCTGCAGCAGCGGACCCACCGAATTCGCTGAAGATAGACTCATTTGGTTTGCGGACGACGTTACTGAGAACATTGAGACGGCCACGATGAGGCATACCAATGACAATATCCTTCACCCCGTAGTCCACACTGCGGTCAATGAGAGCCTTCATACCAGGGACCAATGTCTCGCAACCTTCCAGACCAAATCGCTTATCGTTAGGGTATTTTGTAGCTAAGAAACTCTCGAAACTTGAACTCCAGATGAGCCGGTCTAGAATTCGACGCTTCTCGTCGATAGAGTATTTAAATGGTTGCTCGACCTCCACACGCTCCCGAAGCCAGTCGCATTGCTCTCTGTCTGGGATATGGATATACTCCACACCATAAGAGCCACAGTAGATTCTCTCACAGGCGGCTATGATGTCACGTAAAGTCATCTTTTCGCGTCCTTCCTTCTTGAATCTAGGTAAAATACCGGGACCCAGAGTGTATTCGGTATCAAGATCTTTCTCGGTAAATTGGTAATGCTCAAGTCGGAGCTCCTTAGGATTAGAGTAACCAAATTCTTGAGCCTCGCGCCTGATACCCAGAGGATCGATATTTGCCTTGTGATGACCTCGAGCTTGGTAGGCACGAACCAGGAGTTGCACCTTCAAATGATTTGTGACCTCAGAACCTTCTCCAGCCATTCCGAGACCCGGAAGGAAACTTGGGACGCCACCAGTCGCTGCGGGCACGAGAGTTGGGGGAGGAGTAAAAGCTTGTGACATTGGCATATCACCACTCTCCATATTTCGGAAGTAGACCTGCCATGATATGTGGACACTTGAGGGATCCTCCTTCCATTGCATATACATCTCGTCGATGTAGTTTGCGGTATTTCCGGATAGGAAACTATCGTTTGGGTCAGGGGCAGAGGCGGTGGTAGCTGCATATCGTTTCTGAGTGAAGAGAGGAGCAGCATTGCGTTTTGAGGAGGTGAGTGGTGTTCTGGAGGTTGTGCAGAGGGATCTCGTCGAGCAGCCAGCTTTTAGGAGCTGGGAGCTCCTCTGACGTAAGGGACTGAAGCAGGTACGAAGCATTGCGCCGGCCAATGCGGGGAGATGTGGTAAATAGGAAGATGAGAAATACAAAGCTGAAAGAGCGAAGCTATGCCACTCAAAATGTGGTCACTTGGGGGGTTTGAGGGAAAATGAAAATGAAAATGAGGCAAAATGGGAACGTCGCAACCAAGAGCTGAATCAGATCTGCCATGCCTGCCAGCCGACCGGGCCGAAAATCGCTTAGCGTAGGGGAGGCAAGGCCAATACTGGGAGGGCTGGCAATAAGGGCGGCATGATTGGATTTAGACACGGTAAGGGTAAGAAGTGAGAGACAGGTACCTGTCTTCCTACCTATGTTTGGCGCACCTTGGCTCCTAATCTACTGCAGTGAATAATCTTGGCCTAGGAATCTTTGAACTCGTACCCTGCTCTATCACTTTTGCAGCTCTTCTTACCATAAACACATACACCCACATTGGCTTTGACAAGGATAGATGTCGCCCATCTGTACTGTACATACTGTACCTAGGTAGAAGTAGAGTACCGAAGGCACGGTACGTGGTCGGTACTTCTAGGTTGTACTGCAAATCGCGCGGTAAGGCAGCGAGAAAAGCGGCCGCACTGATTCTTGCCCAAGGCTGAGAGCAGCATCATACAAGCCAAAAACGCGCTCAACATCGCCAGTCTTGACATCCCAATTACTCAGCCAGGTGTAGACCATCAAATTTCACCCCAGAGGTGTCAGCAGATAAGGTCAAACGACGAAGGACTGGGTGACCACGGGGTCTTCATATTCTTGACTGCTTGAGTGCTACATAACACTGGAAGGCTGGCGAGAGCCCCTTTGCAGAAAAACCCGCAGTTAGATGCAGCGGCTACAAGAAACTTCTAGAGACTGAAAAAAAATGGCGCCCCAAACGGCAAATATCAAGGGGGCTGCTATATATACAAGAAGAAAGAGGGCACCTTGACCATTTCCAAGGACCAAAACTCCATACTATGGGTTCCTTTACCGTCTGGTGTCACGCCTGTCTCCATTGCAGTGGCCAATATCACGAGTATGTTTGCCTATTTTTCTTCCACATGTGTTCTTTTTTGCTCTCACTAACAAAATTGCAGACTTGCAGCAGACCCCTGCAACTGCAGCAAAGGTCATGCTGAAGATCTTCGAGAAGTCACCTGATGCTGCAGAAGCCGTGACACACGTCTTTCAGTTCAACTCTCCTACAGATCCTCGTGCAGAGGCAAATGCAATCAAGGATGTTTTAACAACCTTGATCAGCGAGCTAAAGGCCGGTGATGTCTCTGCACTGGCGGCTGGCAACTCAGGGGGTTCTTCATCAGCAGCGATGGCTATAGCAAGCGCCGTTGCTTCGAAGCCAGCGTCAGGAGCCAGTCGGTGGTATGATGATTCCCTTTTGAAGACGGATATTGAGCTTCAACAGAGTCTCATGAAGAAAGACCCTGCGCTGCATCGCACATACATGGAGGCGAGGCGGACCAAACCAGATACAATATCTGACTCGCAGTTCAACTCGCAGTTCTGGTCGACACGGACAAATATACTGAGAGCTCATGCAGTCGAGTCAAATCAGAAAAGGGGAACATATAATGTTTTGTCAGCAGTAAAACCACGCCAAGTAGGCGGCGAGCTAAAAATGAATATCAGCGCCGAGCAAGTCCAACTGATTTTTAGTCAACATCCACTTGTAAAGCGTGTCTACGATGAAAACGTGCCAAAACTCAACGAGATGGACTTTTGGTCCCGCTTTTTCCTGAGTCGTTTATTCAAAAAGCTGAAAGGGGAGCGGATCACAGAAGCAGACAGCACAGATCCAACCTTTGACAGATACCTTGACGCTCGAAACGAAGATGGTCTTAGCCAGAGGTTACAGGAGGCTCATATCCCTCATATTATTGATTTAGAAGGCAATGAAGAAAACCAAGGTGGATACAGGAGTGGAAACCGCAAAGATTGGACAATGAGGCCCGGCTCCGCGGCCAAAGTACCCATTGTTCGAACACTGAACAGTCTTAGTGAAAAGATCATGGCTGCCGTTGCGCCGTCTGATATTAACCCATCGGATCCCATTGGATTAGACGAGGGAGACATTCAACGCACTAGCCCTGAGAGATTTGCAAGGCGATGCAGAGGAGAATCGTATTATGCTCAATATTAAAGAGCAGAGCCAATTCTTCTCAAATGAAAAGTCCGAAGTGTCGGCGGAGGCGCTACTATATGCGAAACAAAACCCCTCTGAAATTCTCTTAGAGCTGCAAATGGATATCGATCCAACAGTCATGGAGCAGGATGCTGCAGGAGGACTCAATCTTCAGGCAGCTATCGGTGTTGTAGAAGACAGCGACAGCGAAGATGAGGAGAAGACAGCACACGTTGGCAGCAAATCTAGTCTGGCAGATGCCCAGAAGCAGATACTTGAAGGCGTTGCAGCAAGACGATCGGAGATGGACAGCTCAGACAGTAAGACCTCACTTTCGGGATTATCACAAAGTATCTTCGAGAGACTTACACTGACCCATGCCACGACCTTTGAGTTTCTACATCATTTCTGGCTTGTGTTCTTATCTGGAGATGCTGACCGTGCCGGTGAGCTTGCGAAGATGGTTGAAACGCTGGATAGAGCACTTGATCGCATCAACGCCGTGGCTAGTGATGCGGAAGCCGAGAGGAATGAAATCATTCAAATGCAGAAACAGAAAGTCGCAGACATTTATACAAAGACTGGGAAGAAGGTGAAGTGGGATCCTATTTTAAGATCGATTGGTGGTGGCGAGAAAGTAGTTAAAGAAATGATGGAGCCTGCAATAAAAGCATTGGATAAAGCATCACGAGAGTATAGAAAGGCGCTCGCTGCTGAAGGCATGGATGGGACAGGGAATGCATAGGCGGTAAACGATCATGAACCATAGCGAGGGAGTTGGGCATAGGTATGGGGACACTTTTGCCAGGCGCAATTCAAGAAGACATTGTACTACGAAAATAATAGCCTCGATTATAGGATCAATCAATAGAATCCTTTCAATCAATCGACTAAATGAAGAAAATTGGGCACCATCTGTAGGGTTCCAACAAGCAGTTCAATATGCTCTTCTCGAAGCCGGGTGTTCAAGCTCAAGCTTGACCTTAGGCAGGCCGCTTATAATATAAAGTCCTCTAATATGGTATTATCTGCACACTACTAGTGTTTCGGTCTAGCCATACAGCAAAAACATAGGTGACGTCTAGTCAACAAACGTAGACTGAGGAAAACATAAGGTAGTTCCTTCCTCAACATGCAAGTTAAGTCGACAGGTTTCCTGTACCTTCTAGTCAAGGCATTCCCCTTTCAATCTTGTTCAACATTATCAAAGATCATTGATTGGCAAGCAATAACGTACACTAGATATCTTGGGACAATGGAGAATACACCGTTATCGACGCGTAGAGTTCGCCGCAAAGAGTCCTTCGTCGGGCGGAGAGGCGTTGACTCGTCCGAATTATCTCCAAGTCCACATAGCTCTATTTTCGATGCCTTTTATTTCTCGAATAGCAATAGCGAAGAAAGAAAGCAATAACAACATCGTAGTCGAGACCCTTCCGATAAGCTCAGTGGACGATACCTCCATCATTCCAAATAATGATGACCACGAGCATGAGGTACGCGCCTTCGTCTTCGAGTTCCGAATTCACATGTCATTTCCCCAAAGGTCGAAGAGAGTCTGACGATTCTTAGTTTCTCTATGGCCGTGGTACAGTCTTGGATACCATTGTAGAGCAAAAGAGCATAGCAACTCTCAGCACCACAGCACGTACTAAATCAGTCGATGAGTTCCGAAGAGACAGCATTACTGAGAGAAAATTTCCCTTAATCAATCATCGCGATAGCCTCACTATTGCTAAAGTTCGGCGACAGCAATCTTTTAGCCTCGACGACCTCAGCTCCATCAACCGATCCTACCACGATGCATGCAGAACAATATCAGGAACATCTACAGCAAGAAATAAAGATAGACATGCTCCAGTCCAGGAAATCTACGCTCAACCCAGAACTCCCGTGGAAAAACCTCCTGAGAGACCTCTTACTCCGGAGGGAATGCCATCTTGGACGGCTTCGCAGCAGCTTACTTCCACTGGGGGATCAAATACGGGAAACCAGCAGGGAAGAAGTAGCCGATTGCAGCGCCTTTTTGGTGTCAGCCTTTCCGGTTTTACACCACCTCAGGGTCGTTCTGCATCTGCTCCTGTGAGAGGCGGAAGAGCTCCGAGATTTAGACCGCCGAGGAGCGTTTATGGGGACTTGGCTTCACATCCTTTTGCTACTGCTCCTGTTGCAAAGGCACGTCAAATTATCTCCTTTACTTTTGCGAGCTTCAAGTCAAATTATCTACTAACGATCATATACAGATCTCCACACGCACACCATCTTCCCAATTACCACGGCCAAGTGGAAGGCATCGACTGGGACAAAATATACGGCCAAACCAAGCAGGAGCAGAATCTTCGATGTTGTCATTACACACAGCTTTACAAACCTGCAAGTGATTTTTGTTCTTTATTTCTTACATATGGTTTGCTCACATCCTCCTAGATTATCCATCTCCCGCTCGGCCCACACATCCAGCATCTAATTCTCCACTCCCAGCACACCGATGCCCACATTACAAAGGCCGTCTTGCAGCTCTCAAAGCACTAGCTGCTAGTGCAAGTGGTCAGTTAGACCAAACAGGAGCCTACGTACCTCTTAACTCTGAACCTTCGTCCGCCTCATCTTCCCCTGCTCGTCTCCCTCGTTTCCGCGAGGACCGTGGAAGTATCTCCATCTCGGCTCCAAGCATATCAAGGCCCAGCATCTCTACACCAGAGGTAACATGTTGGAAATGTAGAGTCGAGCATGTAGGAAGCATCATCGACGGATGGTGGGTTAAGAGCGCGAGTTTCCTCTGTTTCGTCTGCTGTGGTATTGACATCAATGATGAGGCTGATGGAGCCGCTGGGGCTAGGTGGATTGGTGTTACGCATAGCGGTATGAGTGTCCGGGAATGGGATGTCGAGATGGGTAGGGAGGGAGAGACTCAGAGGGTTGATGAAATGAGGGATAGGAGAACCGTAAGGGCTGTGATGAGTGAGACACCTATTTTGCTTTGACTGCGAGTGGGGGGAGGTGATTTGTCGTTGTGTTAATCACCTTGGGTCTAGATATACGATAGAGGTGAGAGGACGAAGAAGGAGTTGGGATTGGGATTTTTATTAGTGATACCTCCGTAACCTCTTTGATTAAGCGCGAGGGAATACAGTACCTATAGGTAGGAATTAAATGGAGTTATAGAGAGAGATTTGATAAGCTGAGTTGGATATCTGTAGGTGAAGTGGTTTTGAGGCCTTGGTGGAGGGTTTTCACTCGGTTTAAGTGTAAAAGTGTCAGTTGATTTGAGTACGGGGACTTCTTGATTTGGGCTTGCACTTGATGTACTTAGAACGGACGTATCAAATCCACATCAACCCTACTGAAGCCAGTTAGCCATTTCGACTCACATTACTTGTAGCTTCTTCTGCTGTTCTTTCCTAGCCTCTGTGATCTCTTCTTTACTACGAGTAATAAATACATGCACATGGGATTTATTTTGCTTACATTAGTCGACTAAAATAGAGTAGTTGTACTGTACTGTACTGTACTCTGGGCTACCTATCTAGGTAAGAAGTAGGAGATATTTTATTTTATTTATTTGTTCATATACCGGTTGTACTTGGTTTTATAGATGTAGCTATGGTTGGTTGGTTGGTTGGTTATATTTTGTTGTGTAGGAAGTAAGGTAGGTAGTGAATTAGGTGTGGAGGTAAGTAGTTAGGTAAAATATTCTAGATCGATCTCTATCTACCTAGGTAGTTAAACTTTTTGGTTTTTTTTGGGTTGGATTTATAGAAGGAGAGTGTACTGTACTACTATTATCATTGTATTCCTGCTTCAGTGGAAATTGTAAGATTCTTCGAATTATCGGCTTTATGTACACGATCTTGATGTGTTCGATATACTCGGAGTTGCTGAGCTGAACGCGCTCTGAGAAATTTCAAAAAAAAAAAAAACACTGGTGAGGTTTTAGAAGATAAGTTATCTAGGGTATCTGGAATGTTTGTTTCTTTTCTTAAAAGATATTTCCACGAGCCATCTATTACTGTATCGAAATAGCACGTGGCGCATTACCAGTACTTTTTCCCTTGCCTCCGTCCCCCGGAATCCGGTGCTCGTGGTCGTCGTCTCAACTTTTTCGCTGTTTCAACTGGGGGACGGGAAGCCGGGAACGCAGTGTAACGAAACATGTGCTGGCGGCGGCGGTAGTTCATGCCCGTGGTGTCCACGTTCTTGTACGATGTTACACGTTACCTTACGGTAATCACAAATTGAGAAAGTTAAGATCTAGATATATTTCGTATTCGTGTCCATTTAACTTTCACGAGTTTTGCCTTGCTACTGTACCGTACAAACAAGCATCTTTGGAGTAAAGTTTTTCTTCTTCTTTTTCTTCTGTGAGAGACATGCCAAGAGATAAGTTAATAAGCTAAATCTGACATGCAGATCCCCATTAACTGTTTTTCTCCAGTTCCAGGTTCGGTTCAATCAGCTACTCTGTAGACGTGCTACGCCGCATTCTAGCATGAATCACCAGTCCCTTGGAACTCCCCCCCCCCAAGCCTTTCTGTGACCTTCTCCTCCAATATTCTCTTTTTATTTAAAAACCAAAACCAAAAAAAAGGGAAACTGACCTATCAGATGCTAGCGATTTACTAGATTTGGTGAACCAAGACCGAGCAGCCAAGGTACCTACGGCCCATTCAGCGACCAGTTAGTTTTATTTAACCGAACCTCTACCTACTGTAGCTACCTTTCAGAGCGTCTGGGCGCTCTCTCTTATTTTTCAGACTAAAACTCGTGATTCTAGACCAATCATAACGATCCCAATTTTTGGATTCGATGTTCCAAGACAGCTCGGCTACGGCCTGCTCGAGCTTTCGAGCTTTGATTGACCTTCCAAAACCTTGCAGATCTGGAGATGCGATACGCCTTTTGCAGGACGGAATTGGAGATGCCGGGTGACTTGTTTTTTTTTTTTGCCCTTTGCACTCTCCCCATCTCTCTCTTTTATCGATTACTGCGTATGAGGCACAGCGTACTGTACCGTAGATGAGATGGAGATGGAAATGGAAATGGATACTTGATACGTCCGTACGTACCATTTCAAATCCGACGGCGCTGGCTGGGTGGAACTTCATATAACTCGTCAGCTCGTATATCTTCGTCTCCTATCCTCTGTCTTTCCCCCCCCCTTGACTGACGATAAACACTGTACGGGAAAGGTGTGGCTTAACCTTCGTAACTTTATATATAAGCATGAAGTTGCGCTGATCTTTTCTTGGGACTCTCTTTGGCTTGCTTCTTACCTACGCTACCTCCGTCAAAAATAATATTTTAGGTTTGAATCTTGCTTCACCATTTTCACGTACATACAGTACATACATAACCTTTCCCGACGGAACGTCCGTCCGTACCTACGTACCTGCGCCACAGGACTCTTCTTTAACTTGTATATATACAACTCGTCCTACCTCAAAACCACACCCCTACCTACACATACCGCTACTTTTTTGTTTTTCTCTTTTGTTTTCGCATTACACGAGAAAGATCTTTGAGGATTTTTCGATTCGAGGATACGAAAGAAATATATATATATACATATATATACTGTTGCTTTACGTCGTCGATAAAATTCGGATCAGATAAGCAAGATGTCGTTGGACTTCAGTATCCTTGAACTTGCGACAAGGTATCCTGCTGCTACTTTGGCTGCCGGCGTCTTGGTTGTCTTGTATGTACGACGTGTATATGCGGAAAGGAGATCGAAACTTCCGTTTCCTGTTGCCAAAGTGAAGGATGAGGGGAAATTAAAAGGGACGGATTCTTTGATGGAAGCTCGAGGTCAAGTAAGATATATTCGTCCATTTACCTTTCGTACTCCCTCCCATAAGCTTTGCCAAATTAATCTAGTTACGAATAATTGGGGACAAAGAAAGGAGGAGGAAAAAAAATCAGAAAGAGCTTACAAGTTTATTTACTTTTAGTTCCCGGATACACCATTCATATTCCCTATGGACGATCAATGGGTAATCCTCCCGCACTCACTGGTCAACGAAGTAAAAAACATCAACAACGACAAACTCTCGTTCATGAAGCTCAACTATCAAAGAATGGAAGGGAGATATACAGGAATAGGACAATATGACCACGACGAAGGCGTAGCAGCCATCCGAAACGATCTCACTCGAAACATCGCGAGAGTGTTAAGCGATCTCCAAGACGAAGTATCATTCGCACTCGACAAACAACTTGGGGATCGACCAGATTGGAAAGACATGTGGGTATTTGGAGACGTCCTACAAATTGTAGCGAGATTGAGTGCCAGGACTTTTGTAGGGATGCCACTGTGTAGAGACGAAGATTGGATCAACAAGACCATTAATCTAACAACCGATACCGTCATGGGCGTTAACGCCATCAAGAAATATCCACATTACCTACGACCACTCGTCGCACCCTTCATCCCTGAAATCCGTCAGATAACCAAGAATCAAGAGTTCGTTCAGAACAAGATCAAATCTCAAGTCACGGCCATCATAGCAGCGACCAAGGAGTCTGGAAATCTACAGGTGAAGCCGTCGGCTGAGGATATCGAGGATGATGATGTGACCGATGAGAATCATAACCTAGTCTATTGGATCATCAAGAATTTCAAGGATCCCGAGAAGGTTACCGTCAAGGAGATTGGACTCATCGAGACGGGTACCGCCTTCGCTGCTATACATACTACTTCCATGGCGCTCTCACACGCTATCTTCGATCTGGCTGCTCATCCTGATGTGGCTGAGGAACTTCGCAGGGAGATCAGTGAGGTGATTGCCGAGGAGAATTATCCGGATCGGATGTTGAAGAAGACTAGTATGCCTAAGTTGAAGAAGTTGGATAGTTTTATTAAGGAGAGTCAGAGGATGAGTCCTCCTGGGATGAGTATGTCTTTATCTTTTTCTTTATCTTTCTGTTCCTCATTCTTACCCTCTTTCTGTCTCTCTCTCTCTCTCTAAGATATTTCTCTATCTATCTATCTAGCCTATTCTTTTTTTTAGCTAACGAAATACATAGTAAACATGTCCCGACTAGTCGTAGCCAAAAAAGGAATCACCCTCTCAACAGGCCACCACCTCCCCTACGGAACCTTCACCGGCTTCGGCCTTCACCGGCTTCGGCGCCCCCTTCTACAACACCTCCACCTCACCACCCAACACCATAATGACCAGCCCCACACAGAAACCACTCACCGAATTCTACGCCTGGCGATTCAGCGATCTGCGTACCCAGACCGGAGAAGAGAATAAGCATTCCTTCGTCTCGGTCGATAATGATGATATTGCTTTCGGTGCTGGCAGACATGCTTGTCCCGGTCGCTTCTTTGCTAGTAATGAGATTAAGGTCGTGCTTGTGGAGTTGTTGAAGAGGTATGATATTGGTTTGGGCCCGGAGGGTCAGGGTGAGAGTGCGGAGTTTAAGAGACCTCTTTTGGTTGAGCATGATACCTTCTATGCTCCGGATCCCTATTCTAAGGTGTTTGTGAGGAATCGAAAGGTGTAGTTGGGAAAGGAATTGTTTATATGTTTGAGGAGTATTGCAGCATTTTGTATCGTGCATACATTCTAACTTTCCATATATTAAATAAAGGCCAGAAAGACATTCGCTTTCCTAGGTTGGCGGATGCTAGGAGAGAACTTGACGTTAATTCATCAAGTATAAAGAAGTGATTCATTTTCGTGAGAGCATGTTTTACAGGCTTGGGTTACGTTACTTACCAAGTCTACAATATACTTTCATATGCTGGCTATCTAAGCAAGTTATGGTATCCTTTTCATTAATCGTGCTAAAATAACTACTCAATAATTATTGTTCATTTCTGCATCATAATCCAGAAATAAAATAACTCCTGAAATGCACGCCGGCTAATGGGAGAGAAATACATCTACGTACTCCGACCTATTTTCAGAGAAACCCGAAAGAAAAGAAAAGAACAGCAGTACATACTGCCTGTCCTTAGATATAAACATATCGATATAGTCAGTTGCCAGACCTCATTCCTTAATCCCATACCATGAAAGCCAATCCAGATCTGATATTCGCAAGCGCCTTAATCCACAGTTTTGACTCTCTTCCTCTGAGATACGCAGCCCCGACTCTTGAGTTTTGGAAGACCTCGGACTGCTAAAGCTCGCAATATTTAAGCTGCTCAAATCAACCCATTGGTTCAAGATCCAAGGCCTCCCACAAAAGTCAATAGAACACGCTCCAACAGTTATTTTACTTATTCAATAGGCGCAAAAAAACGACTCGCCTCGATAATTTCCTTGTCACCATTTGCAAAGTCCCATCCCACAATCGTCGGCGTTTGGCTGCATGAGATAATTCGACGTGCATCAAATTGTAGCTTGAAAACTCTGTAATTTTCCACTGCTCGATGCCCGTGGTGATGATGATGATGAAGAGCAGCAGGAGGAGCTATTGGAGCGGCATTCTGTTGGGCAGGTGCCGGACCGGCTTGGATCATGGCCTGCATGGCCTGGATGGCCGCTTGTGCTGGAGCATGATTCATCGGTTGGTTGGCTCCTTGCAACACGGCAGTTGTGGGGACTATGGGAGCGGGGAGTTGTATTGTTGGAGTTTGATGAAGATTAGTAGCAGGCGCGGCCGGGGGGTTCCCTTGAGCGCGCTGAGCAGCCAAAGCCCCATCTTCTTGACGAAGTGTATGTTGAGCTTTCCAAACACCTTCCTTATCTCTTCGCCAGATGATAATTGTTCCGTCATAAGACCCTGAAACAATGCGTCCAAATTTTCCACCGCCTCCTCCAGGAGGTAGTTTGGCACCGTAAGCAGTGATATCTTCAGGCCTGCGCGAGCCAGCGTTCCTAGAGCGACCTCGTTGTAAGTCCATATTACGTGAAACCTTCCCTTCGTCAACAGCCTTGAAATATTCGTTGTCAATTAACTTTGCGTCCTCCTTGTCTTCTTCTACACTGTATGGCAAATCGCCGAAGCCAGCTTGGACAGTACGAACAAGGTCGGAGTGAGCTCTTAAACTAGCCACTTCCAACCCAGAATCTTTATCGAAAACTTTAACCTCATTATCGCTGCTACCGCTGACTATGCGCCGACCATCATATTGCACACAAGCAATGCCTTTGGTATGGCCAATGAGTGTCCGCACACAGGTCTGGTCTGGCCAGTCCCACACTTTGATAGTACGATCTCCAGATGCAGACACGACTTGGTTTCCGAAAATTTGGACAGCGTTGACAGCCGCACCATGGCCTTCCAAAACAGCTATGATGGAGTAAGGTGGTTTTACAGGCAGACCTGATGTGGGTGTGGGATTGAAACCGTAGTTCATGAGATGTGTTGGGACGGGATTGACAGCCTCTGCCGGTCTTGGATACCAAGCATCTCCTGGAAGTAAAGGATGACGATTGAAAATCTTTATTGTCTTGTCTTTCGAGCAAGTCACCAAAACGTTGTCGTCGAACCTGACGTTCAACACTGACTCGTGATGGGCTCTTCGAATCCGCTGTATTATTAATTTTCCAGTAGAGAATCGCCAAAGGCAAATCGTGGCATCACTACTCCCAGACACAATTAAATCCGTGGCCCGGTTAGCATCAAATTGAAGGCAAAGTACTGAGCCAGCATGTCCTTTAAGAGGCTCGTAAACGAGCCGCTGGGTATTGAGATCCCAAACCCTGAGGGTTTTATCGCGACTGCCGCTGACAAGAAACTGGCCAGAGTATTGTATTGTGTATATGCATTCTCTGTGACCATCTGCAGGGTAATGCGGGTGTGGTAATTGAAAGTTAGTATACTTCTCTGCTTCCCAATTTGCCTCCAACTTCCGTCTCAAAGAATAAAGACGTTGCCAGTCCAGTTTTGGCTGTGGTTGCTCCTGCATATTACTTCTGTCCAGAGCCACCAACCGCGATTTTGTCACTTCTGCCAGAGCATCAGACTCCCAAGCTGCTGGTGCTTTGCCAGAACGAGATCTACGCTCTGAAACATCCGTCATGATCGCGTCCTCCTTGCTGTCCTGCCGCCGTGCGTTCCCCATTGGCTTATGCGAAAAACTCGCAATTGAGGGTGGTTGGTTCTCCTGATTGCGGCTGCCTGATGGACCAAAAAGAGAGGATTGCCCAGAGATGTGCGGTGGTCGAGATACAAATGTAGAATCGGCATCTATCATTTCAGAGTCGTCATCTAATTGAAGTGGTTGAGGGGAACGTTGCGAGGTTTGCTGGAAGACGGCCGCTGTAGTGCCCAGTTGTAGTCGGGAAGCGAGCGAGTTCTCAAAGTCTAGAACTTCTGTAGGTAGGACCCTGAAACCCTCAAGATAATATAGGTGCTCCCACAGCTTTCTATCCATAGCCAGACGCCTCCATTCAGAAGACGCTAATGCTGTGTGGATTAGTGACACAGGATCCAGGTATCCAAGAATCTTTAAGCAAACTTCGGGTGGCAGTTTTTGGAAGAAGTTGATAAATAATCGTGGTCGAAGGCGCTCAACAATCTGGGACACTTGGGAAGTAGGAATGGAGTTCAGGATGTTCATCACATATGCTATAGGCAGAGGTCAGCAAGTGTGGTAGATAAAACAACAGCCAGTGGACTTCCGACTTAGCTTACCAATTTGTTCTTGAGGAGATAGGGTGCCGATCCATGATGGTAGCTCTTGGACTGGCAAGGTCTCCTGTCCAGAATTACTCCCATTGCCTCCATCGCTATTGCCAGTGCTCAGAGGTGCCTCGCTATAGCCTTCGTCCAGAGGCTGGCTCTCGAAAGACATAACGCGTTAATGACTCGGGTTGGATGATATCGGGAAGCACTTGTGCAACCTCCACACGTAATTGTCCGCCGGTATCAGATTGAGAAGTTGTCGTCGTCGTCGTTGCTGTCGTTGAGAGTAGAGGTGAGGGCAGAGGAGCGGAGTGCTGCGCCGTGATGAAGGTCAGTTTGGGTTCGGTAGTAGCCGTAATGGATGAGGCAGGGGGGGGGGGGCAACAACAAGCGCTTAGGCGCGAAGCTGCGCAAAAGTTGGAAGGTACCGGTAGATGAGATCTCAACAAACAGAATATTTGTAGAGAGCCCGACATGCAGAGATCTCTGGACTCTTGTACTCTGCCTACAAGAACTCAAAGACTAGAGCGTTTCACTTCGAATTCTGATGACATTGGTAAGCCATAACAACCTTCTAGAATTTCGGAGCCCTTCCTCATTCGGTTCAATGCGTGCACGACTCATAAACTATTATTTTGTATATTTTCGTATCCAGTACGAAAGATACAATACTGTCTGTCTCCTCAGAAGTCTGCGAAGTACTGTACTGTCCATGTACATAGAGTACATTACTTCGGCACACTGCGAGGTACGGTGCCTAGGTAGGTACTGTCAGGGCGGGCGATTGTCAGTTACAACACATGAACCAGACCCTCTCTTGTGCCGATACAGATGGACAACACTACAGTACTAGTACTACCGAACCCCTCCGTCAGCCTCCACAAGTAATGTTGATAAGGAACTAGGCACTTAGAGTTTGCACTGATTGCCTAGGTAGATTGCCTAGATTGCCTGTTGCTATCATACTGTATTGGATTTGGATGTGCTTTCGAGCTTTCTGCCCTTGCGCAGAGCTATTTAGCTTTTGTCTACCAGCTTGCTTACCTATGAGCGGATCAGTTTATTATTACGCCGCAGACGCCATCAGCATGACCTTGTCATGTCAGATCATGTTGATGAATTCGGCGATGGAATTACAGCACTACCACTCATCCTCATACTCTTATTATTGCTAGGACAAGTCCGATATGGCCGGGATCAAGTATCAGGTATCGAGTACCACCGTCCCCATCCTTTCGCAACAATTGCGCTCCTGGCGGCCTTGTGACTGGCTGGGTGGTCTGGTCTGAGTGTGTAATGCCTTTGTGTGTTGCCAGACAGGAATGCGTGGACGACTTGAAGTTTCTGGAACAACAATAAATAATAAAGCCAATACCCTGATCTACCTCGACTTGGCGACGATACACACCCGAAGGATATGCACGGCAGACAGATCGCGACCAGCATTCTCTGTCGGATGTAGAAGAAGAATAATAATAATAATGATCATACATAAAAGTCTACTTCTATACCTTGGGTACACGCTGTTATGTTTAATTATTATACACCACTACTGAGGTGTTGTCACTGTTGTATCATACCCTACCACGCCTACCACCCTACCACCACCCTCCTACCCTACCTTACCGGTACTGAGGTTTCCCTTTCCCTGTGCTTCTTCCCTGTTGCGAGCGAATTGGGCTCCTGTGGGCGGTGGGCAGCCACTTGCTGGGCGTGAGTGGCTAGTTTGTTTTAGGCTACTCTACCTGCATTGCTCCACCCAGGCCCTTGCCGGAGGCAGTTATGCGCCCCTTGGATGAGACAAACCACCAACGACCGTTCCGAATCAAGAAGGATTGAGCATTTCGACTATCCTTACTCTACTGCGTCTACGAATCCCCCCTCTCTCCCACCAACAACCAACCCATACCACGCATCACCACCACAACTCCCGATATTGTTGAATGCCGCCGACCCTGAGAATCGCCTTCTAATCGTTGTTAAATGTCGGGCGTTGCCACGCAAATGGCTCATGCTCATGCACCACTCTCGAGAACGAACACAGCGCCAGTCTTCCAGACGAGGAACACCGCAAATGGACTTCCTGGTCTTAGCCATACCATGAGCACTATGAGCCATGCTTCGCGATCTTCGCAGATGTCAGGCTCGACAGCCTACACAACGTCGTCCTCATCTGCAGCTTCAACCACTTCCTCCATGACTAGCGTTGCTACGCTGGTACCACCAGTCAATGGCGGCCCTGTACAAGCAACGAACAATATCATAAACCAGAAGGCCGATGCGTCCAGGTCCCTTTATCAAATCTGCGTGAACCTGCGGCAGCGATTAGCACAAGTCCCAGGATTCGACCTCCATCTGACCGACTCCGACGATGAGGATGAGGGGGAGGATATGGACCCAGTATCGTCACTATGGCGGTGCTTGCGGAAAGGGACACCGTTAATGACAATATACAACGCTATCCAACCACCTGAACCTCTGCGGATTGATGATTCGGTGGCCGAGCAGAAGCGACCGAAAATCGCCGCTTTCAAGTTCGTCGAAGCATGCCTGAAGGACATGAAGCTTCCTCCTGGAGAGTGTTTTGCACTGTCGGATCTTTTCGGTGACGATACGACGGGCTTTGTGAAGGTATTTATATTTCATCATTAAACGGGTGTCCAGTTCAAGGTCCAGGTCAGGGCCCAGTCCAATCCTCTATGGACCTTGAACTTTCTGTTTTACTAGCGTCAAGATGAGGCTCTGGGACGCAGTCTACATTCGAGAATCGCGTTCTATTTAACGTTTGGGACATAGAGCAAATTTTGTAACTAACTCGATCACAATTAGGTCACCCAAGTTATCAATATCGTCCTCGACGTCGCCGATCAGCGTGGCCATCTCCTAACAACACAGACCGAAGATGAGGCACCTTCTGCGACCGTTCCTGGCTCGAAGATGAGCTACAGAGACCATGTTGTTCGTGAACTTGTCGACACCGAGCGCAAATACGTCCAAGATCTCGAGAACCTACACGAGTTGAAGAAGATAATAGAGCAGAAAGGGGTGATTCCAGGAGATGTGGTTCACGACATATTTTTAAATATCAATGCGATTCTTGACTTCCAAAGAAGATTTCTGATCAAAATCGAAACGACTAACTCACAGCCGGATGCGAGGCAGGAATGGGGCCTGCCATTTACAAATTACGAGGAGGCTTTTGGAATTTATCAGCCTTTCATCGCAAACCAACGCAAAGCTGCGGCCATTGCCAAAAGAGAGTTCGACAAAATATCCATGGCTGATCACCCTGTCGTTGTTGATTTCAATACTTTAGATGGATTTTTGCTGAAACCCATGCAACGTCTAGTAAAATATCCTCTTCTCTTAAAGGTAAGTCGTAATTCGTATACTATAATCTATCCGTGCTAATACCTGCTAGGACCTACGCGACAAGACAGGGGCAGACGACGAGACTAAGGCTGATCTTACTGCTGGAATCGAAGCTTCCAATAGAGTGCTTTCGCTAGCTAATGCGGCTGTTGATCGCGAATTGAGAAACGAAGCTCTAGCAGACCTATGTTCCCGAGTTGATGACTGGAAAAACCATCGTGTTGACCATTTCGGGGATCTCCTCCTTCATGGCCATTTCCCTGTTGTCACAGGAAAAAGCGACGTGCAGAAAGAAGTAAGATTTCCTTCCCTTTGGACTCCTCTCAAACTATAGATGGTCATGCCATAGGATCGCATCAGAATCAGTTTAATCCAATCACCTAAAGACATCTCATTTTACTAACGAAATGAGTAGTATACAATTTACCTGTTCGAGCGCATCCTACTGTGTTGTAAAGAAGTTAATCCCAATAAGTCAAAGGACAAGCTTATGGGCAACCAGAAGGATAAAAAGGATAAAAAAGACAAAAACAAGAATAAGGAGCCGAACAAGAATGCGAAACTTCAACTGAAGGGGAGAATATTCATGACAAACGTTACAGAGGTCCTATCCCTCGGGAAACAAGGTAATAAACTTATATCCATTGCGTAATTGCATCTAACAAAATCTAGGATCTTACACCGTTCAAATATTCTGGAAAGGAGATCCTGGTGTGGAGAACTTCGTCATCAGGTTTTCAAATGAGGAGGCCATGAGAAAGTGGTATGAAGGTGTTGATGGCCAAAGAAAGGAACATGCAAATACTGCGAACGCCGGAGGCAGCCCAGATGCAGCACCGGCAGATTTTGCTTGGATGCGCGACCAGACAGCTACCATGCCAAATCCCTATGCTCAACCGGAAGACGAAGATGACGACGACGATTATAATGGACCATACGGCGCACCAAGTGCGCCACTTCCTGGAATACCGCGAAATGCATCTAGCACAAGCCTACGTTCACGGTCAACGACGGGTGAAAGTTCCCAATCACTAGCTGGCATCGCACGAGCACCTCCTCCACGATTCCCTATGGGCATGGGCATGGCAAACCCACCTCTCAGTGTCCAAACGGGGATGCAGCAGGGTGGAGTAAGATCTCCGGGTGAGCGGGGCGGCGATTCTTATTTCTCGCCAGTCGCAGAGTCGCCTGCATCTTCGAGGACGAGTACGGCATCGTCGATGTTCCCATTCCCACGTCAAGGAACACCACAAAGTGGTTGGGAAGATAACAACAGGTACACGGCCCCGGCAATGGGACGTGCTCCGTCGAGAGAAAGCAACACACCGGGAGGGTATCAGATGAATGGTCGTACACCACAGAGGCCATCTCTACCAGCTCAACCAAAAGAAAACTCTCAAGCAAGTATTGCACAGCAAAGAAGTCGATCGTTCAGTACTCCTGACATTAATGCTCAGACCGGAGGCCGTCGCATTCTACCAAATGGTACCGCAGTTCCTGCCGTTCCAGGCATACCTGCGCATCTGCACCCAGCCTACGATGCCGGAATCCCGCGCTCGCAGAATAGTTCTCCTAGTAACGGCATTCCGGTAAGATCCAATACTCAGTCACCTGGCGTCCAACGAGAACGTCTGGGAGCGCCGTCGGGCTCCCAGTACCCGAATGGGCCTGGAAATGGCCAAATGCCACAATATAACAGAAGCAACACGACACAAATACCTATGTCGATGGCTGACAATCGTACGATGTCGCCGCCTCTCAGTGGTTCCATGTCAGGAGATGATATGGGATTGCCGACTCAACTTAAAGTGAAGGTCAACTGTGACGGTAACTATGTCACACTTGTGGTTGCCTTTAACATAACTTACCAATCTCTTATCGACCGTATCGACGCAAAGGTTGGCAGATTCTCCAACAATGCTATCGCTAGAGGTACAATGAGATTAAGATACATGGACGAAGACGGAGACTATGTCACAATTGAGTCGGATGATGACATACAGATTGCCTTCCAAGAGTGGCGCGAGTCACAGAAGCTTCAATATCAGGCTGGACAACTTGGCGAGATCGAGCTCTTCTGCGCCTCAGTGTAGACAACTGATAGTAGAAACGGCAGGGATGGGCCGACGATTGCATGCGTTTTTTTGCCAACGGTTAGGACTGGGAAATCTTATTCATGATGCTTTTTCGTTCATTTATCATAACGGTGTTTATGGCGTCGCTCTTTTTACTTCGTTGCAACGAAATGGCGTGTTGGGTGGGAAGGGTTTTGGGCATGGCGTACAATCCTTTTACTTATTATTTATACTTCTGGTCAGCATCATTGCAGAGAGCGGGCTTGGCGATTATAGGTAAATGGAATTACAAGACTATTATAGTATCACTCTCGTAGATGATTTCACTCTGACTTGACTTAGACCCATTTGGGAGCGGTTGAAACCAAATCACTCTTTAGGTGGTTATGAAAATTTTACATTTCAGTGGAAGCTCAAGCATGCATACACTCGCTGCTTATGGAAAGTAAGATAGCTTTTCTAGAAAAGATGGTTGACAGCTGTCAAACCAGGGCCCTGGTCAACAAGAACGGGTGGGGCGCTAGCACATTGTTTGCTCGGGAGGAGATTCAAGAGGCAAGACAGAAGATAAATAGTTCGAAGAATCAAGTGTCCGACATATTTAGAATTTGGTCAATAAAAGTTCTGATACCTGTACAACGCAGAAATTGATATTTGAATAATGCCACATGACTTTTACTAGATCAGTCCCGTCAGTACCAGATCAGTAATATTAAAAAAATGTAATAATAGTCTCCTGCAGCTTTAGTAACTTACTTGACTTGGACAACTCACTTATTTGACTCACTTGGTTTCAGTAACTTACTTAATCTGGGAACCCAACATGGCAGTGAGTTTGAAGCGGAAACAACATATGTCAAATCTCAACTGTAGCATTGTTCCCGTATCTCAAGCAGCCAACTAGTTGCATTTAAGAGATAGTTACATAATCCAAATTAAGTAGCTTACATAGGTGGGTTTTTAGCTCAACTATTATATCTCGAACGACAACTATTCAAAAATAATCTCTTGGAAGCAATTGAGATTAAGACGAAAAGCGAAACCAAGAACCAAAGTATTTAAACCCAAGGATCCCAACTGAAAATGTGAAGTTGTCAAGCCTCCAACCTCTCTCATCTCCTTCCCGACACCTCCTCATGCAACAGTGACGGTTGGTTCAGAGAACGATATGCAACAAAAGTATATGCACCTCCAGTAGCGACTTTTATCGTCACAATCCTCTGATGTGCAACAGAATATTGATAGTCATGTGACAGGAAGTACATGATACTAGACGGCTGTACCTTCCATACTAAATATTTCACAGCTTCTATGACGTGAACCACCCCATCAGGAGGCCAAGCCAAGTTCTTACGACAAGACACTGATCTAAAGCACGATAATACAAGAGCGATCGAGATCTTGCATCCAGCCTCAGCCTCAGCCTCAAAACATGTCAATTTGGTGACAATTCGCATAAACACAATATCTTGAAGAATCGATGACCTTCTTAATACTAGGAGCCTGGGGCCCTCTATTAACTTGTTCTTCAGACTTGAGATCACCATCTTAATCTCAGATACCAGTGGAAATAGATTTGACGTCCTAAATCGATGAGAGTGCAAGTTAGAATATCTTTACGACCTAAGGTACTCTTCACCTTCGCATATCCAATAGTGGCTGGCTAAAGAAGCAATAGAGTTGCTCATATTGACTAGCTCTTTTATACATTGACTAGATATTTTTGCATGATATGCTGGTGTTTCTTGCCTCCTTCCTCTCGATCTAACTTCGTCTAAGCTGTCTTGGACTTGTAGCAATTGGTGAAAACTCTTAGCCACGAAACAAAGAGCTCTTTTGTTCTAGCTTATTGTCGGACCCTCATCTTTCATACAAATATTGGGTTAATTGTGGACTGGCATCTGGCGCCGTCGCGTATCGCTTATTCTTAGGCGGAACCCTCGAGAAACTCTGTGCTTCTCCTTCAGTTCTTACAGACTCAAGGTCCAGATATCGTTTCCCAAATTCAAATACCAGATCTCTAAAAGCGCCACGTCGTTTTAGGTTCTCGCTGTTCCTATCTTCATTGACAGCGCCCGTTGGCATAGGGCCCCTCAGCCACCAACATAAATCTATATTGACCAGGAAAAGAGTTCTCGGGGAACTGACACCGTAACATTGTGGCAGCAAGATTCAGTCTGGGCTCAGAAGTATCTTTGGGGAAATAGAACGGGAATCAGTATCTCCGTTTCTCTACTAGGTTCAGAGGAGACAATGCCAATGTCTTCCTTCAGTCGATATCAATGCGGGCCGCTACCCCTCAAGCCTTGCCTAAAAGCTCTTCCGGACTACTAATATTGGCTGATGCAAAATCTAGATTCACAAACTTCAATGTCTCCAGGGATTACAGTATGATCAAATTAGAATCTGAGGGTCAAGTGACAGCTGGTTTCACCGACACCAGAGTGTATATATGGCTCAATAGTTGTCGCCTTGATCCTTCAGCAGCTTCTTTCACCACTCTCTTTAACAGCAAAGTTAATCAGCATAATTAAAAGTAATCTTTCAATGGCGCCATCTTTCAAGCTTCTATTGCTCGCTCTCTGCGCTCCCCTTGTCTGTTCTCGACCACTCGAAGTAGAGCGGAGAGATGCAGATCAAAATCTGCTTGAGAGGGACATCATCCCCACGGATGTGATCGTCACCAACTTCCTTACTAGTACCATTGTCGTCAACGCAGCAAGCACGAATTACATTCCAACTTCTATTCTGACTACACAGACCGTTACTCGCCATACTCAAGTCACCACCACAAGCGTTACGCGCCACTCGCAAACCACCCAGACTGTACTTTACCACTCGCAAACGACTCAGACTGTACTTTACCATACACAAACCACCCAAACGGTCACATATCATTCTCAGACAACTATCCCAGTCACATATCACTCCCAAACAACGGTTCCTGTCCTTTATCATTCCCACTCGACGACGACTAACGTAAAGACTGCAAACGTTTGGTCTACTTTGACTGGTACCCAGACCTATATTCAACCAACGACAGTTCTTACGTATACTACGTTCACTCAGGGCTCAACACAGACGCTTACCACGGTTATTCCACTCACAAGTACTAGCGTATCTTCTATTACAAGTCTCCAGGTTGATCTTGCAACGACAACCTCGACCGAAATAGATTACGCTACTACGACCTCAACTGAGACTGATTTGGCTACGACAACTTCTCTTGAAGTGGACCTTGCAACTTCGACTTCCCTTGAAGTGGACTTCGCAACTTCGACTTCTCTTGAGATTGATTATGCTACGACAACCTCTCTAGCGATTGCTCTGGCAACATCGACTTCATTAGAGATCGATTTTGCCACAACTACCTCAACTGAGTTCGATTATGCCACTACCACGTCTACTGAGTCAGATCAGGTTACAATCACATTGGTTTCAACTACCATTTCTACCTATGCCAGCACAGAAACGGATCTTGCAACGTTAACTAATAGCCTGACCACCAATGTGCTATATACCAATACTCAAACGACTAATCTGCCATATACTGTCACAAATAGCCAGACGACAAATGTGCTGTATACGAATACTCAGACCACCAATTTGCCATATACAGTTACCAATAGCCAAACCACGAATGTCCTCTACACAAATACACAAACGACTAACTTACCATATACTGTCACCAATAGCCAGACTACAAATGTTCTGTATACCAACGCACAGACCACCAACGTTCCTTACACTGTTACCAATAGCCAGACTACGAATGTGCTCTATACGAATACACAGTCCACCAACGTTCCTTACACAGTTACTAATAGCCAGACTACGAATGTGCTTTACACCAATAGCCAGACAACCAACGTTCCTTACACTGTTACCAATAGTCAAACCACGAATGTGCTTTACACCAATAGCCAGACCACCAACGTTCCATACACGCTCACGAGCACTCAATATGCAACTCAAAGTAACACCGTCACGAACAGCTACACACAATCAAGCCTCGTAATCTCAACATATATCTCAACATACACAACACTCTCAACCTATACCCAATACACGACTCTAAACGGTGGTACTTTAACCTCATACGCAACAACAGTAACGGTTACTGGCTACATTACCACCAACTTCCCCTCTTCTATAGCTACAGCTACATCCACAAGCCCAGCACCGACTGTAACCTCTAGTTCTAGCTCCGGTGGTAATAGCATAACAAGCGGGACAACGGCAACAAGTTCAAGCACCACAAGCACATCATCATGTGCCGCCGCCTCAGCAACTCTGACCAACGGTGGCTTCGATCTCGGTACCGGTTTCCCCACACAGGTTGGAACCTGACATACCCCAGCATCGCCAACACGGTATTTTCAGCAATCACCCAAGCAGCAACAGGATCAAAAGTTGGAAATCATCTGTACGTATCCCCTCATTCGTTCTAAACAGATTAAAAAAGCTATGAATCAACTAACACTTCTCTAGAGCCTGTAACATCCCCATCATCGGCAACTCAGCAGCGACACCCATAACACTCGGTCAAACCATCAGCATCTGCCCCGGAAAATCATACACGATAACAGCATACGGACAAAGCGGGAACTCCTTATCGTCATGCCATCTCCAAGTTTGCCTGGATTCACAATGTAGTACGCTGAAGCTTGGAAGTGGAAGTTATACTACTACGGTTTCTACGACGGGAGTTGCTGCTACTAGTGGGAAGGGGAATGTGGTTGTTAATACTTATTGTGATAGCATCTTTGGGTTGACGCTTCCTAATACGGTTTATATTGATAATGTGGGGATTAGTGCTGTATGATCTTGAAGAAGTTGTAGGCGGTGGGGGATGGAGGGAGGGGGGGGTAGGGGGTATGGAGTGATGTTATATATATTAGGGAGGAGATTTGGGGGTTTGGAGGAGACTCTTCAATTGTGTTATTTTGGATAGTGGTGAGAAAAGTGGTCTTTAGTTTCCATATTTTTTCTTCTTCTTTTCTTTTTCCTTTTTGAGAGAAGTGTTTTTATTTTTTTCGGGTTTATAGACGTTCCTTCTTTAATTTATACTTTATAATGTACCTTAACCAACCTTACACAATGAAAATGAGAACATATCTCTTTAAAGTGCTGTCATTAAGTTATATGCGAATGTCGTGTTAATAGCTTTTGCTCAAAGTGTCTTTTTATTAAGAAGGGAAAGACTTGCTTGATAATCGGCTTAAGTCGAGGAAGTAGTCTGAGTTGAATAACTAGCTTAATTTGAGTAACTAGCTTGCTTTGATCTGAGAACTTGCTTGAGCTGAGCAACAAAGTTGTTTCAACTTAGCTTCCTTGATTTGGGTAACTCACTTGATTCACTTGATTTGGATAGCTCACTCAATTTAGATAAACTACTTGAGATAGGTAACTTGATCTATGTCACCTACTTAAATTAAGTAACCCAGTTACCATGTCAAAAATGATCTTTTTTTATTTATAAAACCAGTTCATACAATACAACAAATTATGGAATCTGTTTCTTGTAACACAGATACATTTTCCCGAAGGCGAATGACATCAAGATCTGCAGCTGGGTACCTTCTCATTCGGTCACGATGGTCACTTACATTTTATCTTCCTACCTTCCTATCCCGCACACATCTCTTCCAATTCTTCTTCCTACACCACACCTCGTCAAATACCCTCTACCACAAACCAATTATCCTACCTCTCAAATTAGCAACCTTCAAGATCGAAAGTCTAGTAATAAATTAGAAACACAATCCCATTCTTTATGATCATAATTCGACAACTATCGATCATTGTGCGATTCTTTGGTGGGTGATCGTCTAGCCTGGGGCTCCCCAATAGCATACACAAGACGGACCCTTATCTACTCGAGGTAAGTGAACAAATATACAAGCCAAAAGCTCCATAGAGGCTCTTCTGATTCAAGACAACCTTTCACGAGAAGCGGACTCTACAGGAGAGTCGTTTAGTCGAGATAGCCAAATGTTTGAACTAGCAAAGGTTGACTAGGACTTGGAGACATCTGATCCAAGCTGCGGAGCGACGGAAACAAGCAGGAACTTCACTAAACGCCCCAACGTAAACTTTCAAATGTAAGTTACTCCTGGTTCATTTCTGTGAGCCCCGATAATAACTGGCACAAGTCACTTAAGTATTGGAGCTTATAACGAGATATTCGCACTTGTCGGTTCATAAAACGGTCAAGTTTCTGTGCCTCAAATCTCTCCTTGGCTGTCATTCGGAATACTTCAATGCTATATCCTACAACCACTTTATTAGCCGTCAACAATACGAAACCAAGTCGAATGGTGAATATCCGGAGAACATTGCCGTGTCTGTATAATTAATTCAGCCTTGCTAGAGGAAACCATTGGTGGAAGCCTGCTTCAAATTTCTCCACCCACCTAGGGTCAACTCGGGCCCGCCCTCGCGGACGCGCCCATTCCAGCCCCCGACTTGCTCCGGATACTGAGGGAGGACCTGTACAAATGCAGCGAAACTTTATACAGTAGTAGTGCTTATGGAAAGTACAGTAAAGCATTCTTTCTCGAAATCTCTAGGTTGCCCAGAAATGAAATCTAAAAGCTTCGGGGGAAAAAATACTTTAAGTAGGTAAGGATGGATAGGCTTACTAAAGCCCTCGCAGTACAGCATGTGAACGAGCCGCGCTGTAAACAGCATTTAAGTGGTTATGTCGCTTTCCAATCATCGTCGTCTATGGAAAGATATTATATAAATAACAGTGAAGAGAATTGGAGACTATAGGGTGTAAATAGTGGTGGTGCTTTGCGGCGGCAAGGTGGACTCAACGCAATGCCCCAAACTCGCTTTCCTCAACAAACACAACAACAAATACCCACCAAGAAGTAAGTGCCGAAGAGCATTTTTTTTCTAAAACCAATTCAGGAGGTTTCAGCCATGTGCAGTACCGTGGTGACGCCATATCTCCAGATTCCAATGTGAGCCAGGTATGGAGCGAGCCGGGCGGGGGCGATCTGGCGTTGAAGATCACGACACAAATGGCCTGATACGGCCTCCTTGCCAGTAAGTATCTTTCGATTTACCACCACAATCACTCAACCCATTCCAATCCACCAATTTCGTCCCACATGATCGTAAGATTTATCTCCTCAACCTATAAATGTCTCTTTCCCCCGCAAGATGGACTCCGTACCTATAAGCAAGCACCTTTGCCTCGTCTGTACAGCTATCCTTCACTACTACTCAACTAAACTTTTTGCAACATATCTGCTACAAAACCTAAAATCCATTTGAGCTGAGCCAAGAAACAACAAAAAAAAAAAAACCATGTCTACAGCAGCCTTAAAAACAATACCGTTGCTCGCTATCCCAGCAACCTTTATAATATTAGCGACCGGAAACTCTCCACCTAGCAAGCACCACGCTATCGTATGGGGTATCAATGGACAGTTGGATCATATGAATGAACGGCAGTCGTGCCCTACCTATTTTCAGGGCAGCAGTGCCGGGGATTTTCAGGTACCCCCGCAAAGTGAACGAGATGGACTGTGAGTTTGATTATGTCGCAAATAGAGGAACCTCTTCGGCTGACTTTGGCAGGGGAGGAAAAGATCTGGAAATGGACGGAGCCGGGAGAAGGAGATAAAGAGGCAAATGTTGAGTTTGATGAACAGGAATGGTATGAGCAGGATGCATGGCGGGATGGCTGGTATTGGAGAATCTTGGTGTTCTTTTATGGGTTGGGATGGCGTTGGCGGTCTTGAGTAAAGCTTTGGATGCTTGAAAGCATGGTATGCGGTTGAGCGATTGAAATTATCTCGCATCACCAATGGAGTTGAAACATTATTAGCATCTAGAATATCACAACTACGTACGAAGGGATCGTGGATACTCACTTCAATTTGGTGGATTTATTGTCTCAAGAGAACGGTAAATGAATTAAAGGTTCAATGTTGTAATTTCAATTGATGAAACAAAACAAGGTTGATGCATGCGGCTTTGGCGATGTCACTCACTCCCTGTTCGGATCCCATCTCCCTCCCTCCCAGAAGCTTGAAAACTATGATTTGACATTAGTCCAAGCCATACCCAATAATGCATCTCTAGCATCTGCACTCTCCCAATCAATCTTGACATCGCCCTTCCCCTCCCCTTTACGCATAGCCCATATACTGTCGCCCTTGAAATATACCAGTGTCCCATTCTTTCCATTGCCGGCGGCAGTGATCCTGAAAAGAGGACCAGCTGCGTGCAGAACCTTCTTCTCGGGTAAGAATTGCAGTTCGTTCTCGGTGCTCCAATCCTCGATCTTGTCCCTGAAAGTAGCTTCTTGAACCACCGGTACCTGAGCTGGGACAGGGACGTGTGGCGAGGTTCGTCTTTCCACATATGTAGTTTGGACAGGTGCTGGAAGGTCTGTGGCGGCTTTTGAGCCCAGATCAAGCGCTGTATTTATCATGTCGAGGCCTTTTTCGAACTCTTGGTCAATAGATTTGAGATGCTTAATTCCTGGTGGGAAGACTTCATCTCGCCACCATTCGAACCACTGTCCAATTTCCTCGTTGGGGCCAACTTTTGTTAGCCACTGATGGAGAATGTCGTGCCACATAGGGAAAACGACCTCGACAATGACTTGACCTACTACACGATCTGTAAGGATATCCTTCCAGCTGAAGATGCTTTGGAGAGCAGGCAACTTTTCTGCTTGGTCTTCAGGCGCCACCTCAAAATTGACCTTCAGCCACTTTGCCATACTTGGTAAGACGTGGTTCATGATCAGTGGAGTCCAGTGGTCATTTTTGACTTCTGAACAGAGAACTTGTCGCCACTGCTGAAGACCTGGTACAACACCGCGACTGAAATCCCACGCATCAATTAACTGCCTGAATTTCCTCTTGACATTGCTGACAAGGCCCGTCGTGCTTTTGGGGTCAGCATGATATGCTGGCAGGTACTGTAGCCAAGGGAAAAGCCACAGATGTGGTAATTCGTGGTGTCGCTTCTTTCTTGGATTCCAGGAAGACACTGCTTCATCTAATTTATTCACTATTGCTTGTAAGAGTTGAGCACGAACGAACTCTGGCAAAAGTCCATCCCATGTTTCTAAAAGAGCTTGCATTGGAGCTGCATCATGCACCTTCCAATTGGGAACGGAAGATACGAGCTTCGGGAATATGATCTGGTAAATCATAGTTTCATATGGTGTGGTAGCTTTCACACGGTTCCGATGAGAACTACTAGCTACCAACAAATCAATTTCTTGGCTGCTTGATGTAGCTCCAATGATATGCCGAATGCCCCGGAGTGTTGGTGCCATTCCATTAAGCTTCGGATCATCAAGCGGTTGCCAGCCTTGTATAGACTGTCTTAGAAAGGGATGAACAGCGGCCACGGCGATATTAGATAATTCATCGCTAACGTCTGACAACGCAAGATTCTCTGCTTGCCTCAGTATTGCAACGATAGGGTCCCACTGACCGTCCTGAGCAGCTTGTGATAATCCTTGGACAGTCGTGGCGAAAGCGCTAAATTGGTCAAATTCTCCTTTTTCTTGCTCAAGCATTTTCTGTTCTTGACGCAGCTGCTCATCAATCCATTGTTTCCGCTCCTGGAGATTGATCCACTGCTGACCAAATGACTCTATTTCCATCTGAGCTCTTCGTGCCAGTTTCATGTGTTCCTTCTGTTCCTTTTGTTCTACGGTCTCCGCACTTGGAGTTGTTGGGGTTGAAAGTCCAGCTGCAGATGTCAGTAGTTTTCTTTCTGGGCCAGTCATGTCCAGAATTGATGCGTATGATTCAGGTATATGTAATCCAGGGGCTGATTTTTGGACTTCTTCCAACGTCTGAAATTTGGGCTTTGGGCTTTGGAGCTCGTCGCGGTGTACTCATGCCACCACTGGTTCCACTTCCTTTAGGCTTGCGACGTATCTTCTTCCGCTCTTCGTCCGAGTCCTCATATTTTACACCCTTCAGCTTCGCTTGACGCTTTTCTTCTTCCTTCTCCTGCTGTGACTTCTCGCGTACAGCACCTATACCCACACCCATTGGACGAAGTTTAACTTCAATTGGTGCTGCTCGGCCTTGACCTTCCTTTCCAAGACCCTGGCCTTGTTTATAGCCCATCTTAGCCATTTGTCTTTGTCTCTCGGCGAAGGAGAGTCCCTTCGGTGTCCCCTTCTGGGGAGTGTCGAATGCGCTTCGCTGGGGCACTCTTGGTGTAGAAGATTTTTCATCGTCAAAATCGCGTAGAATCGGTACAGCTGCAGAGGATGGTACAAAACCCCGCCCCAGAGGTGTACCCATGTTGGACGTAGCTTTCTGCTTTGACGGAGCAGGACTCTGGAACCCTAGACCTCGGGCACCCATACCAAGGCCAGCTCGAGGAGCTTCTGTTTCTTCATCGTCTTCTGCATCCTCTACATCCTCCATATCCATATCTACGTCTTCCTCTTCCTCCTCGCCAAATCCATCGTCATCAACTTGTTTTTGACCTGCACTCATAAAAGCCATTCCCTTCCCTCTTAAGCTCTTCTTCTTCCACCGCTTCCCAGGTCCTTCATCTTCACTCTCCGAACCAAAGACTCCCAAGGCAGCACTCTCCTTTGCATCACGACCTGTGCGACGCCTCTTGCGTGGATTGTAATCGGCGAATTCATCTGCATTTGGGTCGGTCGATGGATGCAGAAAGTCGTCATTGTCTGAATCGGAGTCATCAGAGGAGGAGCCTTGAGCGAATGCATGCATCGAGGACATGTTTGTTGACGATGGGAATGTGAACGTGTAGGAGCGATTGCGAATAGGTAGCTCCTAGGATAAATTTGAGCCTCGTCGCTAGCGCGAAGTTGCCTCTGCACGGCCCACATCAGTGTCAGCCTTGTGTTGTGATGGGACATGTGCCAGGTCGCGTCGGGTTCAGTTGTCCATCGTGTCCTGACAGTATTTCGAATTGATGATCTTAAAAAAGCGATATTTTCGCGTCAAATAGAGGCAAAATCCGATTGCTTGAATCGAAAATTGGTTCGTGAAGTGATGGCGCCGACTTTGTGGGTTTTACAATAACACCACAACATCAAACGTGCTCGGCTCACCTTCAAGAGGTACCTAGTCTATCAATCGTATTATTGCATCTTTACTGCAAGAAGCCAACAAGCCTCTGCCTCTTGAATATACACACACTAAGCATAAAGTCGTGATATGTTCGTAGCCAACCTGTTGCAATTTGCAATCCCTTCAAATGAGCAATGCCAACTCCTCTACTCCCCCAATAGCAAAGCCAGCCACGCCCTAATGTATCATCATCATGATGCGAACACTCTCACACTCAAATCAACACTCCCAGTAGCTATAACGCAACGTATGCTCACTTTAGCAGCATCATCCTTTTTCACTCCGTTGGTACCCGTTCCGTTTTCCCCGTTTGTTGTTGGAGCGTCCTTTATAACGCCAGGTGCCCACCGAAGGCAACTGACGAAGTGACCATGCGCATCATCCAAAGTTTTAACCAATTTTCCTTCCTGCGCAAGATCCCAACAACGCAAAGTTTTATCGTCCGAAACGCTAAGTAGATACTTCCCTCCTGGATGAAACACTAAACCTCGCACCCAATTGTCGTGCCCTAGTAGGGTTTTGATTAAGGTCCCTCTCGCATCCCATATTCTGATGCTCTTATCCCTAGAACCTGTCGCTACGAACTCGGCCGAGCTACTTGCGGGAGGTGGCTTCTTTAAGCCAGCTAAAGTTGCAAGATGAACATAACTTGCGGGCGGAGCAAAGACACAGCATTCGACCACATGCTCGTGGCCAATCATGGTGGCCTTTGGCTCGCCAGAAGAAGCATCCCATAACCTTGCTGTCATGTCATTTCCTGCAGAGAAAAGCCACCTACCATCAAAAGAAGGGTCAACTACTCTGACCCAGTCCGCATGTCCACGTATGGTTTTCACACAATACCCAGTCGAGACGTCCCATATACGCAACGATTTATCTCTACTAGCAGAAACCAGCAGGTTTCCTGATGCTGGTGAACCGGCAGCGCCACTAGGGACAAATCGTACTGCGGAAACCGAGTGATCATGACCTGGCAGGGTTCGAATATTTTTGTACTCATCACTAGGATCCCAGAGCTTGATAGTGAGATCGCTCGAACATGATGCGAGCAATGTACCTCCTCTTGGCCCACCAAAATCCACGTCTAATACAGCTTTTGTGTGGCCTTTAATCGTCCTTTCTAACTCTCCAAGTTCCCAATCCCAGATTTTAATTGTGTAGTCCTCGGAGCCCGATGCGAGTGACGAGAAAACAGGATGAAAAGCAACGCATGTAACTGGATCTCTGTGGGATTGAAGTGTATGCCTTGCTGGTGACCTGGGTAGCCAGGTCGTAGGATCTTGATTTCGCCTTGAAAGTGATGTTGGAGTTGCAGAATCGAGTTCGCTTTGTAGAGTTGCGTTCCGTGATTCGAGTTCCATTATCTACACATGAGGTTAGTCCTATACTAATCACTGCTTTGCCCAGAGTGCTTGAGGCTTGATAATTTCGCACATTCAGGATTGCGTACACACCTTCTTTTGCAATCGCACTACACTTGTCCATTTCTTCTCCAGAAGACCTTCATATTTCTTAGTTGTGGCAGCGTCGAAGCTGTCGCCAATATTCAGCTCCTCTCGTAACGCCGCGGCACTGTTTCCAAGATTCGTGGAGGAGAGATAGGCTATTATTGACTTATGTCTGGACTCGAAGTCAGTAAAGACTAAAGATTCGCGGGCACTGGGGGTCTTACAGCTCCTCGGCCTGCCGCGACGTCAGGATCTGGCTCATGGCGAATGACCTAGGCGATACATGAAGCTCCCAGCTGTTTAATTTATGATTTGGCTTCCAAGGCGATGCGCGCCTGCCCTTCGGTGTTGATCTCTATGCTGGGTTGTTGATAGTTTTGTGTGTGGGGTGTTGATTGTACGTGCTGATCGGAGGACGTCTCTTGTTTTAAATAAACTTTCAAACACACGGGCGCGAAGGACGCTGCGTCATGAATGGAGAAGGATTGGATGTATGAAGTAATAATTTGAGAACTTTTGCACGAGGATATTTTGGCATGGCAGAGGCGGAGGGGTCACTTTTGAATTCTACAGATTGCCATTGTCGCTCTGCGCACCCCTGAATCAAGCCCCTGTTCACTGGGTCAACCCAAATTGTGGGCATGGCATCAACAACGAGCGACCAGCGCAGACAGCAGCTACACACACAATACACAATACGCACAACTCCCAACTCCCAAAATCCCCTCCTAATACCTAATACGGGATTTTACATATCACAAAACCACGCGCTCAAAGACCAAGACTACTACTTCTCACACCGCTCTGAAGGCCTTTTCTTTGTGTGCTTGTATAATACCTTATCTACTTTGCGCCGGGCTCTTCAGGTACGCCGTGCCTCCCTCCTCCCTTTTGATCCCCTATGCCACCCATGCTTCTGGCCGATTTGTCCTTGAAGCCTAGGCCTCTAATGTTGTAGAATGGACATTCATGTCGTTGCTTGGCTTTCGCAAACTGATCAAGCGCGTCCCACTTGTAGGAAACCCCGCGAAAAGCACACAGACGTCAACCACCACCACCTCCACGATGGCGGAACAAGAAGAGGATTTCAGCTCCCTACCACTACCTGACCGATTCCAGCATAAAGTAAGCCAACAAATCACGTCACTACATGCACTGGAGTGGTCAAGACTAATATATCGTACTGCATAGGTCTGGAAAGTAAGAAAAGCAGCATATGAAGATGCTGCAAAACAATTCGAAGTTACACCCGACGAGCACGATCCTGCATTCCGACCATTTTTAAACGATCCTGGACTCTGGAAAGGAGCAGCAGCAGATTCGAACGTAGCAGCACAGCAGGAAGGAATTGCATCGTTATGTGCATTTCTCAAGTTTGGAGGCCGTGAAGGCTGTACAAGGTGGGCAGTTCACCAGACTCTACAACCCTCCTACTATAATCTTTACGACATACATTCACTGTTGAAAGTAATAAGCAATTGGCTAGGCTAACTTTGGTTTCTATAGAACACGGGGTCAGACAATTACGCCATTAGCAGAAAAGGGTCTTTCTTCAACCAGAGCTGCCACAAAGGCCTCAGCGCTTGAGGCAATTCTGTTATACGTGGAGCTCGATACCGCAGGACCAGTTATTGAAGAGCTTATTCCAGTACTCTCCAACAAGCAACCGAAAGTTATTGCTGCTACACTGGCAGCACTGACCGCAATCTACCACAATTATGGCTGCAAAACTGCTGACCCAAAACCTGTTCTCAAGGTCTTACCCAAAGCCTTTGGTCATGCCGATAAGAATGTGCGAGCGGAAGCCACGAATTTGGCAGTAGAGTAGAATTCTATCGGTGGTTGAGAGAAGCGATGAAGCCGATGTTTTGGGGAGATCTGAAGCCAACCCAACAGACAGACATGGAGGCTGCATTCGAGAAAGTCAAGGCCGAGCCGACACCGAAGCAAGAGAGGTTCTTGAGATCCCAACAGGCTGCTATGGCCCGAGCTCCACCTCCTGGAGCGGCAGGTGCTGAAGAAGAAGACGAGTTGGAGGCAGAAGGGGTTGAGATCGACGCATTTGATCTCGCAGAACCACAGGACGTGTTGTCCAAGCTAGCACCAGACTTTTCCGAGCAGCTTGGCTCTTCTAAATGGAAAGAACGAAAGGAAGCGCTAGAAGCATTATATGTCTTGCTCAATGTCCCAAGGATCAAGGACGGCGACTTTGGGGAGATCGTCAGAGGTCTTGGACCAAAATCTATGAAGGATGCTAATATTGCCGTCGTTACACAAGCTGCCCAGTGTATAGAAGTCCTAGCGAAAGGTCTGCGAAAACCGTTTGGTAAATACCGATCAATAGTCACAGGGCCAATCATGGAACGAATGAAAGAAAAGAAGGCCTCAGTATCGGACGCTCTTGGTGCTGCACTTGACCAAGTTTTCCTGGCAACCAGCTTAACCGAGAATCTGGAGGAAATCCTCGAATTTCTCAAACACAAAAATCCACAGGTAAAGGAAGGTACCATGAAATTCTTGGTTAGGTGCTTGAGGACCACAAGAGATGCTCCCACAAAACCCGAAGTAACATCGATGTCTGAAGCTGCCAAGAAGCTTTTAGCAGAATCCAGTGCTCCACTCCGTGAAGGAGGAGCAGAAATATTGGGAACCATCATGAAGATTATGGGCGAGCGAGCTATGGGGCCCCATCTTGAGGGCCTTGACGATATCAGGAAGGCCAAGGTCAAGGAATACTTTGAATCGGCAGAAGTCAAGGCAAAGGACAAACCCAAGCCACCTCCAGCTGCCCCAAAGGCTGCCCCAGCTCCAACTACTCGTAAAGTTGTCAAGAAGGCGCCAGCAACAAAGAAACCAGCTCCAGCACCGAGTGTATATGCCCAAGAAGCCCCTCTTGCACCTCAGCCTACAGCTAGAAGTATCCCAGGATCAAAACTTGGAGGCCCAAAAGCTTCCGGTCTCTCTGCGCCAGGTGGACTCAAGGCTCCCCAGAAAAGAACTCTTGCTGGACCCGGCGGTGCTGCCCCCACCAGCAATCGCATCCCCTCGACGGCCCGTTTCACAAGCCCCACCCGTTGAAGAAGAACCGCCTGCTGCACCTCGCCTTGGACTTGGTCGTGGCCTAGCAGGCCGTGCTCTTACTGCCAAAGCTCCTGCTTTGAACGCTCCTCGAGAAGCCGCAATGTCTCCTCCACCAAACGCAGGTATGACAGCGGCTGAGCGAGCCGAGCTTGAGGAACTTCGACTAGATAAGGACCGTCTGCTTCGACAAGCAGATGAAATGCGCCAAGAACGGTCACGGCTCAACTCTGAGGTACAAGAGCTCAAGAACTCAAATGCTCAGCTCATTGAAGATCACACAAGGGATGTTCTATCTATCAAGGCGAAAGAGAAAGAGACTCAACTCGTGCGAGCCAGATCAGATTGTGAGGCAGCAGAAGCTATGTGCGGACAACTTCGACGAGAGATGGAAAGGTTGAAACGTGCTCTGACAAGTGCAGAAAGAATCAATGGACCTTCGTCTGGCATGACCAGTCCTGGTCGTGAAGCTCCCGATGATGCTGGTATCTACCGCGATACCGGGATGCATGGTGGCGATGGCGGCAGAACTGGATATGGCAACCGAGCACGGATGTCTTTTAATTCAGCCCTAAGTGAAGAGAAGGAGAATGGTGTCGATGCAGTATCAGCGCAATACCGAAGTAAACTGAGCCCCGAGCTTGGAATGGCTAGAAATGGAAGGAACAGTGCTGCCAGTGGTGGATACAGTGGCGGAAGAAATAGTCCTGCTAGAGATCCATCCTACAGAAGTGAAAGGATGACTGGACGTGACCGAGATGCAAGTGCTGACAGTGGCGCTGGTTCAAGTAATGGTGTAGAGAGCTGGAAACGAGCTGCTGAAGTCACGAGTGCCTTGAAGGCCAAGATCGAGCAGATGAAGGTAAATCCATTATACTTTCCCCAATATATTTATCGTGCACTAATCAACATCATTCAACAGGCGAGACAAGGCATCTCAAGATCATAAGTCATTAGCCACTGGTACTTGTGTATATATCCGATTGGTTTTTGATATCAGCGCGCATGGTTCATGGTTCATGGTTCATGGTCTAGGCAGCATGCATTGATCGGTGTTGGGTTGATTACTACTTCTGGGGCTATTGATGCAGCGAGCAGAGATACCGATACATTGCGTTACTTCTTGAGTCATGTGGATAGGGTATGGATTGGACCGGTTGTCATAAGCACGGGGAGCTATGGAAGGAGGACTTATGTGACGATGGCCTCGTTAACGGAGTAAATGGATAGAGTTCTTAATTCCAAAGTTACTTAAGGTAGTTTATCAAGCTTCAGTTTTCTAACTCATGGCTGCAGCCAGATTTTTGAAGGGATTCGAGTGAATAAGAAGTGGACACCGTGAAGACTAAGAGCAGAAGAAATATTTGCATATCTTAAACATAATTCTTATATGGTTTTTAGTAGTCCTTTGCAGTTAGGATTCTTCTGCCCAGGGCATATAGATTTAGACTTTGCGCACATCAAATTCTCTAAGACATAACTAAAATTTAAGCAGTCACGCAGTACATATTGCAAGTTCGAGCCTACTAACGACGAGTGAAGGAAGCACAAGTACAACCAACATATAGAAGAGCTTTATAAATTTGCTTTGCAAAGCATATAGAGGATGAGCTACAAAAGTAGCTAAACATAACAATAGAGTTTTGCAAAGATTTATCTACAGTATTTAAGCTTTTGATTTGTGCAAGTCGCTTAGACTAAGTACCTCGCTTGAATAGGTATGGTATTACCTAAAGGCTTAGCACTCTTTAACTCTGATTATCTATACAAAGCACTATGTCTAGAGTAGCTAAAGGGACTGAGAAATTCTGAGTTGTTCAGCTATGTTTGTTTGGTTTTAAGGATGTAAGGGCTTTTTTTTTTTCAGAGCTGAGGAGGTCCTTTTTCTTTCGGGGTCCTTTTAGTACGTTGGGAAAGGTTTTTTGAAAATTGCACAAGTCGAATATCTGTAAGTGTGTGCTTTGCTAATTTATAGACATTTTATAGAGGAGGCGTTGGGCTTGATAGTACAAGTAAGAGAGTAAGTATACAGAAGTGTATCTTCTATTTAGTGTGCTACCACTTTACAAATTCCAGTAATTTTTGTTACAGCTTTAGGGAAAATAGATAATTCTATGGAATATATATAATAATTGTTGGTATAACTAGGTACTAGAATTGATTCCCTCTAGCCTAATCGGGAATAGCCTACTTTAGTACTTGTATATTAGTCTTCGATTCCTAGGTAGTCTTTACAAATTAACTACAATACAACTACAAATTCGACAATAGGCACTTCTACTAACTAGTGAAAGGTGCTTGTCGAATAGGTTGATGGAGTCAACCGACAATAATGTTACATTTTGTATTATATTTATGTAACAAGAGCCATGGTTGTGGAATAAAGTGAAACTCCCCAGTATTTGTGAAGCGAATATATACTTAAGAGGATATTCAAGAAGCTACGACCTATTTCCAATCTCATACACCGGTTCTATCTGCGTATCATCTAACTCCCAGATTACATCCAACTTCTCTGCATCAGGAAACTCCTGTACAATATCCTGCTGTTGTGATACATTACCCTTCTCCAATCTTCTTAAAGTTTCTTCCCTGGACTTCTTGGAATGACGATAGAAATAAAACCCTAGAGCTGCGAGTGCTATTACGCATACGGGAACGCCAACACCTACTCCTATTGCTATAGCAGTGCCGTTTATGTTGCGTGAAGATGTTGAGCCTGAAGATGAGGTTGGTTTTGCTGGTATGGAGGATGTGCTATTCCCACTTTCGGTGTTGGCGGAGGTAGGATCCTGATTCTGAGTTCCACATGGGTGTTCTGTTCTACACCCGATCTGGCATATAAAATTGCCGTTACATGCATCAGCACATTCGTTGCCATACTCTGTACAGATAAAGTATGGGAGTGTTAGGGGATATTCCGAGACGTCTGGTGTGATGCCATTGCTGCAAACGCAGCTGTAGGTAAGGTCGGTCTATAAACTGTAAGCTTTTTTCTGTAAATTATATTAGTGACTTACAGCATTACAGTCGTTAGTAGAAGTAGTTGAACCCTCTTGACTATTCTGGAGACAAAGTAATGAGCATGTTGCGAGTTGAGACTTGCACCAACTATCTACTATGTATTAGTCTATCTCTTTTTTCTATAAAAAATCAATATAGACCAGATTTAGAAAACATACTTCGAGTGGCTAAAGGGACATTGTTTGGATCGATTGTGTATTGTGCATGTAAACCCATAAAAAGAATGGTAGCTGTGACCGCGAGAATAATCGAGTTTTTAGATGAAGGCATGTTTGGGTATTTGACGTGTATATATTATTAAAGATGAATTTTACAGACTCTATATTAAGAATTATTCAAGCTCAATCAACCGTACAGTAGAGCTGAGCTGCAGAAAACCAGCTGTTCAACGTTCAGATTGGGCTGATAATCCAGAAATGGACGGACGAGAAGGGAGACTTTCATAGAATTTTGACGTCTCTACTGTACCGAGGCCTATTTTGCAATGATGTAGTGTTAATAAAACACGAACACGAATTTGTTGTGGTTGTGCTGTATAGATACGTCACTGTAGTACCCTGGTTTATAGGTCCTGGTATGTTACAAACGAATACGCAAACGCTCTAAGTAAGCGATGCGAGCACTCTCTCCTTCAATTTCCTGGTTTTCTCTCTGTTTTAGGCAATATATATATAACAGTCTCCTTGTACCTTAATTACTTACAGTTTTAAGCTTATTGTTATACTTAAATTCTTATATATTCAATTCTTTCAGTATGTCCTCTATGATATACTAAAGGCTACGGAGTTGATTCCAAGGTAATAGGAAGATACTAGTCTAGTAATGATAGGAGATTTAGATGTATAGATGGTTGTCTCAGTAATAAGAAAAAAGATGTATTTGCTCAATACTTTCTATTAAACAAGATATCGTTAGGAGCTGTATACAAATAAGCAAAGGTGCCGTATTCTGTGAAGAGCTAAGTGTTCTGAAATGAGTCCCTTTGTAGAAGCTAGGGGAGGTATATTATAGAATGATTTCTATTTATCTTAACACTTCCTAATATAAGTAATCTTTAAAACTTAGTTCGTTTGTAGCAAGAATGGTTTTAGAGAAAAATATAAGTAGGAACGATTAGAGAGCTTCTAGCAACAAGATTTACGCTAAATAAGCGATTCTATACTATTACTGAAGCATGCCAAGAAGCCTAGTAGAAGTGACGTTTACAAAGGAGCACTGAAGGTCATGCGAAAATATTCTCGAATCGCAATCGGCATAAGGCTCTGCAAAATGTCTACTTGCTGCCTGGAACGGTCTATGTAAGCCACCAGAAGTGCTGCTTCGCAGATAGTTACTTTACTATTGTCAAGTTCTATGCAGGGCCATAGGCACTCAAATTACATCATGTTAAGTCAAAGTGCTTCTCTTTGTAGCACGTTATTAGCCAATCCAAGCCAAGTCAACAGAGCCTTCTTCGGACGAGATCCCCTCAATTTGTCTTGCCAAGTCAATCGGCTTCTCAAGTCTATTCTGATTGTCACCCCCTCCGCTCGAATCATCTTAGACACAAGCTATACTATTCTATCTGAGCCTTTCAACTTAGAACCGAGTTGTAAACAAGGCGAATTAACAAGCGGCACATGGTATCAGAGCCAATGATTGTTAGTAAAGAGGTTGTAAGAATCCGCTTAATTACTACTACTGGAGTTCCACTTAAGTATTGCGTTGAGAAATACAAACCGGTCCCAAAAGATAATTTGGAATTGGCAATAATTCTATTGTCGCCCAGTAGGATGACAATCAGTACCTGTCCATCGCAGAGATCTAAAGAGACATCGATTTCCCTTTCGACTACAACAACGATAATCTGTTCTCCCTTACACCCAACGGTAGACTCTCTGTTGCTAGTTACGAGCAGCAACATCACACACTCTTAAAACCCTAGGAGAATACTATCGTACATCTATCTCATTTAGGAATACAAGAGAATAATATTCTTGCACATCATCTCTATAACAATAATCCTACTACCTCCAAACCTCACAATCAGCCTTCATCCAGTAGAGATAATAAAGGGGATATTTTCTCGGCAGCAGACGACTAATCTAATGTCACTCACATCAGAATAATAATATTAATCCCCCTCATAGCCTGCACATAGCAATAGTAAGTTACTAATCCTAATCTATAAACTTATAAAATTTCACATACAGGAGAATTAACTACCTAGTCCTCGTTGAGATACTGTACTAATTAGTTTAACTTAGTTCACTTATATAATCTACCTAAGTAACTTACTTTGCTCAAGTAACTCACTTAATCCAACGAATTAGTTTACTTAACTTACATAAATTACTTGTCCTAATTGAAATAGATTCTTATAAACAAATTCTAATAGTTCTACAGGGTAGATCTACCTCTTTAGGTATATATTAAATTATAGAAGAAGGTAGCTTAAGTAATGGGGTTAAGTAACTAGTATAATAAAATAACCTCTATCTATAAAAAATACTAAGTTATTCTACCACTCCTTACTTACAACCAAGTCCCCTCCTTCTCTAAACCCCACCAACTATAAAAACACAACTATATAAGCTAAACAAATACATACATATACAAAATCTCCCTCAGCAGCTTCAAATTCAAGTACTACACCTACAAACATACACATATACATACCACAAACACACGCATTAAAACTTCACCTACAGTACGTCACACCCACTAAGTCGACCTACTCCGTATTCAAATTCAACCATTCTACTAACTTTATTACAAGGTCCCGAGTACCTCCCACACTCCCCCCGTACAGTACAGTACAGTACATAAAAACGCACAGACTAATCGAAAACTCTCCGACCAATACATACTTAAAGCAGTAAGCAAGATGCAAGTAAAAAAGAACCCCCCAAAAAAGTTAAACCCCCTTTTCACTGCTTCCCCTTTTACCCCATTCATTCAGTTGTTCAAACCTTCACTTACAGTTTAGTCAGTTACCTAGGTATATCCAAAAAGGGGGCACCCCAAAAGGAACGAAAGATTCCCCCCCCTTTCCCCCCCGCCACCCCCTCAAAAAAGAATTAATAATTGACCCGGTTACATGGTATCGGTACGAAGGGGCCAAACAAAGTAAAAGCCAAAAAAAGTAAAAAAAAGTAAAAAAAAAACCGTACTATTGATCGGCTCATGTTAGCCGAGCCGAGGAGAGGAGTTGATGCGAGCTCGGTCAAAGAGTTAGTGAGAGAGGGGAGAGAAAAGTAGTAAGTACACATACAGTAGAAGAAAAGGTTTAAAGGCTTTTTTTTGTTTGTTGGGGAACGTAATTACGGCAATATAAATTACATGCCTCCAAAATACTACTTTACTATGCGAGAAGGTGCAGTATGCAGTTATGCAGGTGGAAAAAAAAATAAAATAAAAAAAATGAGACGTCATAAGGCTTATTGCCGCCTTATACAAATTAATTGAAAACTAAAATTTTTTGCATATCGACAGGAGATTACGGTACGTACATTATACAGTATAAAAGGACAGACAGAACTAGTGGAGGGTTTAAACTCAAATAGAAGAAGTCTCACTGTCCTCTGCAGTACTGTACCTCGTACTCATACTACTAGTAGATACTGCACATATGTTGAAAGCGAGCAGGGGGGGAAAGCAAAGTGCAAAGCAGATTGCTGGAGAAAAGAAATGAGAAAGTAATTTGCAGAGGGCTGGAAATATTTCCGTTGCAGAAATCCCAAAGCTTTGGCAGAAAAAGAAAAAAAAAAAGCAAGTAAGCTGTAATGCAGTGAAGCGTAAACGTTTGATGCAGAAAATCAGAGGAAAATCAAAGAAAGACAGAGAGAAAAAAAGCAAATATGGTGGCGTGTGGAGGGCTGATGTGCATTATGCACCTCGGCTGAAGCCTTCCTGCTTGCGAGCCGTCCTTTGTGCAGCTTCAACACGTACATTCGTTATTGCATTGCGCGGTTTAAATGCCACTGACGATGAGTACGTGGAATTGTATGCTTACTTGTGCTACTCATCGAAAGGGTTATTTGATGAGGGAATGGAATAATATGCTGATTTCGGAAGCTATAGGCATCGCGTGTAACAAGATAGCCTGCCTCATCAGACCATAGTGTGACATGATAGATACATACATGATACAGTAATTCGGCTTCAACTGTAACACCAGATAATGGTCCATCGAGGTACTCTGAGTGTTTGACAGGCTGTGTACTTGTACAAACTCAACTTGGTACCTCAATCATCACGGTACCTTAACATCATGCACCGTTGTGTAAGATAAAGGAGACTCCCCTTCTCATCCCAATCTTGCGCAAGCAGAATCGAGTCATCACCACAAAACACGACATGACTTCCTGCACTCGACAGGAGATTTCGCTTCTGGCAGTTCACCAGCTTAGCAGCTTAAAGAATACGCAATGCGGCCATCATCACACATGGCAAACCGCAGCTAACATCTGCTACGGCCCGTTCGGCTTCAGCACAGCACAACGTTATCTCCAGATTCGACAAGACATTTCGCTCGAGTCAGTTACATGATGCTTGAGAAAACAAGAATAAAGCATCATCGGCCACTATCTATCAAAAAATGGCTCGCCCCAGCCGCAAGAGCCGCCCTTCTTCGCAAGGACGTTTTGTTGTTGCAGTAGCGTTGCACAACGCATACTGTGTAGATCTCAAGACAAGCCCTACTGCAAGCCACACATCTCAGCTTGAGATCAGGGTTGGGGTGCCACGAGGTTGGATTGAAAAGTCGGAGAACAGCGAAGGGCCCACGCAATCGAGGAAGAGAGAACCAGATGCGCATTATCTCTGTACTTCATAAGCATCTGGTCTCAGAAATGGCTTGATAATGCCCTTTTGTTTATAGTCGGATGTGATATGTCTATTTTCTTCTTATTCTTGTGTCGGATTGAGAAGGCTAGAGTGGTGTAGGGAAGGCTGATGGCTGGTGTTGGTTGGTTCTCGATGCGGAATCTTCTGAGGCATACTCCGAATGACTGCTTGCAAATATGAGAATGAGTAAGACGGAGAGGGCCTTGCAAGGTCAAGGTCAATGGTTTCTTCGAATCAAATAGAACCACATGTATCCCGCTTGGCACGTTTTCCTTTCCGAGGGCTAAGGGCTAAGGGCTACGAAACAGTCTGAGAATAACAGCATCATCATCATCACGCTCCCATGCCATGGACCGTACCGAGTAAATAGAGCTTTTGGTACGCGATTAACCGATTAACCTCGAGCCGCCTTATCAGCCCATTTCTAGTGTGGGGAAGTACAGTAAATTGGTTGCAGGTGCGATCTTTGGGTAAGTTGGGGGGTGGTAAATTTGGGTAAGCTCGGCGGACGGGGAATTAGTGGAAGCATTATCTTCTTAACTGAGAGTCTTGCTTCATCAGGTGTACACTTAGTGTCTTTCCTTCCCGAATACAGTGAGCATGTGGGGTTGCTTTGCTGTCTGGTATGATCGACCGGTTGCGCTTGTCGTGAAAATAAGAAAAAAAAATCCGACACATCAGATTTAGATAGCGAGCGGGAAGAGGCGCAGAGCCAAAGGCTTGCTGTTTTGGGAATCATGGGGCGGATTGGATGGAAATAGCAAAAGCCTCACCCACCCATGCGCATGGAGAGGATGCATGCGGGCAGCGCTACTCTCGTAGTCTGCATATCCGCAGACAGTGACAGCTGAGAAGTGCAAGTAATTTTGGGGGGGTATTGAAGCTTAGATGCGGGATAGGTGTGCGCTAGAATGCTGGAAAGTGGGAGTGACTTTCGTGAGAGTGGGAGCGCGAAAGCGAGAGGATAAAAGCGACTTGAAAACTGGAGATGAGAGTTGTCTCGTGGTGCTAAGGGTGCACTCTGGTAGGTACAGTACAGCACAGTACCGTAAAGTACGCACACAAGCACAAAAGTACCTTTCGTACAGGAGGAGCAGAAGAATGTGGAGAGAGAGAGAGAGAGGGAGAGGGACAAAGACGAGATGTACATGACATGGTACTGTACCTTCGTACATGTGCAGCTCCTGTACATTGGTACAACGTCTCGGCCCGTTAGGCTAGTTGCATACAAGATCAATGCAGGTGCTTTTGTTTTGGGGAACGCTCACCTCTCAGCGTCTCTTGCCAACTGCCTCTTGCAAAGCACATTGCAAGCTGAATAGATGGCTAGTCGGACTCGCTTTGAGGGAAGTGCTCGTGTGTTGTGAGTTTGAAAGACGCTTACCAGTACGGGTACGAGGGGTGTGTCTACTTGCATCTGCGGTAACATCGGAGAGCCAAAAGACGATGCTGGGCTGGCCGCACAACCAATGGATTTCCATCCATCTTTGGCTCATTGCCATAATGACACGACGATGGGCTTCTTTGAGTTTGATCTCGATCGCCGGATGAGAGGAAGAGGAAATGGAAAGGCCCGTCTTGGTGGGATGGGAACCAGAGTCCTGCAACTCTCCAAAGTGAAGTGGTGATGGTGAAAGTGGGATGGTTGGACTGCTGAGTTGATGAGGTGAGCTCAAGATGTGTAGGCATGCTGCAGTAAACATGCAGCAGCAGCGAACTGTACGAAAGTCCCAGCATCGCCATCCCAAAAATAACAATGATAGAAATGATGATAATAATGATAGTAATGATAGCATCAATTGTGTGGTAACTTCACTCACATGATATCCATATCCAGATAATCCATCCATACTCTGCTCGCTCTCGTGGATCCATTCTGACAGTGACAGGCTTAGCTTCGTCGTAGGTTTAGTTCATCCGTAACTCCCAACTCCCTTGGCGGGCATTGAGTTGCGCGTCCATATACTCGCAACGTGGTATTGTTTGCGTTAATGACAGCTCCGTCTAGAACCTATGTTTAGTAAGAGAAAAGAGAAAAAAATGCCTGTACTTCGTAGGCACTGTAAGATGATTAGCTTCTGGTCGGAGAATTTGGGTCGGCCAGGAGTCCTAGCAAAGCTAAAGACAGGATCCCATTGCGAAAGTCAAAAGAAGCAAGATCACCCCAGAATGTTTCGAGCCCTCGGGAGTTCGGTCCATACCAGCCACGGTGGACGACCCAATGAACAGCGGCCAGCAACGGGGAGAGTTTACTAGAGTTTACAGGTAACAAAACATGATTATTTATTATTATTGTTATTGCGTTTCTCTTGTTGCTCTTTCGTGGCGGTGCAGAGAGAGAGAGAGAAAGAGAGGGTGTGGGATGAAAGGGGTGGCTCTAGGGACTTCATTAGAAGTTTAGGGGGCCGTTTTCTGCTTTACTTACGAGATGAATAGAGGATCGCCAAGCATTGCGTTTGCTGTAGATCGCATGAGCCTGAAACGAGGGAAGCAAGGCGCTGCGTTGGGTTGGAAAGCGGAAAGCTTCGAGAAGGAAGGGAGCTGCAGAGAGAAGAAGATTATTTGTGCCACGGTAGCACAGAGTGGATGCGGGCTCCGCCTCCTCCGATGATCCTTTTTGTAGGGCTGGCTGCTGTTCGCTGTAAGCCTTTCGACACTGCATGAGATGACAACATAAGGGGGGGCTGGTTAACGGAAGGATTTCACGCTCTCTGCTACTCGCTACTCTTCCGTATTGTACGGAGCAGTACGGAGCACGGGAGTAGAGAGAGAGAGAGAGAAAGAGAGAGAAGGATACGCTACAGCTGTGCATGTTGCTATTTTGTTGAGTTCCGAGCAAGTAGATTGCTTTCTGTAACCGCCGCTTTTTCTAACTTTGATAATACTTTTGCTGTTCGGGGTCGCAATTCGAGGGACTTTCTATCCGTAACGGGCCACCGAGACACACCCATATGACAACCCCATTGAATCCATTATCAAGACCCTAGAGTTTGAGTAGCTCATAACAGTATGATGAGCAGAGTACCTAAAGTAAAGTCCTTTGGATTATTACCAAGCCATAGGTACGGAGGACAGCACCGTAACTCGAGCCTCATGGCTTTACCCAGCTGTGTCCGTCCGTAAATTACTGCTTTTGCCTGGTCAAGCCTCGGATGGTCTGTTAAGAACTTAAGGTTTGCATATTACTACTATTTTCGCAATAAGATAAAGGATGCGCTTGGCTTGCCCTTTGACCTGATCAAGTTACACTTACGAACGGAAGGGGCGTCCTGCACAAAACCAGCCAGTCGTGCCCGCACCAGTGCCAGTAGTCACGGATGCGCGCACTGTCAAAGGGGATCCAGCTGTGGCTTGGACTGGAAGTGTCAAAGAGTGAGAGATCGCGATCCTTCTTGAAGCTTCAGCCTTCAGCCCTCTGAAAGCCATTGTTCCCCGAAATCCCCCCAGGCGGGCGATCATCAGGCGCATTGTTGTCGCAGGAAGCTTGGGAGTTTAGGACACGCAATTGCAAACCGTCAGAGGTCTACGGAAGCGTTGGAGAGAGAGACAACTGTGAACAGTCACGATACGGCGCACTTTCACTCGCTGATTTAAGGTCGATCGGCAAGGACGGAGTATGGGCTCCATTAATGTAAAATGTAAAATTCACGGCAGTGGTGGGATGTGACGGGATGGGATGGTCTTTGCGGAAAACCAATTTCTGCTTGGGCGACAAAATGAACTTTCCCATCGTCGGGCGTGGTGGGCGTGGTGGGCGTCCAGCGACCGGAACTAACTTAATTTTTCATCAATCTTGCCCTGAAATCCTGCTCTCGTTGCCGTGTCTAGTCTTTCCCTATGACTCCTTGCCAGGTCATCATCTCTTCGCATGTCACAGCTTTAGGCCATTTGGCATTAATGTTTTCCTTGGAATTTTTCCTTTTTCGTAATTTCAAGATTTTTTATTCTTACAAGATCATAGCACAACAACCGCGGGCACTGGATTGGCAGCTTCGAAAACGCACAGAGGGTCTTCCTGTCCTACGTCGCGTCTTTGCTGTGTCACACGCACGACATCCAACATCTCGATTTCCTCGCTCCCTCGGCTCTATTCGCCTACAGCTCCTACAGTGGTTGTGTGCTGCTGCTGCTTCATGTCATCGCATGCTGTGCGACAACAGCAGCAGCCCTGAGGCAGATCCGACAGGTCCCGAGAGCGTGTCATGATGTTCCCCACACCAAGAGGGAAGATTCGTGCCAAGGAACGTTGCGCGGTACTCCAACGGCTGGAGCCACCATTTGGCTCGTGTGCGAGTAAAACCTGCTCCAACGAGTCCAGCACTGCGGTTGAGACAGGGGTCCCTCCCACATCCTCATTCCGCGCTGCTGTCCCCCCTTGGATACCCTGGTCACAGGTGGTCTGCTAATCATCAACTTGCCGAGCGACTTCAGGTACGTGAAACCTCAGAGACGAGTTCCGCGCATCCCGGCCACGCGCCTAGAGGATAGGACTCGTAAGTACAGTATGTAAACGACGAAGCACTATAGAAGGGCATCAACAACATTCATCACACATAGGTGGGTGAAAGGGAAGTAAGTGTGTGGATATAAAGAGGCAAAAGACCGTTGATTGTGCTACGCCGCCGACGCCTTGCGACTTGTCCGGTGGTGCCTCGTCAATAGTGCGAAAGGTACGCAGGTACAGTGTCTACCAGAAGTAGTATCTTTGTACCAGCGAACTCTGAAGTCCAGATGAGACAACCGCTCAACGGGAGCATCCAGGATTTCCCGCTGAATGTGTGTGTGTGTGTGGGTGTGTGTGCGTAGGCGACTCTGTATGTCCCATCGGCAGCAGATGCCATTCCTCCTGCTCAGATTGGTTGTCGTGATAATGAAAACAGCTGTGTGTTGGAGACTTCGGCCGAGGCATAGAACGAAGCGCGAACATCGAGTTTGGCTTACCGCTGCGCTGCACTACTCTGCGCTAGGTTCTTTCGCCTCTGCACCGCTGACCGGTCTCGCAGAGTCGCCCTCTGCAGGGATTCATCCAAAATCCCACATGGTTGTGTGGCTGCCACAGTCTGCCAGGAAGGGACAGCGACCCACCGGCAGCGAATGAGCAAGCAGAGCCCAAGAATGAAGAAAAGCGCCGCTTGCCCTACCGTGTTGACCTTGGTTGACGTGCCTGAAAACATCACTATGATCAGCGCATCCGTTGTGTAGCACGGTCTCTGGGTACGAGATATGCTGCATAAGGTTAAAATGATGGTGCAGACGCGGCGTGGGATAGAGGACTGATGGTACGATTTGGGGTCGGTTTCTAAACCGTCAATAGTCCAGTCAGTGTCAGCCAGATATTATTGATTTCATGTCAACCGGGCGTGCGCGACGGTAGTGATATAGAGATTCGTTGCCGTCATTTAATGAGATGATGCAGCAAGCAAGAGGGACACGCGGAATCTCTCGAGCAGCGACAGGCGTGTTCGTTCGTTCGTTCGCAAGGAGGCAGGGTCCTGGCTGAGGCAGGGAACCACTCCACACTGCAAGAGCAGTCCACACACAGCCGATAAGTCCTTAACGAGATGGAGATGCATGGACAAGAGTCCCCTGCGGAAAGTTGAAACAACAAGGCCCTCCCGGTCGATGACGCTGCGTTCGTATACTGCATCCAGGAAAACGGCGTGAGGCATTCTGAGAGAGGGAGAGCTCTACGCGACTTCCGGGACAGGATAACCGTGGAAGGTAAATTTGCCTTGTTCAGGGCTTTGGGATTGGCATTGTCTTCCATCGGTGGCAGCCTGGAAGGAGGCGTCAGGCGTCAGGCGTGGGCGAGGAATGCAGGATACGAGGAAGCACAGTTCGTGGTAATTAAAATCAAATCAAAAATACTCCTCCGTACTGCAGATTCTGGATGCTTGGGTTCTGAGCAATAACTACTAATACGATGCAAGTAAGTAACTAACTAACTGCCTAACTAACTTGATCTGAGTGACTCGACGGAGTGCACCAGGTGAGTGAGTGAGTGAGTGCAGTGCAGTGCGGTGCGGTGCGGTACCAAGTACCAACAACTTCTCTTCTTTACACCTGACAAATCCCCTTTTCTTGGGTCTCTCTGGCCAGCGCTAAGAAGCACATACCATAACCCATAATATGTACTCAAGCCCAAGCATTGAGAGTAGTACGTGGGTACCTGCGGACGGAGCAGTTATCAAAACATGCCTGAGCAATACGATGATATCCTCCGGTCATAGGAAATAGTAGCCCCAAAATCCCACTCCAAGTCTCCAATCCCATCCAACCCCAATCTGATCCCAAAGATGTCAAACTCTACGCGCCGGAGTAATAATAGGTAAATTGACCCAGCAGGCCGACATGCGGTGTGCAACGCGATCTCTGCGCTGAGCACTCTCGCCCTGCCATTGGCCTCTGCGCAAAGTTGGTGCTCGTCGCCCAGTGGATTGTGCCAACACAGCAAGGCATGGCAATCGCATCGCGCTTTTCTTAGCCCTGCCGTCGCTTCCTTGTCCTCAGATTGAGTCACAAGACCACGACAACGACACTCGAGACAGGCAGTGCAAAGACGCTGACTGGTGCAGAGAGGGAGCGGTCTGCATTGGGTCGATACGTCCTCAGTTGGAATAGGAATGTCATGATTGGCATCATTCACCCATCATTTCATCACATCATCATATTTTGACGACGACCGCGACAAGGCAACGCTTTTGACAGGGCCGCTTCGCCGGTCAGCTCGTGCTCCTCTTGCTGCTACTGCTGGCTTGTCATTTGCATTGGTGCACCGGTGCGCATGCTGCACTTCTGATAGATGGTGATATGCTGCGGCTAGAATGATGGTTGGGTTTTGTCTGTTTTTGTTTCCTGGCTATTCCCCCGCGCTTCTGTTCATCATCAGGTCCCTCTCGCTCACCGCTGCTGCAGGTGGGTGGTAGGTAAAGTATTATGTAGTATGTAGTCATGTAGTCATGTAGTCGCAAGTGATTCTATCCGACATCGTGACAATATCCCGTTCTGTGATATAGAGCTGCAGTGCCCTCTCTCTCTCCCCCTCTTGCCCCTCCACCACTCTGCCTCTCTCCTCTTTCCTGCTGTCTGCATATGCTCGTCGACGCTGCCTCTGCCTCTGCTGCCTCTGCCTCTGCCTCAAACCCCCCCCCCGCTGATCTCGCCCTCGTCTGCGGACAAGTCTTGCATTACATACACACTACCTCAAAACTGAACTGCCTCTCCAAGCCCTGCCTGCTACTACTACTGCTACTTCGTACATGCTGCAGCGTGCAGATAGATGCGCCGCTCACACGTCTCTCTGTCCTGCCCTATTCTTATTCTGCTCGCAGGACCAAGCCCGGTTCCGACGATTGTTGCTATTCGTACCTACCTATAGTCGAGCATTATTATCGTCATCAGCAAGCAGTCAGTCAGTCAGTCAAATCAATCAATCAATCAACCAGGAGGAACTGCAGCACCATAGCCATCCTCATCCTCATCATCATCATCACTATCATCAACATCCTCGTCGTCGTACTCTACTCTCACACTCCCACACACTCTTCTTACACTCTGACACTCTTACTATTCTTGCTTTGCTCCTCCTCCTCCTCCTCCTCCTCCGTACTTTTGACTGCTCAAAGCCACACCTACCTACCTACCTACCTTACCTACTACCTTCAGCTTCCCTGACCTGACAGACATTTGGCTGCGTGGAAGGACCTTGATCGGCGGCGCCCAAGCACATCTCCTTATTCGTTCGGCCAGGAACCCCTGTGTGCTCCTGAACCCAGTCAGCCAAACTAAACCAAACTACCTTACCTGCCCTTCGTTACCTCCCTTACCCATAACCCACGCTACCCACGCTATTATCCACGCTACCACTAAAATTCCGTCCTCGCCAAAATCCCAAATCCCAACCCCAATCCCGAATCCCAAAAGCAGAAAGAGGCACAACACAATAATCAAGCACAGTCATTTATTTTTTTTTTTTGCTTCCACCAAGTTCCCAGGCCCGGAGCGACGAAACTTCACGCCTCACCTCACCACATTCCCCAATATTCCCACGCACCCACGCAATCTTCACTTCTCTCCCTCTCTCCCTCTCTCTCTCTCTCTCTCTCTCCCCAGAACATCGAAACATTTTACCGGCAAAAGCACTGAATTCTTTGCATCGTCAACTACGCAAGCCTCCTGCACGCGCACCTCTCGCCTGGTCAACTTCCCCATTACCTACATATCTTCGACGAAACGACCAATTCAGACCCTGCCCGCCGCTTTTGTTCCCATTCTTGCACCTCTGTGTCGCCGCGAAAGCAAGCAGGCAAGCAAATTATTTGATCTCTCACATTCTAAAATCCTGCAGGCCGTGGATAGCCAAAACTTCCGTCACTCAATTTCAAGCTGCGACCTGCTGTCAATCGCCATCCTGAACTGGACGCCTGCATACTGCACCTTTCTGGCCCATCCTTTTCTTCATGCACCACCATCATCGACCACAATTCCATCAGTACCAATAAACTGCAAAATTCCAAAAAGTAAAAGCACCTGACTGGACGTTGACGGAGAACTCCCACGAAGACTTCTGGGTTTGCGCAATCATTCCTGCTCCGCCAACCAGTATCAAACTTTCCTCTCAACCCTGTCGGCAGGCGCCCAAGAGAGAACATGCGCTCAATCACTGATATCTGGTGCTCTTAAACCCCTCCTCTCCACGACTACCTGCAGGCTAGCTCATTGGAGCAATACATACAACTGAGAGCGCGTTGCAATGTCTGCCACCTCAAGTCCCTCACAGCTGGCGACAGCTACCTCACCTTCCATACCACAAACAAACAACATGACTACATGACACACACCATCCTCCACCATCAGACGCGCACGACCTAGTCACGTCCAAACCTCCTTCCTACCCTCAATCCAATCCACGAACTCCATACCAGCTTCGGCCTCGTCAATTGCGTCCAGCTCCCAGCAGGCTTCGCCCGTCATGTCGCCCGAAACTGCAAATCTTACTACTACCAACTCTTCTATACAAGGCTCACCCGAACCGATGCGTGGCCGTGAAGCCGAGTTTCTCCCACCCAATTTTGAGCTCCCTGAGCCAATTTCGACCGTCTCCCGGAAGTCGAGTCACAGTGCTATGAGTGAGGCAATGGCCCAAAGCAAATCTCCTGGGTTAATAAGAAGGATATCCAACAGAGCATCTAAATTTGCAGGCCGAAGACGTCAATCGTCCACCACAGCAACAAGTCGGGACCAGAGTACAGGGCCAGTCATCATGCGCCGTCGGAGTGACAGCACGAACACGGCTCCTGAGGGTGGAAGAGGAGCTTTGTTTGGAGACTCGGATGACGAGTTGACAGATGACTATAGAGACGACTTAAACTCCATGCTCGGTAACGACGGCTCAAAAGATTTCACGAGCGGTAGTACAACTGCGTCTCTGGCTGGTTCAAGTGGCCCTGTAACCTCAAGTCCTGGTCCGGGCCCTGTGATACCTTCGATTCTGCTGCAAGGTACAGCCATGACGAAAGTCACAAAGAAAAAGAAGAAGCTGCTGACCTTCGTTCTTGAAAATGAAGCGGCTAAGGTCTCATGGGACAAGAACCGACCTTCTAAATCATTCTATATTGACGACATCAAGGAAATCCGCTCCGGCGCAGACGCACGAAATTACCGACAGGAATTTGGAGTGCCAGCTACGGACGAACCGAGATTCTTTTCCATCCTATACGCTGTTCCGGACAAGTCCAAGGGCCGGTCACAGAAAGTTATGCACTTGATTGCTAATGATGATCAGACCTTCGACTTGTGGACATCGACCCTCGATGCTATCTCGAAGCATCGACATGATCTTATGGCGTCTTTGTCATCTTTCCACGACAAGGCCGTCAGAGCTTACTGGCGCGCTGAGATGACCAAGCACTTTGGAGACAGGCCTCACTCGGAGGATGATGAAGACATTGACTTTATTGGCGTTGAGAGGCTGTGTCGAAGCCTTCACATTCACGGATCATCAAATTACCTACGCTCCAAGTTTGATCAAGCAGACTACTCCAGATCTGGCCGCTTGAATTTTACCGAGTTCCAGGACTTTGTGAGATTCATGAAGAGAAGAGAAGACATAGGGGCTCTCTATAGAGAACTGGCTTCAGATGTAGCGAAAGGGATGACTTCAGAAGAGTTTTTCCGCTTCTTGAGAGAAGTGCAAGGTGAAGACGTCGACGCAGACAGGTCACATTGGGATACTGTGTTTGCCAAGTTCGTTCGCCGGTCGAAGTCGAAGGATCAGGCACAACAGGTCGCTACTGATGGCGACTTCCCGCGTATGAGTGAGGCGGCTTTATCAAGCTACCTCATTTCCACGTTCAATGTGCCACTGGCAAATCCTACAGCTGAATATACTCTTGATAGGCCTCTCCACGAGTACTTCATCTCAAGTTCCCACAACACTTATCTTTTAGGTAGGCAGGTTGCTGGAGAATCGAGCGTTGAAGCTTATATCTCAGCCTTGAACAAGGGATGTAGATGTGTCGAGGTAGACTGTTGGAACGGTGCTGACGGGCAACCTGTCGTCATGCATGGTAGAACACTTACAAGTCAAGTCTCTTTTCGCGATGTCATGTCTACTATCAGCAAATACGCCTTCGTTAAATCTCAATATCCTCTTTTGATCTCGCTCGAAGTACACTGCAATGCAGCGCAACAGACAGCAATGGCTGAGATTATCAAGGAAACCTGTGGCCCAAAACTTGTCACTGAGCCAATAGATGCATCAACCGATCAGCTTCCATCGCCCCAACAGTTGATGAATCGAATCCTCATCAAAGTGAAGAAGCCTCGAGTTCCTCAAGACTCTAATACCTCTGAACCCAGCATCGGCGGCCGGAGCCGTGGTACCAGCGTCAGCTCACCTTACCTTAGACCTGTACAGCTCGATAATTCGGCCATTACTTCAGCTGGTCTTGTACCACCCAGTCCATACACTCGTGATCCCAAATTGCGCTTCATTGGTCGTACTGATACAGCCCGTTCTGGAAACGATACCAACGATAGTTTTAGTAGCAGTACCAGCGATAGCGAGAGTCTTGATGATATTGCCAAGGCACGAGATAGCAACAAGAAGAACAAGACAAGCAACATTATCAAAGTTCTCGGTGAGCTTGGTGTTTATACTGCGGGTATCAAATTTCATGGCTTCGACACTCCCGATAGCAAGACGTACAATCACGTTTACTCCTTCATGGAACAGACTTTTCAAAAGAATACCAAGACTTCCGAGGAGAAGAACACTTTAATCAGACATAATATGCGTTATATGATGCGAGTGTATCCGAATGGATGGCGAGTAGCATCTACCAATTTCGATCCTCTCACTTACTGGCGGCGAGGTGTACAGATGGTAGCTTTGAACTGGCAGACCTATGATCTTGGCATGCAGTTGAACGATGCAATGTTTGCAGCAGGTACAGATCAATCAGGGTACGTTCTCAAGCCAAGAGAGCTTCGAGAGATCAGGATGGTCCCAAGCGTTCCGGGAGCGAGCATCAAACTGGAACGAAAAGAAGTCAACTTCTCCATTGATGTTATCTCTGCGCAGCAACTCATGCGACCTAAAGGGCTGGCACCGAAACGAAGTGTCGATCCGTATGTCGAGGTCGAGGTATACCATGCCGATGATAAGACAAAGGAAGCCAATGGTGTCGTTGGGGAAGGTGGACTTGATGCGTCTTCGAAAGACGGATCCTCTGGGTTGGGTGCACCACACCGTCGGCGCACACAAATTGTCCAAGAGAATGGCTTCAATCCAATCTTCGATAAGAAGTTCAACTTCAACTTGACCACCAAATTTCCGGACTTGGTCTTTGTCCGCTTCACTGTCAGATGCTCCTCTGATGGCCACACCTATAGTGACCGTGGCTCTCCACTCGCAACCTACACGGCGAAGCTCAACAGTCTCAAACAAGGTTATCGCACATTACCGCTATATGACAGCAACGGAGATCAGTTTCTCTTCTCGACTCTTTTTTGCCGCATCAAGATTGACCCAGCCACCAGCATTTACATAAATGGCCCAGAAACACCTGAGTCGTTGGGAAAATTAAAAACTATAGGGCGCACGGTGTGGAATCGAACACCGATGTCGCCGAAATCTTCCGTCGAAAGGTCATTTTCGGACAAGAGTCCATTCGAAAAGTCTTCGGGAGAGAAATCTTCGATTGATAGTGGGTCTCAATGATCATGACTCCATATCAACGAAATTCGCTTCAACTGTATAAAGTTATCTGTATTTAACACATGTATTACAACACCACCATATCGCATTATCGAATCGGCTCGAATTTTCACAAGCACAATATACCCCTTCGTTCATCGTCCTTTTATCGCACTTCGGGGACCCCTACTCGAGCAGCGGGCGTACTTTGGGGTTATCTCATGAGTTTTCTCTTTTTTCGGTTTCGGCGCATTTCATCAGAAGGATATCATCGGTTCGGGATCATTATAAAAGGAAGGAAACAAAAGTGGCTCACGCTGCGTCTGCATTTATCGGATCGGTTGTCACTGCATTACCGCCAATGGGGCATCTACCACACTCACTCACAATCTCCTTTGTTATTCGATAAGAGCTCAGCCTCTTAGTTCACTTCTATACACCTTAATTGATGACTCGTTGGAGTACGCTGGCCGCAGAACCTTTTCTGGTCTTGGAAGGCTCATGGGCCGACTGGTTCCTTTTTCATGACTCTCTCGACACGACTTTTTCCTGGGTTTCAAAGCGGGACTTTACTTAGCATTATGGGGTTCTGGTCTGGGTAGCGCTTGGGATGGGATATAATTCTATTCATCCCGGAGGCGCTCTTTTCATCATCACTTGGGAATGGTGTTTTTGCTATGTGCGTTTGCACATACGATCGCTTATGGAAAGCTTGATCGATACAATTTGCGATGCTTTTAAGAGAGGATTTATTGCCATAGTGGGTTGGATGTTTGATCTCAGTGAGTGAGCAGTCCTGGGATAAAAAATGTCACTCTGTTTGATATTGCATTGGGTATGATGAGCAAGGGGAGATAGAAAGATAGATGCAATTCAAGATAAATAAATCCTCGCAAATTGTTGTCATAATTAATAATGTGATTTGGTCAACAACACTGTAGTGTGTAAATTGTTACTTCATGTAATCACGCATTGAGAGCCAAGAAACGCAACTACATAGAACCATCCGCATCGTCGCCTTATTCACAATTCGTAGGGAGAAGACTCACAGAACTAAGACATTGTCCCTTGATCTATAATCTGAGTAAGAATTATTTCTCTCGGCGCAATCTCTTCAAAACCACCTCTCACACTTAATCGCTTCGTATTATCAACAGATTATCATAACACGTGGTATATAAGACATGGCCTGATTCTAGAGAAAGCTACCAAAACATCAGTAAACGAGTAGCTGCATATAAGAGAAAGACAAGTGTCCGGAGTCAAAGCATTGTTTATTAAAGCAAAGGACGCACGTCTACAATTAACGGAGAGGGACCGGTAGTAAAGCCGTCGCTTAACTTTTTAATCTATCAAGCGATGCGAAGCGAGGGGGTAAACAACAATACGAAATAATCACTATGACTTCTGAAATTTGCGAATAGATTTAGTAGAACTGATAATATGTTTATTTGGTATCCAAATCTGTGAAAGGAAGAGAAAAAAAAACTCCGCTTGTTGCATGAAAAATTCTATGCATATTACAATTTAGTCGCGCACCTTTTCAACCCAACCTCAAAACCCAAGTATACCCAAATATACCCAAGCATACCTATCTAAGCATACCTACCCAAATCCAATATTCTATGAAGCCAAGCAATACGATCAACCCGAGTAACCCTACCTAAGATCCCGAACCGAACCGAATACAACCCGAACCACAAAAAAAAACACGAAGCACCAATACCCAAAAAGACTCCAAAACACCCAAAAGCACCCGTACCCAAAAGACCCACGTTAATCAAACAGAAATGAAAAAAAAAGTTCCGTGATCCGCTATCTAAATCCCACTAATTTTGCACAGCTTACAAATCCCACAAGGCTAAGAGAGAGAAAAAAAAATTTGCTGTGGTTTTTTTGTTTACCCACTAATAAGCCTACCTACCTAGGTCCTGCAGCTTGTGTCAAAATGCAAAATAAGAGATATGGTCTTCATCAAACAACAGAAACAAACAGCATTCGTGGTTTAGTGGTAAAATTAGCCCTTGCCAGTAACTCTTCAATGAGTAACAAACAACATGGGCTAGCCCCGGGTTCGATTCCCGGCGAATGCAATACAAAGAAATCTGTCCTTACCTTCTGAGTTCTTTTTTTGTGAGAAATATTTTTTTTTTTAAAAAAAATCTAGCTAAATAAACTTGGTCATTGTGATTGAATATTGTACTCTATCTAGATTTAAATTACATTAGTAAAACATCTACAGGTTGGGAGTTGATAGGTTGAGTAGCATTTTTTCATTTTTTTCAGTCGGTTATTTTTATGAACCGTTTTAGGTGGGTGGAGTGACTACTTTTCAGGTCTACGAGGAAAAGGCGTAAATGTATTGAAATAGTATACTGTAAATGAATAATTTACACTCCTACATGCACAATTTGATAACATTAAACCACCCTGTCTGAGCTTTTGAATTATATCATTGCTAGTTCACTAAACCGTAGTTTCTTTTGCTTGCGGTAGCTTTAAGGTATAGCCAGAGCTTTTATTGGGTAATATTACTATATTGTCTTATGTTCCGATTAAGGTACCTCTAACCCACACCTCTTTGGTTTAGAAAGATTCGTGGTCTTTACTTGTTGTAGAAACTTGAAAAATATACAGAGATAGAGTCACTACCACGCAGATTACATTTAAGATTCTAGAAAAAACTGTTATACCGGAGGATGATAAGTTACTTACTTGACTTGAGGAACTTACATACCTAATATTCTTATAAGACCTTACTTGGCGCCTGACTAAAGTATGTCCACCATATGTTATATATTCGTCTGTATTACGGTCTCATTCTAGCTCCATATTCAAATTAGGCTAAGAATAGAACAGGAGATGAGGGAAAGAATATAGTGCTCTCTACTATGACTTAGTTACTAGTAAAAACACTAAGGCTACTTTACTATATATTTAGTAGGAAACTTAGTCGCACCCTGCATGCTCGCTACCACTTAGAACTAATATCTAAAAACGTCAGTCTATATCCTAACATTCTTAAATATAAATTCCCATGCATTTTCAATATACCCCCAATATAAAAAATCCCACAAGCTCAACTTTCTTAAGATAAAATACCCTTTCGTGCCCAGTACCCACCGAATCATCAAACAACCTCAGAAGACCTTCCAACCATTTCAACCTTCTTCACACTAAAAACAAAATGTTTCACCCTAACCACCAACAACCTACCGAACTCCAAATATCCAAAAAAGAAATCTCTAATTCCGATTCTAATTCAGACAGAGATTCCGACTGGGAAAACGAATCATTAACAACAACCCAACGCACCGTCCCAACCACGTACAGAAAACCCTACAAATGCACAACAAGAGCCCAGGTACCCAAATATGTTCCATCCCAATCCCTCCCCAGGAAATAACCCGTTCAATACCATATTACAAAAACTAACAACAAGCAGCACAAACTAAGAAGAGAAACACACTCCAGATTGCAAATGCAATTGTAAATGTAAATGTAAACACGAGCAAAAAGAGCCTTCCTGGCCAGACGGAGAGGTGACGAATTTAGGAATGATGGTATCGATGGTATTAGCAGTAGTTATAACTACTACTACAGTTTGCACTACGTTTGTATCTAAAGCATTGGCTCTGTCGCATCAAGATGTCGTGCGAATGATGTCTAGAAGATGTCTTATTAATAGAATCCGGGATGGGGCAGTAGTTGTTTTTTTGAAGTCTTGACGAGGAAGTGGTTCAGTGATAGGTTGTATCAATGGTGATGACTGGGGCAAAGAGGGCCGGGTGGTGATTTGAAGTTGCTTTTCAGTCAGGACACAATTCTCCGTGGGAAGGGGTGCCAGATATTAGGGGAAAGGGAACCCGTCTTGAGACATCTGAAGACTAGACGTAGCAAGATATGATCAGTACTCTTCGGGATGGGCCAATGGCTTTTGTCCGCCTTATATTCGGAGGCCATTCTAGAAATAGTTCTAGTCATACCCAAGTCAACCTTGTTACTGCAATACATGAGCAGCTTTATATTAAAGACTTTTATTGACAATTGAAAAGTTGCAAACGCTGGAAACCCCCTAGTTTATCCATAATCATAAAATCCTAAAAACAATGAAAAGCAACAGCAACAATCCACAGAAAGCTCATAACCATAATAACATCATCATAACCCAACTCCTCTCTGTCTTTCCCAGAATCGTTCCCTCGCTTGAAGTATCCAACCCTTTACAAAACACCTGGATGGACCGAAGAAATAATAAGTACAGAGAATCTAACATATAGCCTCCATCCATTAAGCAGCCTGGACGGCACCCTCGTCATAGAGAACGACATCACGTTCCTCTGAGGGAGTTTCTAATACCGAGCTTCCCACATCACTCCCAGTCCACTCGGTACCCTCATCGATACTCTCACTAACGCCCGTCCCGGTTGTCGTGTAGATGGTCGTGCCAAGACTACTCCTTCGCATTGTTCCACTATCGCTCTCGTCCTCGTCATCCTCATCCTCCTCATCCAAACTACCCTCCTCGTCCTCCTCAGTCTCCTTCAGGGCCAGGTTCTCTTTATTGAGTTCGCCGTATTTACGACTCATTGACCCACCCCAGCTTGATTTCCGGAGAGAGCTTGTAGTGCTAGGGGCTTTGACACTATGGCTACGGGTAAAGCCTCCAGTGGGAACATTGTTGGTGATTTGATTGAGAGAAAGGATTCGCCTCGAGGCGCCGGCAGGATTATTCACCGGTACATGGACCATAGCACGATTGCCGTTCATAGCCATACTAACAGCACTCTGGGTTGTATTTGAGGCGCGGGAGTTGGTGCGGGAGTTACCATTAGAGAGAACGGATCCTGTTGCGGAGGGAGCATGGCTAGGAACACGCTTTCGACTCATCGCATCGCGACCATTGTTTTTGCCCTTCGAGATCAGTAGTGCGCGAGAGTGGTCAATTACACCTTCCAAAATACGTCTCTCCAAGCCTTCAGCTCGAGCTTCCATCGCGTGAAGTTCTTCGCGTCGGATTCGAAGAGCTGTCTCAAGACTTGAGACATCTGCCGAGAGTCGTAACTTTTGGTGGGCCAAACTCTCTTGCTCTACTTTGAGCATGGCCACAGATTCCTTTAGCTGGTCTTCTTCCTCACGAAGGCCTACAACTGTTGCTTCAACCTGCTCCTTTTGGGCAAGTCTCTTCTCGAGAGCAATAGTTGCAGCCTCGACAGCCTTCTCTTTGTCTTCATGATCATCAGCAATGCGTTGTGTCTGTGCAGTCACAAATTCAGATACTTCAGCAGCAGTCTGTATGACTTGTTGGTGAATCTTGTCGAGCATATCTAGCTGAGCAAATGATTTTCCTGCCGCATGCATATGATCAACAAGCTTATCCAGCTTTTCATGCACAGGGGTATCATCATATTTCTCAACTGGCTCCGGCTCCTTTAAAAGTGGAAGCTCTATCGGTGGAGGAGGTGGAGGTATGTCGGTAATTTTCTGTGAAATCTCCGAGGAAGATGTCTTTGAGTGTTCGTAGTGCTGGCCAACTATTAAGAGCACATCCTTGATAGATTCGAGGATCTTTGGGTGATAATCAGTCACATTACCCTGCACCCCTTCAATACCCTCTATTGCCTTGAAGACTTGTTCACGGGTGAGCTGATGCTCAGCCTTTGCGTCGGCATGCGTCTCTTCCACTCTTGTAAATGTATCCTCTACTCGACTAAAGACTGTCTTTCCTGCCTCATCCATCTTATCTACGGAGTCTGTCAAGGTAGCCCCTAAAGTGTCGATAAGTGACTTGAGATCTTCTGCAACAGTTTTAGTGCCTAAAAGCGCCTCCATGGTCTCGGCATTTTTGGCCTCTCCAATTTTCATGAGTTCTTCTGTTGAGGCTTGTGCATCATCATACTTGGAAAGAAGCTCATTAAATTTCTCATCAAGCTTGCCATCGAATTTATCCCAAGTCTCCTGGAATTTTTCGTCTGTTTCAAGCTTGGCACCAACTACCCCAGCATTAGACTTCTCGAATTCTGTTTTCATATTTTCGAGAACCCCTTTAATATCATCGGTTGTTGTGCTTGTATTCTTGCTGAGAGTCTCACCAAGACCTTCAAGGAGCTTGCTTAAAGCTTCCACGCTGGTCGAACCTTCATCCATCTTCTCCTTGATGGCATTTTTGAATTCCTCGAGGAAGGTCTTGATCTCTGTGACGCGTTCGCCGACACCTACTGTCTCAGCTTGACGCTCTTCAAAAGCTTTTGCATTCGTCTCTGCATGCGTTTCGATTCGACCAGTAGTCTCCTTCAACAATTCTTGCAGGTTTATAACGTCTTCTTTTGCAGCTAGTGCTGCAATATCAGACAAAACCATCTGCTCAATTGCCGATTTTACATCGTGACAAACGGCCTCCACGGCTTCCACATCGGTTTTGGTCACCTTCTCCAGATCTTCGGATTCATTTACAGCCCGCTCCTTCATTTCTTCAAGTCCTACAACTACTTCGCGTACCAGCGATTCGAGAGTGCCCATGTCATCCTTCTTTGAGACATCTTGCAAGTTTGACGCCAGCTGGTTGATGTCGTCCCTAGTCTCACGAAGAACAGCTTCCACCAGATCCAGGTGGTCTTTAGTCACAGCCTGCTCCGGATCTATCTCATCGATCTTTGCCTTCGTATTACGCAGGAGAGTCTCAATAGCTTCTAAGTCCTCTCTTTTTGGAGCGTCTTCGTCCACAGTTTTCTCTTTGGTTCGCAATGCCATTAACTGATTCCTGTACGTTGCGGAGGAGGTCCTCCAGCGCAGCCAAGCCCACTACCAAGTCGTCCTTTGACACTGCACCAGGAACTTCTTGTGGTGGTGGAGGTGGCATCGACTCTAGAGCCTCGATCTTGATACGCAGCTGAGTAATGAGAACCTCGAGATTCTCAATGTCGTTTCGCTTGAGACCATCCGCAGCGGGGACAACTGCACTGTTGGTAATAGCAGCCACTGCTCGTTCATTTGACTCGCTTTTAGCCGTACCACTTTCTCGAAGACGATCGATATCCGCTCTAACTCCTTCTAACCCAGCCTTTAAGGTGTCCAAAATCTCGTAATTGACAGTCATATCTACAGGTTTGCTACCGAGCTTTTCCACCTCGGCCCTTAGACCGGCGAGTCCATCTTGAAGAGCGTTGAGGATTTCAACTGTGCCTCCGGTGGAGCTCTCGTTATTGTTGCGTGGGCGCTCAATATCTGCACGGAGTGCATCGAAGCCTTCTCTGAGAGTATCTAGAATCTCACCTGTGCCAGACATAATACTCTCATTACCGCCCCGAGGGCGGTTGACCTCGGCATGGAGTGCATCAAAACCTTCTCTGAGGGTGTCGAGAATTTCCGCTGACCGAATTTCATTAGAAACCTCCCTAAGAGTCTCAAGAATTTCCCCTGATTTGTCGAGGTTTCCACCCGACTTTTCAGGCCCCGCCAACACAATTTGATTGTTTTCTCGAGGGCGTTCAATATCCGCACGTAGTGCATCGAACCCATCTCTAAGAGCATCCAGAATTTCGCCTGTGCCTAAGGTTGCATTTTCGTTGTTCCGAGGACGATCGATATCTGCACGGAGTGCATCAAAGCCTTCTCGAAGAGTATCAAGAATTTCACCTGTCCCCGACATGAAGCTTTCGTTGCTAGTTCTTGGGCGTTCGATATCAGCACGGAGCCCATCAAGCCCTTGTCTTAGAACCTCGATAATCTCATCCTTATCAATGCCTGATCCACCACGGACTAAAGAGGTTGCCATGGTCTCTCGAAGATGCTCTAGCTCGCCTTGAACGGAATCTAGAGAGCTCTCTGAGCCCTTAGATACGAGTGCAGAGACTTCTACGCGGAGAGCATCGAAACTTTCGCGTACACAGTCAAGAATCTCGTCCTTCCCAGTAACATCCGCGGCACGATCAACATAAGTCTCGATATCATTGCGTAGTCTATCAAACCCGTCCTTTGTCGCATCCAAAAGCTGCTCCGTATCTCGTCCATGAGCGGCAACATTCTGCTTGGCCTCTTGAGAGACAGCCTGAAATTCGGTTCGCATAGTCTCAATGATCTCTTGTAGGCGCTCATAAACTTGTTGCTCTCCATAAGCATACATGGCAGTAGGAGCCGCTTCCAGGCCAGCTTTTACAGCATCGAACAGGTCGTCCCGGGTCAAACTACCCCCGATATCTCGGCTGATGGTCATGCTGTTCACTGCTGAAAAATCGAAGTTATTAAGCCCTTCATTAATAGCATCCAGCATGACATCCCTGGAAATGGGAGAGCTGGCAGGAAGTTTCAAAACTTTGGAGAGCTTCATGAACAGCATCGAGTACGACTTCTCTAGAAACTCCAGCCTCGGTAGAAGGTTGAAAATGCTGGAGACCTTCACTCACGGCCTCCAGAATAACATCTTTTGAGACTGGTGCCTTGTCCGGAAAATTAAACTTGTGAAGACCCTCATTCACAGCATCGAGCATTAGATCCCTCGTCACATCATCCTCTCGTGGCAATGCTGAGGGAGCAGCGGGAAATTCGAATTCTTCAAGACATTCTCTGACGGCATCCAGAATCTCGTCGCGAGATAGACCTGCTTCTGATTCGATTCTTGGAGGAGAAAAATGCTTCAACCCTTCAACAACGGCGGCAAATACCTCTTCACGAGTCGCTCCTCCAACATCTCGTGCTGATTCTCGCGGTGTGTATTGTTGTATGCCCTCTTTGAGGGCTGCGAGAAGTTCTTCCCGTTCTAGGCCGAAATGCTGCAATTCAATGTCGGGTTTGTAATTCTCCCAGGCCTCTCGTACTGCCTCGATGATATCTTCTTTCCCCAAGGAGGATGCTTCTGGGCTTTGTGGCTTTTCGTTAAGCGCAGCTCTGACTGCATTGTAGATCTCCTGGTAATCCACAACGTTACGTGATATGGATTCTGAAGATTGCCGACGATGCTCGCGTAAAATTCCATCCATATGCTGCTTCAGATCCTTCAGTCCATCCTCAACAATATGTGTTACATCCTCCTTGCTTTGCCCGGCATCTTTTGAGGCATCTTTAGTGCTAGCCTGTTCTAGTTTTCGGCCAATTTCACGTCCCATTCCCAAGACTTCTCCACGAAGTTCCCGAACTAATGCCTTTACTTCAGCGGTAAGTCCACCACCTTGGGCAACGCTGTCCTTGGTAGACCGAATAATTTTGATAATATCATCATTCAGAACTTCTGAAGGCCGTACAGGCGCAGAGTCTCTCCGGTTCTCCTTATTTGAGGGTGAAAGAAGCGCCTCCACTCTTTGCGTCATTGGTCCGGATCTGGGGCGATCAAAATCCAATTCTAGTCTTGGAGGCTCATCAAAACTGAATCCACGTGATCTTGAATCTCCATTATGTGCTATCAAGGCCTGCGATTCAGTATTGTCTTTGATAAACCTCACTAAATCCTCAAGTTTCTTCGCCGTTGACATTCCGTCGCGAGTGAGTTGGTCGGCAACTAATGTGAGCCTTGAGACTAAAAGATCCTGTCCCTCTCGAGTTCCCATTTCCCGCAGAATCCTCTCCAAAAGTGCGATACTTGTAGCGCTGTCAGGTGTTGACGTTGATTCACGATCTAGAGAAGAAGCAAAACTATTTGGGCTTGGTATTCGCGGGAGAGTAAATGGTTTGATAGTCCCAGAGCGCGGAGAATTGTGTGCTTTATTGTCCAGGAAGAGTCCGCCGCTAGCACCGGTGAGATAATTACTTGCAGACCGTGAACCTGCCTCCTCCAAGTTGACTACAAGCTCTCTCAGGCTCTTGCGAATGTCCTCATCCCTAGCGTTTGTAGCCTCTTTTAGACTGACTAGATCCGTTGCATTGTCTTTGCTTCGCCTCGTGAGATTCGCCATCTCTCTTTGAAGGCTTGTCGCAATGCTCGTAAGACTTAGAATTTGATTCGAAATTGCATCGAATGTTGGTGGTGCGCGAACCAGCGCGGTAGACCCATTTGTGACATTGGAGAGAGGCATAGGCATATCTGTATCCCTACTTACCATATTTTGCAGAGCCATCATCGTTGCAGACTGAGGCGGAGTGTTTTCTCCAAGTATGCTTTGATGTCTCTCTGGCTTACGCAGAGAAGGCCGCAAAGTTGGTGTATCACGACCTGGTGTTGGTGTAGATGATCGATTTTCCTTCTCTAGTGATCCGGATCTCTCAAGTACAAAGTCCTTGTTGGCATGGGGAGTCGAAGGCCTCCTCGTCGGGCTCTTTTCTGGTGATTTACTTAGATTGTTGCTTTCAAGGAAACTACTTAAATCGCGAACATTTCCAGTCTGAAGAGACTGCATCCGCTTATGTGTAGCTCCTTTTATAAGGGATCGCTCAGGTGCTGGTTCTGGGCGTTTCGCGAGAGCGTTACTGACATAAGCATTCTCCCGAGCCTTCTCGGTCAAGGCAGAGTGGGCTGCTTGTATCGCAGAAGAGGTGTTTGGTCGTGAGGCGGTAATTGGAGAAGATGGGTTCATAGGTAGTGGAGGAGGTGCGCGTTCTGGGTCGGAGCTGTCCCACCTGTTGTCCTGTGTCAGTGGTTTGTTTACTCCCTTTGCGATTAAAACTTACATAGGAACTACTGCCCGGCCATAATCAAAAGATGAAGAGTGTTGGTGTCTTAGATTCCGGTCGCTATCGCGCGAGTCACTTCTCTCAGTGGAGGGCATGGCTGTGATGTGAGGGAGGAAGAGTGGAATGCGATTCTAGGCTGTATGGAATGTTGACTTCTGCAGTCAAGCCAGGCGTGAGACCATGCGATCTCGAATTGGGTATTGGGGAACTTCCAGGCAAAATGTATGATTAGAGAAGAAGAGCAAGAAAGCTTAAAGGCAGCAGGTAGCAAACAGTGAGCAAGGAGGTTATGGTAGGTAGGTTAGGTATTGCAGTATGCGATAGCCATATCCAAATAATGGCCTACGAATTCGGCGGTTGTTGCTTCTCGGCCTCTCGCGTATCGTGGAGAGTTGCTGGGGCAACGTCGATGACAGCCTCATACAAAGCGCCAATTGGAATCACACACATCACACCCTACAGCACTTGGATCGTTCCGTCGCGTAGAACTGAATTGACTTTTTACTCGCAGTGCGAATTGCTTTGTAAGAGTTCAATTCCATTAGGAATATATTAACACACGTCATAAACGATGGGTCTCTCTGGTTACCTACTTAAATCAAGGATTACTGTAGTTACCACGGTCCATCTCTTGCATCATATTAACTAGGTAGGTATTGAAAATGATCTTTTGCGAGGCAATTGGGATGATATAGTTGTCAGAAGCACTTGTCGATAAAATTTAGCTAAGAGCTTGGGGGTATCTTTTGAATTTCGCATCAACTACTTAGTTATCTATATAAGTCGGAGGTATTTCTTCAATCCATCAAACTCATAATCATTTCCACACAAGCGCTTTTGAACTTATCTGAGAACCAACGGTGCATCTCATAGTATGTCTCCACGACAAGAAAAGAACGTCTGCGAGACAAGCTTGATAGGAAGTGAAGCGAGCTATGCCCCACTCTCTCGACGGACATGAGATAGCAATGTTTTCCTTACGAAAGATTTCTTGCCCTCTTAGGCCTGCAAATATCATATCATGTGTTTCAACATAGCCTCTCAACCCCACAAACCCAAGGTCCAACTGGACCTGTCACCAGCACCGCCTTTGAAAGCACCTGTGCCCATGCTCTGTCGCTGACGGCCGACGCTAATTTCAATTTCCCCCGGCTTTGAAGCGCCTGCAGTGCCGTGTTGCAGCCAGGACTCTCGTTCAATGACAGAAACTGCGGGTACTTTAAGCTGTGAGAGAAGACTAGCACCTGCCCAAGCCCCCAGAGATTCTACTGCACGTAAATAGCCCTTCTCGTCAGGAGCAGCTCCTTTTTTAGCTTCTCGCTTGACTGCATCGGCAATCGGATCTTGCTCCTGTTCTCGTAGCGCGGCGATGATCTTCGGCCCAGATTCTTCATCTCCAGGAATAATTTCAGTGGGCCCATTTCCAGCTTGCCTGGATCGATTTGAATTGAGTTTTGGATTCTGACGGTACTGCTCAACCGCTCGACCTTGAACTGGATCCCAGCCCTGCTGATCAATAAGGGCAGCTACTTCATCCAGTATTCTAGCTTTTAGTCCTAGTATCTTTGACCCTCCGCCTACAAATACTATTCGTGACATACAAACTGATCGAAGGTCCACGGGAAGTTGAAGGAGTGTTCGGTATATGAGTACATGGATTGGTAACTCTTCATCATCAAGGTCCTTGGACGAGGTACCAGTTGCAAATAAAGCTGTCTCACACGGCTCTGCAAGTTTTGAAAAAGGGAGACGTAGAGTAGTTGGCGGGTTTGTTGAGGTGAGCGGCACCGATATCGTTGGGTCAGCAGCGTCATCCCCAATAATATCCAGCGCCCTCATACTTGACCTAAACTCGTCCTCTTCTTTTACGGGTGTAAGTCCATGGGGAGATGTGACTTGCTCGAATTTCTTTCTTGATTTGCACCATGCTAATCGAGAAACAACTTCCTCGCACTCCTCAAAGCTTATAAGTTCCTGTAGTCCATATCCATCGTGGTGGATTTCCGAGCCTGCTGATGCAACTAGCATACGCTGCATCTCCTGCCCTAAGAACTTGCTAGCTCTAATTGACCGGCTACACTGCACCTCCCGGAATTCGTAAATACCTGTGACTAACGTCTCGGCCCAACCAATGTCAACAACAAGGGAAGCACGCAGACCGGCAGCTACAGTGACAAGTGCGGGCGAGGGACATCAATGATATGGTTGGAGGCTGGAAATGTGTGAATAATGTGTCAAGGATGGTAGAAAGGAGCGGGATCGGTAGAGTAGAAGGAAGCGTGAGGGACATTCTTCGCGGTCGGGAGTCAATGAGAAGGTACCTATGATGGCACCAGTCAGCAGGAGTCTGCGATCATTTGGTAATTGGGAACTAACTTTGTAAATGCATCTCTCATTGCCCTCTCAATCTTATCGCCAATTAAGCCCAGATCCACACCTCTTAAGTCCAGCTTCCAAAGTTCATGTGCCTCTCCCCAGTCTTTCCCCTTAACTCTCTTCCTCCAATCCTGCTCAAAACCCAAGTCCCACTTCCTGAAGTCCCCAGCTCTCCTTTGTTCTTCTGGGCCAAAGTCCACGATTGCTTTGGGTAGTGCATCTCCTGCAAAGCCAGCTCTAAGATAACGACTGCCCAACTCAACAATTACGCATTCCTCTTCGGCGCGTAAGGCTGAAGGAGAGCCAAAGGTGGAGGATATCGTTCGAAGTGGAGTATGGGGACTAGATGGGGAGCCTGGTGCAGTAGTAACCGGGGGACGAATGTTGGAGACGCTGCGATGAGCGGGACCAGTCGGTGTGGCCATTTTATTACATTTATAGATGAAGATATAATGGCCGCCAATACTGCATTTTATTTTGGCGCATAGGTAGGTACAGTTGGGTTTGGGGTCGTCGCAGCCTTGCGGTTGAGGAAAGGAGCTTGTCGTCGTTGATCGCTATGGAAACCCCGAGGCTAGAGCGGCCACGCCTCGTAAATAAATTAGAGCTTACGAGGTTACAGGTGTTCAGCGTCTCCAGATTAACGCAAACACATAACAGGACGCATTTGCTCTCTCTTACCAGGCAGTAGTAACAGCATCATAAAATGAAATCGATAATCAGTTGGTGCTAGCATTAAATTTTGGAGCACCGCTAAATTTGGGTTACTGACGATATCATGGGAATCAAAGGGTATGAAAGTAGATTCATAGTTTTCAGGCTATTGCTAATTGCGCGAAGCATTTATGGAGAGATTGGCTCAGGGAACCGAGTTGCATTGCAAAAGCTTGCTATAGACAAATTCGAGAAGACGGGGCGGCCTTTGAGGATCGCTATCGATATATCAATATGGCAGTTTCAGATCCAGTCTGGGAGAGGTATGTCTTCTAATGGACCCATCATATTTTATCCTTCTTATTATTTTAGGGGGAACAAATCCAGCAATACGAACATTATATTACCGGCTTCTTCGGTTGCTGTCAATATCTGTCCAGCCTCTCTTTGTATTTGATGGTCCTCACAAACCGACCTTCAAAAGGAATAAGCGTGTGGGAGCCAATGGCGGAATGCTTCCTAATATGTTAACAAAACAGCTTCTCAAGCTGTTCGGCTTTCCATTTCATGTTGCACCTGGAGAGGCCGAAGCCGAGTGTGCTTTGCTACAAAGAGAAGGCATAGTTGATGCTGTTCTAAGTGAGGATGTTGATACCCTCATGTTTGGATGCGGATGGACATTCCGGAATTGGTCTTCTGAAGGGGTTCGGGGTAACAAAAGTCCTACTCACGTCTCAGCATATGAGGCCGAAGCAACCAAGAAGGGCAAATCTGGCCTTGATCGAGAAGGGATGATCTTGGTTGCTTTAATGAGCGGTGGTGACTACATCACTGAAGGCATCCCCGGCTGTGGTATCAAAGTTGCCTGTGAAGCTGCTAGAGCTGGTTTTGGAAAATCCCTTTGCCAAATATCGAGGTCCGACCCTGCTGCCTTGGAGGCATGGCGAATTGGCCTAGCCCATGAAATCCAGACAAACGAGGGTAAGTTTTTTAGGGTAAAACATAAGGCTTTGAAAATCCCGGGAAACTTTCCTGACAGAGAGGTGCTGGGTTACTATACACATCCGGTAGTCTCATCAACATCTAAAATTGAAAAGCTAAAGGACGAGCTTTCATGGGATGGAGAGCTTGATATTTTAGGACTTCGCCAGTGGGTGGCAGAGGTGTTCGAGTGGAAAAACAAGGGAGGCGCAACAAAATTTATTCGAGGGTTAGCGCCTGCGCTTTTAATTCACAAGTTACGACAGAGAGCGGATCGAAGAGAATCTGGCTATGGGGACCTTGTTCTTACTGCTATGCAAGAGATGGAGCTCGTGAGGTCAATCTGCGGTAATCGAGTTCATTTCTCGACGGACGGTATTCGAGAACTGAGAGTTGTATTTGCACCACTGGACATTGTCGATATAGACCTCCAGGCAGAATATGATGACAGTGGAGACTATGGACGAGATGGACTCGCTCCAGTCATGGACGATGATATGGCAGAGCCATACATCTCTGATGATGCAGGCCCGTCTACGAGCCCAAGCAAGAGAGGTCCCTCATTATATGACCCTACACAACTTGAGAAAGCATGGATACCGGCAGCAATCGCGAAGGTTGGGATTCCTTTGAAAGCCGAAGACTACGAAGAAACTTTGCGTAATCCTAAGAAGCTAGTTAAGGCAAAGACGGTCCCCAAGAAAACCACAACAAAAAAGAGTGGTATGCCGAAAGGGGCGCTTGATAAGTTTGTGAAGGTTACGAAGGAAGGGCTCGAAGGAGCAAAAGAAAATCCACCAGAGATTTCCAAGAAGACTTTGTCCAAACCTAGCCAGGTAGACTTACCACCAGTGTATCTTGCACCTTTGCTGGACAGATTGCCATCCAACCAGGCCTCTGTTACAAAAACAAACTCCGTATCAACCCGAAGTCGAACAACAAAGGAGGCGTCAATTATTACTAAACCCCCAATGGAAAGGACACGAACAAAATCAAGAGCCGTAGAAAAATCGAAGGTTGTAGGGAAGCCAAGGCCAGCAGGAAATCCCTGGATGTTGTCTCAATCATCTTCTTCGCAAAGACCTACACCTTCAATAACCAAACCTCTTGGCAGGCAAGCCAGAACGAGCAAAGAGGAAAGATATGATATAGAATCCAGTCCTTTAGCATCTTCACCATCTTCATCACCGGCACCAACTCTACGGAGGAAGCACTCGCCTTCTCCAATGCCAGATGTTGAGACCTATTCTGAACCAGATCTTCCAAGTAGTTCTCCACCGAGGATATCAGTTGGCGGCGACCAACCTAGGTCTTTTAGCGATGGCAATACCATAGATCTACCATCACCAAGGAAGAAAAGAACACCGGAACAAGTAAGAGATCTAGCAAATAGTCTACAAACTTTCGACCTCGAGAAGAGCCCGACTCCACATCAGGTAAACCGTAGGTTAGATTTCTCGCCACATGCTCGTGATAGATCCTCATCACCGGAACTCCCGACTTTGATCCAACTTTTCACACCAAAGAAATCTCAAACATCTCCTCAAACAGAAACAATTACAATATCGTCTTCTCCCGAAGTCACGAAGATACTGGCACCAAAAATGTCTTGGAATGCTGACACCCAGTCAAAGAAACCGACCGCAAAGGGCAAGACTGGTAAAGTCAACGATGGTAAAAAGTACATCATGCTGAGAGAGAGTTTACCCGGTGCCTGGACGGAGGTTGACGAGAAGGAAGGTACAAATGAGATGGCTAGAGGACGCTCGTGGAGAGTATCGGGTGTGGAGGTTTTGGATCTTACAGAGGATTAAGCGATCTTTGGAGATTGAAGATGTTTGATTTAGCTCAACATGGCCAGGATGTCAACGGGAGCTTCACTGGAACATTTCCCAACGATCCAATATTTTGCCTAGCAAGATGCGGCCCGGTGCGTTTACAATGCTACGATTGATATTTTACACCCTACTCCGTACGCCTCATCGCCTTATTGGGTATTATAAAATCAAATGAGTTACCTAAATCAGTGGGGTTTGTCCAAACCAAGAGAGTTATCCAAACCAAGTGAGTTATCCAAATCGAACGGGTTACCTAAATTAAATAGGTTACCCAAAGTAATGAGTTACTTAAAGTAAATAAGCTACCTAACGGAAATAAGTTACTCAAATCAAGTGAGTTATCCACAAATCAAGTCATATATCTGAGATAAGTGGATTCTAGTTTTCAGAGATGTGAACACCATAGACATCTAGATATCTCTAGAGTATGTACATTAAAATACTGGTAGAATACAAGATGAAAGAAAGCAAGGAGGCGAGCGTTCTCCGCATTGGCAGTTGTCTCGGATGTCTCCCCCCTTTTCCGTGTTTCTGATAATGGTGGTGGCTGGGCCTGCCGTTCGTTAGTGTCAGCTATTTCAGTGAGGTTGGAAGTCCCGTTGGATGTACAAGAGCATCCATCCTACACGTCCCTTGCTGAGGAGGCTGGCAGGCTGGGAGAATAAATTGGATAACTGGATATCAATGTACAAAACAATTAATGAACATGCACAACACTTGAAACACAACGAAACACAACGCAGCTATGATCCCTGATGGGAAACGGCTATTGGCGGTCCAGCCTTGTATCAAGTCAACTGTCAACAGCGACCTCGGCGTGCTCGACCAGTAAACAAGGGAGCTTCTAGGCTTCTCTAAGCTGGGTTTTGCTTTATCAAAATGCAGCATTTCAGTGGTTGGTTCATCGCGACCCTAAGTGACCTGCATGCAAGAAAACCGCCCTGATTCGACAGGCAGTGGGCAGTGAGCTCTGGGCAGAAAGGGATTGGCTCTGAACGGCCACCCTGAAAGCGGCCTTGTTGACTGCCATCCTGGATCGCCACTTTCGACGCCCAAGCGTCCGATTTGAGGTGAGAAGAGCTGAGCAGTGAAGCAGAAGCTTTGGCTCAGCAGTGCGACCTCTTTGTTGTTTGTTTTTCTCTTTATCGGGAGAAGCTTCCTGGCGTGTTTCGCGTGTTCGAGGAATAAACAAAGTCGCAATTAATCTTGTGCTAAAGGTAGTAGGACTTCGAGGGAGACATTTGCATTTGTGGAAGCTTGGAGAGCTCAAGGAAGAAGAAGAGAAAGGAGAGAGCACTCGGGCTGCGCTGCTTGTGCGCAAGGCCAGGAACAGGCAGAAATATAAACCACAGGATCAAATTCACTACTGTACAATTTCACGCCGATATGCGTTGGAATTAGTGAGTACATTGCTGCCTGCTTCAACTAAAATGGCGCGACTAACCTGGCGATATCGTAGGTCTCCCAAGATGGTTTCGCAACCAGAAACTTCCCATTCCCTTGCGCTTCGGGGTCCCTCCTCCGTGGTCTCCTACGGCGGAAGATCCTCGAGACACAGAAGACATGGTCGATCGCATGCTGGAGGATCCTCATTTGCACCGCAAAATGAATTCCCAGTTTTCAGCCATACTGGAGATGTCGAGATTTTAGTTACAGCCGGGACACAGTCAAATCGGTATCTTCTACATCGACTCATCCTCACACAATGCTCAGGATTCTTCGAAGCAAGTACAAGCCAGGAATGGTCGCGGGCGGGTACTGAGCCTGCTGGAGGAGAGAGCTGGCTAGGATCGGCGAGGATTCGGGATCTGAGGCTGGGAGGAAGAGGGAATTGAAGAGGAGATGGAGATATGAACTCGACCCAGGCACAAGCGACGACGACGTCCCTATGCTTGTTCAGAAGGAAAGCAATTCAGCTTCGATATTCAACAGTGATGCCCAACCACCTCCAGTCCGCAACAAACCTCCCTCCTCGAATCCATCCTTCTTTCGCTCTGTCGCCAACCTTAGCCTCACTCAACCTTCACACACACGTTCTCGGTCCCAAGAACCATCACCTCTTAGTACAGAAGACCAAGAGCTACTACGCGACTACGACAACATGTTTCGCATTTTCTACAATTATCCACCATCCCTCGACCCAATCGACATAGCAAATGCCTACATCCAATGCAAATCCCTTCTCACACTGGCGGACCTGTACGATGCTCTGGCAGTTGTGGGACCCCGAATCGATCACCACCTCCTCCAATTTGGTTCCCGTCTATGGAAACAAGTAGCTAAATATCCTTCCTCCTACCTCCGCCTTGGTTATCTATCGCAAAGCAAGTCCATTTTCCAAGAAGCTCTCATCCACGTTGTAGGCGCATGGCCGATGGGTGAAAGACATATAAGACGGGACCTCCCAGATTCAGTTCTCGAGATAATTGAGGATAAAGTCGAAGACCTAACTGATATGGTAGAGAAGATAGAAGGCAAACTATTTCGACTAACCCTTACAAATTCCCGCGGTGAGCGCGTCACGCCTCAAAATTCATATCTGGATTGGCTGGTTGTATCATTGTTCCGCCAATGGCTTGCCGAATCCACGTCTCCACCACCACCACCACCACCCATCCCTCCTCTACGTTCACGACATGGAAGTGTAGGCGGCTCCAACAACCACACACGACACCCAAGCGCCAATCCCCAAACTTCAAACGCGAACAATAATCAGCCAACCGCACCACCCCAAGGACCAAACCTGGGGCGCGTCTATCGACTTCTTGGCTCTTCTGCCCCTTCCTACTTAGGACACGATGAATGCAAGAAATTCCTCAAGCTCTCCCCAGATGTCTACTCGCGAGAGTCGCTTAAGAAATTTGAAAAGAGACTTGAGGAGATGAGAAGTCAGGCTAGGGAGATTGTGAAGCCTTTGATGCGGTGTTGTTTGAGTAGTTCCGAGGGAGGAACGAATGTGAGCTACCTAGTTTGTACCAAGGTCGATGAGAGGGATTTCCCTTGGGGCGGCAATGAGTAAACTCACCGCTTCAAAGTGTTTAAACTCGAAGATCAAAAGTGGAAGGCAAGATATCTAATGATGGACAAGAGGCGTCGATGTGAAGAGTAAGGAAGAAAGAAAGAAGGAACGAAGGGGAAAGAAACAATAACGAAGTCACGATCTCATTTCATTTTACGAACAGAAAGACAAAACAAAGCAAAGCAACGCAAATCGAAAAAAGCATTCTTTGACTTTTCTTGCCTTCTTGGATACCAGCAGGCACGAAGGACGAAGCACGAAGGAGAAAGAAAATACCCATACCCATGAATTAGTTCCGTTTTTATTTCGATTTTTCTTCACGTTTCCCAGATTGTGGGTTGGCTCGTTGGGGTGTTATCTAGCATTGGACTGGAGTGGAATGGAAATGGATAGCATAGGGTTACGTATTACCGAGCGTATAGGAGTCTCTTTTGTAGTTCTTGATCTGTAGGCCTATTTTTGTAACGCAGGGAAGGGGGTGGGAGTGAGGGAGTGTTGGATTAATTAATATACCTACATAATTGTGTCTGGTATTATTGACTCCAAGTCTCTCGTTCCGTTTCTCGTGTGTCGGTGAGTCGTGGGCTCGTGACTGATTCGATTCCAGGTTCGGTTGTGGAAGGTGACCATGTGACAAAAAATTGGTCAAAGGACCATGAGTCGTGACCCCGCTGCTTCTCCAACTTAGTAGTTTGACTACCGGTACTTTATTTCTCGTGTGGTTTGTTTGGACGTCTTGTGTTTGGGACGGCATTTCCAAGTTTGCATTGATATTCTGGCCCGATGAAGAATGATGCGACACCTCAGAGCCTCTCTCAGTCACTCAATCATTATTTCAGGTTTGCATGAAGTGTTGGTAGGCAATCCCGAACGAAGAGGAGGTTGACGCGACCAATACCCATACCACCAAGACCGCGCAAATTATGACGAATCTTGAAAGTTTTAATATTGTATGCATCCTTTATGGTGCTATGTAGCTTTAGCTAATATTGTAAGCTGTAGTGTTACTCAAATCATCCACCGTTCTATAATACATGTGATACCTATTTGGCCTGTTTTCCCCTGACCCAAGAATTGAATACAAGCTCCGTCTCATATGCTGTGAGCGTTTAAGCAATTCCGTCCCACCTTAAGTAAGAAATGAGATAAGACCCGTTTCCTTGTAAGATCCGTTAAAAGGAAAACAAAAAAATAATTAAAATGAAATTCGTTTTAGCTCATGTCCATCTCGACCTCCACATTTTGAGCGGCCGGTTGAGAAAACTTTTGAATTGCTGGTCCATGGCTCCAGTGACCGGTCTCTTGTTGTAACGTGGTTGTTGCCGACATCGTTAAATCTTCCGCTGACGGAGTGCTGTCGACTTTTGGTGAAGTGCTGGCCTCCAGAACCATTTGGCCGTCAAAAGCAGGTGGATTTGATCGTAAGTTCTCCCAGGTTCTCGCGAGATTCGTGCTGATAAGTCGTCCTTGCTTAAGGTCCTCTCCAAAGAGAAAGTAACCTTCGTTTGCTTCGACAAGGTAACTTGAGAGTCCGCGGCTTTGTAGTCTGATATTCGCGCCGGTGACTGGAAAGTGGTTTTCAATGTATTTTGCCCAGCCTCGCGCAGCTGCTTGAAGATTGGTGTTTGTACTGATTGATGACCAGCCAATGCCTAGGTGTCGCGTGAAGTCATCAACGGTTGGTTCAGTAGGACCGCTGTTTGGATTGACTCCGTTGCCTGATGTTGATGAGAGTGGTGTCATCAGGCTGCTGCTGCCATTTAAGTTGATGTCGTCAGGTATATCTGTCGTAGCTGTGAGGTTTAGACGTTGGCTTTTGCTTGGGCGATAAGCTGGTCGTTGAGGACTTTGGGCTGGCGTAGGTGATTGCTGTGGTTCAACGCGTTCATCTACCCATGTTCCAGACTGGCTTTCGGCTGTGATAGAGTAATGTTGGTTGGGCTTGATGAGAGTCATGCCTTCGCCGTACTCCCATTCGTCTTCATTCTCGACAGGTGGAGGGAGAGTTGTCTTGACGTTTGGAAAGTATTCATCGTCTTCGAGGTTTTCTGCTGCTTCGTCGCGAGATCGTTTTCGGCCAGCGGTTGAACTGGGCGTAAAGGTGGGCGTGCGATTTGACCAGCCTGATGATGGAGGTGAAGGATTGGCGCCGCTGATACCGCTGGCGTTGAAGGGTGACGAGAAGCTTGGGCGGTGGTAGTCCATGGCGAAGGTGTTCTGAGGTGGTAGCTGAGGCGGAAGGGCTAGAACTGGTGAGCGCGACTGTGAGAAAGAACCCATTGTTACTCAAGAAGAGATGGCAAGGCTAGAGTAAGTAAGTAGTAAGTAGTAGTAGCAGTAATAGCAGTAGTAGTAGTATCTTGGGAAGAGTGAGGCGCGGTATATGGTCGAGGGCAAAGGTGAAGGTGAAGGTGAGGTATTGTTAAAGAAGGCTGGTGAGGTCAAGTAGCAGTAAGTGAAGCGACGATAGATAGGATGGGTCAATTGAAGGTGAGAGTGAGTTGGAAGCAGGACAAGAGACGGAAGATGGAGGGAGGAGGAGGAAGGAAAGAGGAAAGGAAAGGATGGAAGTGTGGTGAGACGGAGGCAGACTACTTATGGGAACAGGTGGATGTGCGAGAAAGACAAAGAGGATGCGCGCTGAGAGGACGGAAGCCAGGGCCCAGAGACTGAGAGAGTGAGCAAGAGAGAGTCTGAGGAAGCTTTGCTGTGGGTGTGTACGACGAATCGCGGCCAATACAATCCCTGGCCACAGCTGCAGAGCACTACCAATGGCGACTAACTGATTTAAGCTTAGTCTGCATCCAATGCATGAGACCCACTTCAGTCATATCTATCCCATCTCATTGGTTCGTCTCTTGGACGTCGTTTGCCTGGGCAACAGGGGCATTGCTTGCGACTTCTCTCGGTTAAATCCAACCTCTGGCTTTTTGGGAGGTATGTCACGTGATTGGGCGGTTATCAGGGAGCCTCAAGGATCAGGCAGCGACATGGCAAATGGCAAGGCTTGGATGAAAGCGGTTTACTGCGTGCCTCTTGAGGGTTGTGCTTCTCATATAGGAAAACGACGCCAAGACTGTCATCTCTTTCCCCCCCATCACCTCCCCATAAACGGATGTGACAACACACAATTCATTTCCAAATTTCACCTCGTTTTAGAAGCGTGGCTGGTGTTCGATGAATTTGTTTGTGGTTCAGCCAATCAATAACCTGCCCTGGAAGCTCTTCCTTGAAGTCTCTAAACTCCGCCCATAATTCAGGCTCTAACAGCACACATTCCGCCCCCAGCCTTGGTTCATGCATGGCGTATTTGAGAGTTAAGTACTGCCCCATCGCAGGACGTCACCCCAAAGGGATAAGGTACAGTACCAACCGTACTGATTCCAACCCAACACTTCTGCCATCATGGCTTCTGTAACTTCTCTCGATAAAGATATGCGCAAGTTGCGCCTGGATCGCTATACTCCGCAGGCCGCAAATGAAGTCCGGGCTTTTATCGAAGAATCGCTGGGGGAGCGCCTGGCCCCCGGAGATCTGATGGATGCGCTCAAAGACGGTGTCGCGCTTTGCAAGTACGTCTCTCTGTATACTCATACTCTGTCCAAAGTGCATATGCTAATAGTTCTTGTTCTTCACTCCTAGATTAGTGAATCTTGCTGTGCCGCATCCCATTAGGTATAAGCAGAAGGCTGTAATGCCCTTTGTGCAGATGGAGAACATCTCCATCTTCCTCGACGCCTGCAAGCAGCCTCCTCTAAACTTACAAAACCATGATATTTTCCTCACAGTTGATTTGTATGAGTCCAAAGATCCAGCGCAAGTCTTACAATGCCTTGGCGCATTCAGCCGCATCGCGCATCAACTGCAACCGTCACACTTCCCATCACCGGTTGGAGGAAAGTCGAAGTCTGGAATTATGAGTCCTCAAGGCACAGGGGGAGGGTACAATAGAGCAAGGGGGGCTTCGAATGCGAGAGTAACAATTCTTCTTCGTTCAACCCGAGTTCTTCTTCGTATAACCCAGCCCGACCACCGAGCGCAATGAATGCCATGAGAACAGGTGAATCAAATGGAGGGCGATGGAGCCCGACGAAGAGTCCCGGACCTGTATCACCTGGTGGTGGAGTTAGCAGCTGGAGCAAGAAATCTGATGAGGGTGCAACATCCCCAGCATGGAACATAGCGCAATACGGCTATATGGGCGGTGCAAGCCAAGGGAATCTCGGTGTGTCGTTTGGCGGGAGACGGCAAATCACAAGTGCTGGCCCTTACGTTCCGAATATGGCAGAGAAAGAGAAGAAGAGAAAAGAAAAGGAGGCGGAAGAAGAGCGGATGAGGATACAACAGCAAGAGGAGGAGCAACGTAGACTTGAAGAACAACAAGCAGAAGAAGAGCGTGCACGCCTAGAAGAAGAAAGAAGACGGGCGGAGGAAACGAGAAAATTACGGGATCAAGAGAAACGTAAAGCTGAAGAAGAGAGACGAAGATGGGAGGAGGAGGAGAAAGAAGAAAGACAATGGAAGCTGGACGAAGAGCAGCGTCAGAGGGAGGAGCGTGAGGCTGAGGCCAGATTAGAAGAAGAACGCAAGAAGATAGGGAGGGGTCGCAGTGGCAGTCAATTGCAAGGACAATATTTAAGTCAGTATCAAGCAGAGAATGGTGTATCGTCCGAAAGCAGCCGTATCCAGGAGTTGGAACGAGAGCTTGAGCGAGCTAGAGAACGAGAGCGTCAATACGAACGTGAGCGTCTGGCAAAAGTGAACGGTCGGAAAGCGGTGGAAGATCACGACATGAACAACCGATTGAGGGATGAAGCGGCATCCAAGGCAAGAGCGCGGTCACGTAGCAGACCTCGATTACCGTCTCGAAAGAACAGTGATGAAGAATGGAGAAAGGATGAGCGCGAATATCTACGCCAGCAGCATAAAACGCATCATGCAAACGATATACAACAATCCAGGCCCTTACCAGAGCCCCAATCGCCTGTACGATTGGTAAAAAACAACACAGGCCCATCTTCACGACCTCTTCCCGATCCCGCGACCTATGCAGCGTCCCCCAAACCTAATCCAACTCCCAAATACTCTCCAGGTCAAAGCCGTACAGATCGTTATCTCTCCTCTAACCCAGCACCCCAACAAGCTCAGCCAAAAACCACGTATTCATCGGAAATTGGTGGGTTTGACAGTGCCGCTGAGCGAGATGCTGAAGACCGCCGTCGCATTGCTTCGCAAAAACAGACGAAGGCTGGAGGCTGGGCTAGTAAATCTCTCTTGGAGAGGGAGATGGAAATGGAGAGACAGCGACAACAGGAATGGGAGGAAAGCCAAAAGGAAACGAAGAGCAAAGCAGTTACTGGAAATGGTGTTGACGGGATTGGCGGTGGCATTGGTGGAAAGTGGGACGTGAACCAATGGTATAGTCGACCTTTACTGTCATGTCTGAGAATTGAGGCCTAACAAAAGCACAGGACTGGATATACCGGTGGCGATGGACAGAACAGAGGAACTCAAGGCATTGGTAGTGGAAGGAGACAGATAGTTGGCCCAAGGCCACCGCCTCCTGGACGATAAATCAGGTATGTATAGGAGACAACACTATGGTTCGGCTTAGGTGGAACAAGCGTTTGCTTGCTTGGGCATGGATGCGATGGGGCAATGGAATGGGTAGAATGAGCCATGAGACTTATGAATAAATGAATGTTGGTATTTTGTAGAAACAGAAAAACAAGGGCAGCAGCTTTTGTATCTATACCTTAGGCTTCTGCCATATTTTATAATAAGATGATCTATGTATTTGGATCAGACTTGCTGCTTTGACTTCATGGCTGGTGAGCCATTTGATGAAGCCACTCGTAGGATTTGAGCCACAAAGATTCTCGCACGTGCCACACCAGAACCCGCGTGAAGCTCTCGCGCCAAAATGCATGACAGGTCGGTCGTCAAGGCACAATGTCAAGTTCACAACGTTCGTTCACATGCCTCCGCTGCCATTTACGATCAATTGAGCAACCCTCACGCCGATTCTACCATGCCTCCGCGAGCCTTCGAGCGAAATTGACAGAAGAGCCAAAAAGGACGGGACGAAACACTTCGGTGCCGAAAGCTAGCCTCAACATTAAGAGCATACGAACAGAGCCCGAGAAATATGCGTCAAATTGCCTGGCACGAAATTACAAGGCTCAAGCCGAGTATCCAGCACGTATACGTGAGCTGTTCAAGGAATGGCAAGATATCCAGAAGGAAAGTGAGGGGGTGAGAATTCAAAACGATGCTTTGAAGAAGCAGATCAAAGCTCTACCAGAAAGTAACTCATCTAGTCGCGAAGACGTCGAGCTGAGAGATGGGTCGAAAAAAGAACAACTCATCCGTCAAGCTCAAGCGTTAAAGGTTGAAGTGACAGCGATCAGAGCACGGGAAGATGTCCTCCTTTCGGAAATCGACAAGATGGCCGCGGCCATTCCAAATACCACGAGTCCAGAGACACCGTTAGGGGAAGTTCCAAAGCTTGTTGAATATATAAACCCTCACCCGGATCGAAATGTAGATGCCCCTGACCCAAAATTGTCTCGCTCTCACGTCGATATTGGCAGCGAACTCTCTCTTCTTGACTTCGCTGGCGGAGCTACAACCAGTGGGTGGGGATATTACTTCCTTTTGAACGAGGCAGCACAATTGGAACAAGCGCTCATCCAATATGCAATGAAGGTTGCAAGGGATCATGGTTGGGGAATGGTTAGCCCTCCGAGCATGGTGTACACTCACATCGCCCACGCCTGTGGGTTCCAGCCTCGAGACCAGAATGGGGAGTCGCAAATCTACGGTATACAGCAAAGTCCAGAGGATGCGGGCCGTCGACCAGAGATGAGCCTTGCCGGCACTGCTGAGATTCCCCTCGCTGGTATGAAAGCAAACTTCACTATGGACAGAGCTGAGCTGCCATTGAAGTGCGTAGGAGTTTCGCGTGCATACCGTGCTGAAGCTGGTGCGAGGGGGGTGGATACTAAAGGCCTTTACCGCGTGCATGAATTTACCAAAGTGGAGATGTTCGCCTGGACCTTGCCATCTACAGAAGCATCAACAAAAGTCTTTGAGGAAATGCTCTCTATCCAAACCACCATCCTCAGAGACTTAGATCTACACTGCCGCATCCTTGAAATGCCAAGTCAAGACCTAGGTGCATCCGCAACCCGCAAGCGCGATATCGAAGCCTTCTTCCCTTCGAGACGAGAGAAGGACGAAGGGTATGGGGAAGTCACCTCCGTAAGCACCTGCACCGATTATCAAAGTAGGAGATTAGCAACCAGATTTAGGTCGCCTAGTGGTTCATTGGAATTTCCATACACAGTGAACGGGACGGCTATGGCTGTACCGAGAGTATTGGCTTGTCTTCTGGAGAATGGTTGGAATGAGGAGAGAAGGGAGGTCGTAATTCCAGAGGTGTTATGGCCATGGATGGATGGTATGAAGGTTATTAGTGGAAAGAAAGATAGAAGGTGATGTACTTCGTGAAACAAAAGTGTAGACTTACGTACCTATACCCTTGTAATATAGAAGAGCAACAACTCAATTGTAATCTCAAACTCTATCAAGATCTAGAATCATGAATTCGACCTTATATTTGCATCCCAGAGTATGTAAACACAGCCACCAACAATCATACGTAAACAACATGAAGTACATAATTGCATTAACAATGTCGATTGACTCCAACCAATGGGCATACTAGTGATACACCACTAATCAGCTATTCTTGATTCTGTATTATGGTAGATAAATAGTTCCTAATTAAGGTACCTTAAGTAATCTTCAAGTATACTAGGTAAGGTAGTCTACATACAAATAAAGACTAATCCTGATTCGGCTCGGCTAGTAGCGTAGACTCTGATTCGAATATCAAAAGTCACCAGATCAAATCAAATGTTCCAACACGCCTCAAACCCTCAAATATATCCCCAAATAACAAGACCAATCCTTAACAAACATAACAAACACATCCCAAAGCGGCTTTAGCTCACTTGGGAGAGCGCCAGACTGAAGAAAAACTTCTGTTACTTATATCTGGAGGCACTGTGTTCGATCCACAGAAGCCGCAAGACTTTATCTGCGATTTGAGGATTAACCTTGAATACCCGAACCCATATATCTTTTTGCCACTTATTATTGTTTTTGGTTTTTTCGGTTTTTTTTTTTCTCCTGTCAACTTATCTTTTTAGGGCTTACATACAGTATGAGGTTGGCGTGTAGGTAGGTATGGTGCGTACTCGGGAGGTAAATGGGATGTTTGGGGACGAGAGAGGAGAGTTTAAATTTAAGCGAGGAGTCTAATCTTTACCTAGTGGGAGTACCTACTTTACTGTAAAGTACGAAGGGCTGTGTGTATACTTTGTACGGTGGATTGGTTTTGCGCGTTCGTGAATTTTGGGGGGAAGGGAGGGGAAGTACTTGTAGTGTAGTGAAGGTGAGAGAATTGATCTGTTCCTTGTAGGTACAGTACACACTACGTATTGTATTTTGACTGTTGGTAATGACTGGTTTTTACTAAACGTGTGATACTCTATTCTAATTCTATTTCAGTCTAGTCTAGTCTATTCTATTATACTCTATATTGAATCCTGAAGTGACGAATGAAAAAAAGTGTTTTGCTTGACATAGGAAATTGATGTGTGAGGGTAGCAGTTGGCTAGTAGATGGTAAAGTGTGCTCATGACTGTTTTATTATTGTGAGCTATTGTCTTTGATTGACGATTTCGATTGTAGGTCTTGGATAGTGTCGTAGGTATAAGCAACCCAAGATAGTCACTTATTCCGATTTGGCGCTCTTCGTCTTCTTGCTTCGTAACTTCATCATGAAGAACACTACACCATAAGTGGAGATGCAGAAGAGAGCCACAATTCCAGTCTGAATATGTTAGTGAACTTGGCAAGTAGGTAGGTTAAGAGTATAGGGTAACTCACATCTCTCCATCCATAATATCTCGCGTTCAAATTCAGTGTCTTCGCATACTCAGCACCATCCCGATAAGCACAATATTGGCACTCAGTAGTACTAGAATTATCCACAATATATCCAACCCCAGTCTCAAGAAAGGCAGACATATATTCGCCACAAGTTTTATTCGCGGGAGGTGAAAAGACTGCGAGTTCTGTTGGGAGACAGGTGACTTGAGTGTCATATAGAAGTTGTGTTAAGAGACCACCTGTAAGATATGTGAAAGGATTGAGATAGTACATCCAATATTTCCAGAAGACGACAATCTGAGAGTAAGGCACCAGCACTCCGGCGAAGTTAATGAGGAAGGCTCCTAGGATGAGGGGGTTGAGTAGGGCAGCGAAGAATTCGTTTGGTGAAATTGCTGCGATTGCTTGACCGAGAGCTGTGTAGAGGAATTCGTACACTGGATATCGAGTCAGATATCATTGTTATATACGGTCAAGATGGGTGCTCTTACAGATCATGATAAGGTATATCTGGCCGGAGGTACTCGCTTTCACGGGCAAGCCAGCTGTGAAGTACCAGCATGCAAAATAAAGGGTACCACAAGCAATCAGATACGGAATCTCTGCGACAAGTTGGGCAGTCACAAATGCGAGCCAACTGTACATCTTAGACTGTATGACTATTAACATAAGTAGAAGAGATATATTCCAGGACGCATACCTTCTTCTCTCGTGCCTCAAATATGTCTCGGTTGTGCAAGAACAGTGGCTGGAGTTGATTAATCACGCCTGTTGCCACGAAGAGAAAATTGAAAACAGCTAGAAGGCGAAGTGCGAAGTTGTAAGTCGGCCACTGCTGTACCCATCTTCCAGAATGTAAACCCGCAGAAGAGACCAGCTGAGACATGGATGAAGATTTTGTTCCAAACGTAATCCTACGACATATTAGTAAATATCGAGCCGTGCTTTAGTTCTATACTCACTGGATTTCTCCAGATTGCAACTTGTTGGCGATAGGTGACAAGCTTGAGCTGGGTGGAAAGAGGTGTTGCAAAGTCGCTGGCATTGTCATTAACGGTAGAATCCTTACTCAGGGCATGAGATTTCAACGCCTTTAAAGTTTGAAGAGCCATTTTGCGTTCAGTAGAGTTCAGCCACACGCTGTTCCAGTCTCTGCCGCCACCAGAAGCACCAGAGACGACATCGATGATATGTTCAGCAGGATTAACGTCAACGTGGCAAGGAGCGCCATTGCGGCTGAAGTATTCAAGCAGTGTCGATGAATTGGTACCTGTCTCACCGAAATAAACAGTTTTGCCTCCTTTTGCCAAAAGAAGCAAGGTGTCGAATGCTTCGAAAAGCAATGCAGATGGTTGATGGATAGTGCAAAGAACAGCTTGTCCTGCGGCAGTAAGTCTCCGGAGGAATCGGATAACATTGAAAGCTGACTGGCCGTCGAGACCGGAAGTAGGCTCGTCGAGAAATAAAAGAATTGAAGGTTTCGCTGCCAGCTCTACGCCGATAGTAACCCGTTTCCTTTGTTCGATAGTTAGTCCAGCTCCTGGCACACCAATGATAGCGTCTTGAATGTCGTGTAATTCAAGAAGATCGACAATACTATCGACATAGTCTCGTTTCTCTTGATCAGAGGTTTCAGAAGGCTGACGAAGGCGTGCGGAAAATATAAGTGCCTCGCGGACCGTAGCCTTAAAAATCCATGAAGTCAGTAAACTTTCTTCAACTTATGTGACAATTTAGGACTCATGAGCAGATGAGAAAAATTTTTTGAGTAGGAATAAGTCTCAGTCGTCGAAACGTGCGTAGAGTAGAGGTAACTTCCCCGCCAAGGGTACACATACAGTAGGCTCGTGGACATCCATTTGCTCGCAGTATCCCGCAGAACGTTGAAAACTGACAGGAAGTGGCCGGCCATCAACCAAAATGGAGCCTTCGATAACCCCAGCATCTTTGCGTTGAGCCAAAACATCGAGCAACGTAGTTTTTCCAGCACCAGAGCTTCCCATTAGGGCTCCAAGGGTGCCCGGTTTAACCCAACCGAAGATGTCGTCTAGCAATTTGCGTTGGCCACCTGGAACCGACACAGTGTAGGAAAGGTTTTCCCAGGTGAAGATTGCCTCATTGCGGATAAGACCAACTGTAGTAGGAGGCTCATCAGAACTTTTCCGCGCAGAGATCGTTGAATCATCACCAGATCCAGTACTAAGTTTCTCCTCATCCTTCACCTTTCGAATCGAATCATGTGTTGCTGAGCCACGTTTGTAGACAAGGGATGATGCCGCATGGTTATCATCCGGACGCTCCAGAGCAAGAGCAGTAGCTATGGTAAATACGATCCACCAGGCGCAAAGTATACCTGAAGAATTATAAGCAGGGGTTCAAAGCTTAGATCTAGGACAATTAATTTTTACCAAAGTTTCGCCACAAATGGCCCACCTGATAATCATATGCCTGATGGATGTAGTCTGCACCAACGATATATGAACCATCAGACGAAGTCCCGGCTACGGTACAGACACGGTTGGAGTTTGTACTATAGTTAGGTCCGTTCGGTATTAGCTGTGCACCAACACAATTTAGTTCCAGTCCTCCAAACTCGTTGCCCATAATCGCTTCGTAGGAATAAGCTGCAGGAGAAAGCCAAAATATCCATCGAAACCACGGATGCATACTCTGATAAGGTATGAAGTAGCCTGCACGTTGGTGTTAGCATCGACTGGAATCTACATTGGGAAAGCCAAGGGAACTAAACGGTGTATTTCAACTGGGAAATTGTACCGTGCATTCAAACTATTGCTACATATGACACTTTGAAAATGAAACGATTCTGGATGCGTACCTGCGTAGACTAGCATAGCCATAGTCCAGAATCCACTTATTTTTGATGCGTCATTGAACTTCCGAAAGAGAGATCCTATAGCTCGGTACATGGCGGTGAATGTCAGAGCTGTGATGATGCAAAGCAGCCAGAATGTAAAGAATTTGCCTCCAGTGGTCTGAAATCCACACATGAAATAATACACAATGGAGAATATTGAACATGAAAGTATTGTGATAGGAATGTCTGTAATCATGCGGGCGATCACATAGGCTGTAGGACGGTAAAGACTAAAATCCCGGTGACGGGCAAGGATAGGGCGTCCCATGAATGAGGCCGTTACTTCACTCATCGCGGTCAACTGGTGGTACATACCGATTAGCCTACAATCCAAATGTAGAATCGAGAATGCTCACATTAAAGAGGACGATTGGAAAGAAAAGAGCACCGGAACCTATACATTCGTAAGCAAAGCGTCTTGGAGAAGTTTTATATGAGGTCATACGAGTGAAGAGGCCAGCACTTGTGGAGGGCAGGTTATAGTACAAGCTGCCAGATACCAAAGCTTGGAGCATGGCTGATATTTGCTGGAGGCACATGGACATCTTGTCACCACCAAATATTTGCATTTGCCTATCGTCAATTAGCCAAAGGTTTAATTAATGGAAGTAGGAAAATAAAACCCACCTAACAACGCATGCTTTGATTTGGGTATGTAATGCTACGGTATAAGAGCTCTGGATCGGCGACTTGTATTTCGGCTGCTCCTCGTGGTATGCTTCTTTGGCTAAGGCAGTGGTCTCGGCAAACTCAGCTGGTGGTGTAGCATTCCTTCTCATCTCCAATGCAATTGTACTTTGGAGATAGATTTTCTCGAAGTCTGCAGCAGTTGTTGGAACAGTGCTTTCATAACCTGATTTGATCTGTCTCTCTGTTGGAACGGTCACCGAGGTCAGAAAATCTGCAGTATTCGCTCCTGGGGGACATATAAATCCAAGATCCTGGAAATACTTCTTGGCAAGAGCACGAGGCCCATAGTAGATCTGGTGACCACTATCAATGACAAGAACCGTATCGTAAAGATCAAAAATGCCATTTCCAGCCTGATAGAGTGTTACTAATACCGTCACAGCAGCCTTGTCTGCCATGCTACGGAGAGTCTGATTGAACTCTAGTGCTGAACTGGCATCTAGTCCTCTAGTTGGGTTGTCCCAGCAGGTTATTGATCCCTAAAGCAAGCCGTAGTCAGAAAACACTTTACTAAAAGACACTAATAATCGGCGAACTCACCTGAGCAGCGATAACTTCGCCAATTGAAACTCGTTTTCGTTCACCACCAGAAACTCCTCGAACGAATTCATTGCCTACGAGTGTTGCATGAGTATGAGATATACCCAACGCCTTTGGGAAGACTTGGAGAAGCTCTCTAATATGTTCTTTTGCTGATTTCCGATTGCTGAAATGTCTTGCAACCCTAGTCTTGATAACAAGAGCGAGAGTCTGGGCAACAGTCAAAGTCGGAAAGTGCATGTCCTCTGGTAATAGCTGACTTAGTAAAAGGGCGTAGGGCATTATAAGAGGGACAAGGTACCTTCACTATTGTAGAGGACAGTGCCTCTATATCGATGTGCTTCTTGACTACTCATGCTACCATAAAATACTTCGCCATCCACGTGCTTGAAAGCCTTTCGCTTGTTGGCAACAGTCCTCAGAAAGCTAGTACATCCTGAACCTGGACGACCTAACACCAACATCTACCAATGAGTTAGTTGATGTCCAAATTCTGGCTCATTGGAGAAGCTAACCATTTCACCAGGCTTCACCTGACCATTGAAGTTGTTGATAATTGTCTGCAGGAATTGGGTATGTTAGAGTGGACAATTTGTTAAAGGAACCTAAGAATATAGTAGTTCTTACAATCGTTCTAGCATTTTGCGTTGAGTTCTTGAAATACTCAAGCGGGTTGATGTATGAGATGAGATTGTCGCCAAGTACGGCCTTGGAGTCGACCCCAGTCACCGTGAGATTTTGCCATGTCAAGGCTAAATGTTTCCTTTTGATGTCTCGAGAAACTTTTGCATTTTCATACTCATGCAGCCATGAGTTGTAAGTCCAATTATCTGCACCTGTGGCTGTGTCTGGCGATGGAGTTGTTGGGGCTGTGGTGCTTGAAGCGACAGAAGCATCGACATCGACGTTGATGTTCTCCTCGTCTAAGGCTTCAGGGGGGATTTCGGTTCGGCCCGACATCACGTGATAGAACCGTCCTGTGAGGGCACCTCTTTTCTCGACGCAACGACTTGCTCTAAAACAGAACACAACACAACACAACACTGCCAAAATCAACGAAATTAAACGGATTCTTGAAGCAAGGCTTATGAGGCGACTTCAGTCCATGTCACCAGTCTGTCTTTCAGAGCTGCCCCGAGTCTTATACATCTCCTTTGCGACCGCACGTGAGTCTCAGCTCGGATTAGGGCTTCGAAGCCCTGAGCCGTAGAAGTCCGGGTATGATGATGCGTGGTGCAGTCATATCTTCTCCTGCGAGGACTCGACCCTCCAAAGCCTTCAGCATCTACGCCCTTTCTCTTGCTGGCTTATAAATGAATAATGGGGCGCCAGTGCGACACCCACCACCATTCGGTTCATTCAATCGCCGCAAGTGGGTTCGAGCTTATTGAGCTTTTCCTCGAGTCTTATCATTCATTGCCCTCAAAGCCCATAGTCCCCCCTATCCAGCTCTCCAACCCTCCTCTTTTTCCACGAGCTTTGTGTCCCTGACAAGCATCCTTTCTTCTTTATTGTCTGTACTCACGAACCCTGGAGCATCCTCTCCCATATCTTTCACCTTGTGCTGCACTCCTATCAGTACTTAGTCATGACTAAGTCAGATGCAAGCCCGGCCTCACCAGCATCAACACCAGACGAGGGCCCGATGCTTATACCTCCTAAACTCCGAACTCGCCGAGCATGCCGGCGTTGTCGTACACATAAGACAAAATGTGACGGCAAGTACCCCTGTAGAGGCTGTAAAGAGCGTGGAGTATTGTGCCTCCCTGGACAGGCCCGCCGAAAAAAGTCAAGGGAACAATCTCTTGGGGTGACTGATGAAGCCTCATCAGCAATCTCTCTGCCATCACCACGCAAAGGGGAACAGATCAACAACTTGCTCCACGAGGTGCATTGCAGTATTTCTGGTTCTGATATTTCAACCTCCACTCAACAAAATCTGTTCTACGGTCCGTCATCTTCATTTGCTTTCTTGCAGCAGCTTCATCTGTTTCTCTGGGAACGGAAGAATGTCCAGGAAGTTGTGGCGAATGAGAACCAAGCACATTACAGTGCTGAAGCTCTGAGCGAGTTTGGATATCGCAGTGTTTTCTTTGGTACTCATTCTATGTCTACCACTGAACCACAGTCTACCATGCTTGCTCACAGCTTTAAGCAGTTGCCTGATTTTAAGTACCTTTTGAAACCAGATGATCTGCCGTTGAGTCTAGCCAACCTTTTCCTGGACATGTATCTTTCTACAACACATCACGTTTTACCCTTTTGCTCAGCACCAGCCCTTGAAGCCTTAGTGGTGAATATGTATTCCACTTCGACGCGACCAATATACGAGACTCCTGATACAATTCTTTTGTATGCTGTTCTGGCTATCGGAGCAACACTTACTGATCAATCTGCCTGGGCCGAAAGTCTCTACATATCTGCAGAGACTAAGCTCGGCAGTTGGGGTGATGCAGTGAATATTAGGAGCGTTCAAATATCAATGCTTCTTTCCGAGTTTTTGCATTATCGTGGGAGGCCAAATGCAGCCCATTTGACTTTGGGCACTGCTGTGCTAAAGGCTCTGGCGGTTGGCCTTCATCGAAATACATCAGCAGCAAGAGCAGAAGCAAATCCATCATATGAAAACCAACTCCGAGAACGTCGAGCCACATTCTGGTCGTTGTATGGACAGGACAGAAAACTGTCACTATCTTTAGGTCGGCCCGCAAACATCAATGATTTAGACGTTCGCATTTCGCAACCGGATGAGAATGATGGCCCTTTAGTAGATATAGTCGCACTTGCAAAGATATCACATAAAGTCTACTACAGTATCTATGGTGCGCATCGGGGTTCATTGGGAGACTTCTGCGAGAAAGTGCAAGAAATTCGCGAGGAGATCTTGCTTTTCCACACCACCCTTGGTCCGGAATGTTATTTCCCACTTCCTGAATCTGGCAATCCTACCCCTAATGCTGAACTAACTACACTCCAATTAGTCGTGGCGTTTGGTTAGTTTTACTCTTATCATGTCATTAGAAATCAACTAACCTGACAGTAGATGTCCTCCAATGTATGATCATCGCGCTAAGGCCATGTCTAGTCCTCAGAGCGCTACAGCGAAAGTCCAAGACAGCCAACCCAACAGATTCCAACATGAATTTATGGATAGAAAACACCTCAGTTGCCTGCAGTGCAGCCGCAGCGCATGTAATCAACATCTTCTCTCAAACACTCGCCAGCAACCGAATTGTAAAAGTAAGCGCCATTTTTGTCTCCCTAGAGAAAGAAGCCCGCATTTTAGAAGAATTTAAGCTAATAGTTCTCTACAAAAAAGTATATGCGGCATAGCCGCTTCTTCATAGAAGGCGCATGTTTCATCATTCTCTTCGACATTATCCGTGATCCTACACGACCCAGCGAACAGAACTTCCAAAGTGTTGCTGAGGGCCTACGATGCTTCGCTCAGTTACCGGCTGATAACCTCCTACAGATTAGCATTAACGGCGTGACGCGGGTCCTAGAAGCTACGAAGAGGTTTGTACAGCGGATGAAAGACAGCAAGGATCACGATTCTGCAATACAGGAACAAACAGAGAGCAACGATGAGCAGCAATCTACATTCGCTGCCAGTACTTCTTTTGATAATGTTGGTCTACCTGAGGCACCTGCCACAACAGAGCAGCATCGGCATCATTTTCCTTTAGAAGCAACATCCGGAACAACATCCGGGACAACATCTGAAATGAATGATCTCGGAAGTGGGTTTAATACTTTTGATGGAGCTTTAGATATGATGGATGGAGAGCTCTGGCAGAATACAGATTTCTTTGATCTGGGTTATAATGTGTGGATGGATGATACGGTAAACAATGATTTCAGTTGGAATTGAAACCCATACTCGGAACCGTCATACAAACATAATATGTTCCGTGTTCAATGCTTGGTATAAGCTAGGAGAGGAGTTGGGAAAGTTGTTAGGGGAAAGTTTAGATTACAAGAGGACCTCATTTTCTCATTAGATTTACCGAGTCGCCCAAAGAAAGTGTTGTACCATTTAGGATTGGAAATTGTAGCATAAACGGGTTCCAAATTAGAAAGAACTCGGAATAGAGATAAAAGGTGTATTTAGGTCGTTATAGATACTAAATACAGTGCCGTCGAGGCAAATTAAAATAACAGACTACTTTGGAGAACATATCCTGTTTCTTCCAGATAGGCCAGGCGCTTGGTCTGAGTATTTAGGAACGTACTCCGTAGAGACAATTCGATCCAGCAGAGGATGTGGGCAAGGTTGTTTGTCTTCATGGAAGAAAACCGAACCTGGTGTGCTGAGCGATTATGCTGACCATCGCGCTGCTCTCCTAGCCGCAGCAGCAGCAGTAGCATTTCCAGATGCCATTTGGACTGGCACACAACCTCCAAATGGTCCAGCATCTGTAGTTTGTTAAGTTCTGTAGATAGTTGTGCTGGGATGTAGCATGAAACTTACTGGCGTCATTGGCACACTTTACCATGCAAACATTCTCCATACCGGCCATGGTTCCGGTACACGTTTGGGTGGCAGCGACCTTGGCTGTGAGAGGCTATATTCCGGGTTAGTATAATTCTGAGTAGACAAGGGCTTTTGAAGAAAACTCACAAAGTCTGTTGCCTTAGCCTTAGATCTCGAGTCTGTGCCTGGAACATTGGTTGCAACTTCCATAGTTGTCCATTGCGTTCCTGCCCCCGTAGAATCAATCATACAGGCATACGGACCAGCACCATCGCCATTGACTTGGTGGAGTGTCATCATAAGCGAGCCCCCAGCTGTGATGAGGGGCATTTGATTTCCATTGGCGGCCAACATCTTGGGGACTTGAGTGGCAGGATCGTTGGTTCCACCTCCAAGAGTCTCTCCACAAGCATCAGCGGCTTCTCCCTTGAAGCGTGTAGAATCTTGTTGGTCAGGGTTGCGCGCAGTGCCATCTCTTGGTGTAGCAGCGTCGACTAGACTCTTCGTCAACATGGGAGACTAAGATACTGAATGTAAGGAAATAAGAACTTACTGCCTAGAGCTGTACCACTTCCACCGGCATCACCAACTGCCTTTACGATTGCACCATGGCCTGCCACAAGCTGGCTGGTCGCGAGAAAAACGAGAACGGATTTGAAAAGCATTATTAAAATAGTGAGATGAGAGTGACCGGCACTAGAAATTGAAGTGAAGTGAAGTTGGAAGATTAAGAAGTTGGAAGATGCTGAGAAGAGAAGCTGATGATGACGGAAGGTTTCCAGACTTCCCTTCGATACTTATATACATCAATGATCCAGCCGGTGGCGGACTCGCAAGGAAGCTGAATGGCTCAGCACGGTTCTGCCCAGCTCTCTGAGGCAAGGACGAAGATACAAACTGAGGCTATGGTCATGGTCCGGAAGCCATTTGGGCACATAGCTTGCCCCTCTACTTGGCGAAGGCGTAGCAATCCACCTCTAATTCTCGTGAAAGCCTGACAGAAGCACTGCAAGAAGATCTCCGGCAAAGAGGTGTCCGAGGCTACCAAGCTTTCCGTCCCCATAGCTCCTAACGACAGGTGCCAAATAGTCGATGAATCCGCAAAGCTTGGTATAATATTGATGTGTAAGGCGACGAAGGAAACAGTGAAACGAAGGGAGCAGCCACTGATTGCATTGATCACCCCCAACATTCTCCTGATCTTCGTGAGATCGTGAATCACCAAGACTTAAGTTTGCATCTTTAAAACCGACAAGCTCTTGTCGTTTTGCGGATCATATGCTTCCCGAATGCTTTTGCAGTGTTTCTTTGATTTCTCTCGAAAGAGCAGAAGGGATAGTGAAGCGTGGTATAGTGCGAGGTGCGCCTCGAAGCCAACCATTGCTAAGTCCAACGATGCACCTAGGCATCATGGTAATTTATGTTTGCTAGAGTAATGAGATTGAATTTGAACATCCCCAAAAGGTAGTAGCCACTGCTAACTACGTGATCGCGCAATAGAAGCAAAAATTCAAACGTAGCAGATCCCCTCCGTCCACCACAACCAGCTGGATTGCCAATATGGGGATCGTCAAAGATGTGCATCTAGTCCAAGAAATTCGCAAGTTCCTGGAGTCGATCAAGTTGAGATCAGGAAGAAACGCAGGTTGGTGGCTGAGCAGCTGAGGAGATACCGTAGCACACTGACCAAATAGTATGGTATCACATAGATCTGATCATTGGATAAAGTAACTGCCAAGTTGACTGATTGAAACCATCACACCCGTTGAATGGTTCTTCCAGTTCTTGGGATGACTGAGAACTCCGTGCGCACCACCTCCTTAAACGGTTTGACCACTCGCATTATGGACTAGTTTTGAGGAAAAGGCTCGGATGCTGCCGAGCATTTTGCGCGTGAAAAAAATGGCCGGACATGTTTCAGATATTGAGCTTCTTTGCTGCGGCTCTTCTACGAGAGTACAGTACGTTGTGCTTTTGAAGCTTTCGAAGTTCACAAAGAATCTCTCGCCGTGACAGCAGTATGCACATTATGACTTATACTTTCGTACGAGGGCCAAGTAGAAAGGAATGATGGATGGAAAACTTAATCGATGTAGTTAGTCTTGGCGTTTGACTTGCCCATTCTTCTACAATTCGATTTATTTATCTTGTTTGATTGTAGGTATACAACATAGCTGTTTAATCTGATATCAAGTCTTCAAGTCTTCAAATCTTTAAGCAAAGAGAAGAATCCAGAGCTGATAATACCGAGCACCGACGTCGTCTCGAGGTCGTATCAGCAAGACGGCCTCGGAGAAACTTGTCGGAGGCTAATAATCGTCTTTCTTCACGTGACCCACAAGCGAGCGAGGCCTCATCGCACTGAAAATATTCAGATATTCAGTATCTCGCACTCCAATTTCAATCGCGGCTCCAATTTCAACACACGACAAACGAATCGCCAACCCCACGACAGTCGCCATGAAGTGTTAGTTGATGCCCAAGATCATGTACTAAATATTTGTATAGAATTGCTGACATTCTCAATTGCAGTCCTCAAGGTCGGCCGTGTTGCCATCATCACCAGAGGCAGATATGCCGGAAAGAAGGTGAACACTCCTTAAATTCCCCCTCACACGATCGCTCTCGACCGACGACTCGATTTGGGATAGCGAAGAGCGCATGACTTGCAAGAAATTGGGCGAAGCAACAGTGGAATGAATGCTGACGGAGGGAAAATTGCAGGTCGTGATCATTCAACCTCAAGACACCGGAACTAAGTCCCACCCATACCCACACGCATTGGTTGCTGGTATCGAGCGCTACCCATCGCAAATCACCCGCCGTATGTCAAAGGCCAAGCAGACCAAGCGCAGCAAGGTCAAGCCATTCATCAAGGTCATCAACTACAACCACTTGATGCCAACACGTTACACTCTTGAGTTGGAGGGATTGAAGGGAGTTGTTACCGCAGACACCTTTAAGGAGGTTTCCCAGCGAGAGGAGGCAAAGAAGACCGTGAAGAAGGCATTGGAGGAGAGATACACCTCGGGAAAGAACAGATGGTTCTTCACCCCTCTTAGTATGTTCTCTCATGCTTGCCCGGTACTCTAGAGTGGCGGGAGAGATTTTTGCTAACATGATTTTGTAGGATTTTGAACAATTCTTCTGTCTGCTGCTATCGGGTCGGGATCTGGGGGGTTAACATGGCATGGAGCTAGTGAAATTACGAGCCAGGAATGCTAAACAAAAAAAACCCACACGTTCTCGAATTTGTACAAACCTGGCTTGGGGTCGTGAATCAGTTCATCTGTGAAGTCTTGTCCAGTATCTTTATACTGCCACATCCGGGAAATTACCATATTGCAACGTCAAGAGGATCTCGGAGAATGGGAGAAGTGCGGAAATCTTGCATCACAGCCCTCTTCCAATGAAAGTTTCTCGTTAGCAAAATTCGGGCATCAAGTGATACGATGAAATCCCCGAGGTCTAAGAGGCTCCTGCGAATGCACCAACTCATATTCTTGGAGTCAGTGGAAAGCCATGGTAGATCAATATCAGGGACTGCCCTTTTTTTTCTTCCTTTTTTTTACGATCAACAACACCTAAATCATCCAATTGACTCAGGTATATATGGATAGAGCTTTAAAAAAGATAATACTAATGGCATAGGCTGGCTTTCAGGGAAAATATAAATATGAAGGTTTAGAACGACGACCGCCCAAAAATTGAATAAATACTCAATAGCTCTAAATTCCCTGTTGCAATACCATTCATCATCCAATACCACTACAAGGAAGCGATTCAAACCTTTATTTCCAATACTTTTGCTAAGCCATCTACAACAGAGTATAAAATCAGGACATAATTTCCCTTACAGGGAAGGATAACACACATATTACATCCAGAGTATAAGATCCTTAGCTAACATACTATAATAGTTACAGTCTAGAACTGCTCAGTCCGTCACCACGGCTTGGCTACTCTCAGAAGGGAGGAACAAATCAACAATTGCTTTAGCTTTTGTAGCGCTCTTACTATAAATATACTGTACGCAATTCACTTTAGGTAAACAGTATTCTATTGAACCTTCTATCTCTATTAGGTAAACACATCTAACACTACAACTCATACATCTTACCTCCGTTCCACAAACATCCCATGCAGTTCTATACGAGCAAAGTCATAGAAGACAGCAGACAATTATTAGCAACAGAACAGAACAGAGACCCAACAAATAAGGATTTCTTAACATGAGTACTCTTATTATCAACATCTCATCAATACATCAACATATCAACACACTAAAACACTAAACCACCTAGCCAAACCTACACTAACTTCTAATCTTCCTAAGCAAAAGCAAAAGCAAAAATATAACAAAATAAAGATTTAAGATATTAAGATAGTAAGAACCTACAGTACTACTTACTACTAAACAACCAACTAAATAAACAAAATCCAAAAGGTATAAATAGATTCTAAATAGGAATATATATATAAACCTATCTACCTACATAATTATACAATATACACTTATCTATCTAAGTACCTATACAATAATAATAATAAGGTACCTACCTACCTATCTAGGTAGATAGTTAACTAAAATTAATCTCAAGACTATCTACCTAATTACTCGCTTAAGGTATAGTACCTGAAATGTTTACTTTTATTCTCAGATAACAACTCTCTCTATATACTAGTTCGGATACAGAAACAAAGAAAGATAAGGTATAATTCTTGGACTTTGTAGTTTAAAAAAGGTAGAGAGTGTATCTTGTTGTTGTCTTTGGATCTTAGCTTTATTAATTACCTACCTACCTTTTTACCAATTTACCCCTATCTGATAATACTATACGAAAATAACCTCCCTCTTATTACAGTGAACTCGTTTCTTGTTCCTTGCGATGGATGTGTTAACAGACGTTGCAAATCAGTAGAGTAGTGTGTCGCATAGGCTTGGAATGCAGCAGGTCAGTAGTCAATAGCACTATAAGATATTTTTATACATGTTGTGATGGGATTGGTGTACTAATATTTGAGGCATTGGAGCTGTTAGCTGATGAGAGTTTATGCATTTCATTAGTTAATGTTCAAGCCGCCTCACATTATACAAATCTCACCACAATAGAACCTCATGTTCCGGTTTTTATTGTACTTTTTTTCATTTTCATGTCTAATTTTCAGAAGGTATCGAAAGCCAACATAAGGCGCTCCTGCGCCTTTATTCTATACATGCCACATGGTCCCCAGCGTTCTATGATAGCCACATTGTACTCAATGGTTGCAAACAAAAGAGAAGGAATCGAATTTCGTGTGTCGTATGCCGCAAAAGTGTAGCCCCCTTATTCGCTACTGCATTACCCGGATTTACTTTTTGTAGCCAGGATTACAAACACATATTTCATAAATCTCCCCAACTCCCGTACCATCGCAGAGGTCGAAAAGTCCGCTTCTGCAACTTCCGTATACGCTTTATGTTACAATAAAAGTTTTTATGTACTTCCAACGGCGTTCTTGGCGGCGTTGAGGTAGGTCTTGGGGTCGTATTCGGGGGCGTATGTTGGTGCCAAGCCTCCGAGGAGAACGAAAATGGTCATGACCACTGAGACGAGAACAATGAGCTTGCGGAGAACTGGGCGACGTGCACCAAAATCGGCCCATTGTCGTCCACCCTCAGCAAAGTATCCCTTGAGCTGCTCCGCACCGAGCTTGTAGTAGACAAGACCAGCGAGGGCAATGCTGTAACCGAAGAATTGGAGACCAGTAACAACGGTACCCCAGATAATCATGGATGCAGCGACAAGGAGAATATCCTTCAGGACACCACAGAGAGTAAGGACGAGAGAGGAGGTCTTGCCAATCTGGAAGTTATCGTTAGCACGTATCTTGCAAATCGGTGTAGAAATAACTTACCAAGAAAACGACTGAGACGTTCAACAAGAATGCAACCATAGCGTTGGCAAGGAAAGTCCAGAGACCAACTGCGTAGACTTGTGTCATGGTGACCTTAGGAATCTCCCAGAAGAGAGCTACAACGAAGTTCATAATGGCGCAGATTGGGGCGAAGTAGTACAATGAGACGAGAGGGTCCATCTTGTACTCTGCCGAGCTGAGGAGCTTTCCAACCAAGACAAGTCTGACAGCCTCAAAGGCGATGCCTCCAACCTGGTAGATGAAACCAATCAAGACGAAATCAATCTCTCCGAACGATGCCATGACAACTCCGACAACAATGAATGAAACGTTGAAGAGCTTCTTCATGTTAGGTTCGGACTCGCCGAGCGCCCAACTGGCAAGTAGAACAGCAACTGGTGTAGTAGCCTGCAGATTGCTTGTTAGCTGTTGTCCTCGGCATACATGTAATCCTGGTCGTCCATACCTTGAGCATTTGAATAAATGATACACTCAAGTAGAGGTATGTCAAGTTCCCGCAGATCAAACTCAAACTGAAGAATAGACCAATTGGTACAATTGCACGGAGGTATACGCGGCCAGTCATCTTAACCGTCTTGCGGCCATCGAGAAGTTTTGTTGTGCGAGCAAGAATTTGGGTCATGAGGGTTGCAAAACCAAGATGCCATGATGTGAGGAGGACAGGGTAGTCTGAAGATTATTAGCCAGTGCTCTGGATGGTTCGAGGCTGTTTCGACATACGAAAACCGAGGGTAGATAAGATCCACTTGTTGAAGAGAATGACACTTGAGCTCAATGAGATCCATACACTGTGTTGCAAATCGAGTCAGCCCTAATTCTCTCTCGTATACTGGATTGCGACTTGAGCTGCTCGTATTACTCACATAACATATGCGGCTGGGTGGAGAGCTGCCTTTGCGGGCTCTGGCTTCTCAGACAGAGGGTTGACGGTTGGCAGAATTGGAGCATCTGGAGAGCGGATTCCCTCTCCAGAGACGCGGACCTTTTCATCGGCTCCCATTGTTGCGACAGGAATGAAAAGTGAGGGTGTGGAGGAGGGAAGGACAAGGTTAAGGATCGTGAAGAGAAGTTGTGGCAAGTCGCGACTGCGATATGGATCAGGGGTCGCGCCTGGAGGGAAAGAGATCACGACTGGAATTCCAAGAGCTGTATATCGTCTTGTTCGTCTGCGCCAAAGCAGTGAAAAGAAAGAAACCAGCAATGGGAATGGAGATGGAAGTCGAGATGCAGAAGAAAAGATTTCAGAGGGTGTCTGAGCTGGGGGATAGAGGTGTTGATGAAGTGTGGAAGAGCCAAGTGGTAAAGTGTAAAGTGGCACCGCGCAATCAGTAGCTAGCGTGGCCCATTAGCGTGAAATTGGCGGCCCTGTAGGTCCCCCCCTCGTCCCCTCCCCCCTATCCCTACAGTATGCTGTATGCTGTATCCCTCCTGTATCCTCCTGTATCCACAGCGATTCTACCCTTTCTACAGGGATCTTCCACCACTTCCGCCCCGTTAAAATTGTTAAAATTCTTGCCTGAAGTCCCTGAACCCCCAGTGAATGAAGGCCCCATCCCCCCCTCCCTCCTCCTCCCTCCTCCACCAGTCTCCGAGCCCTCCAAATTTATTGTAGCCCTACTACCTAGTAATAAATCATGATCCATCTATTTATATCCTTGCCCTTAACGCGTCTGTCAGAATGCGAATGCCTCTAGTTGACGACGCCCATTTATTTTGTGTTTCTTCACAATTAATTAAATCGCAGGAAGGAAAGTTACTGCAGCTCGTGCCTCTCGCAGCAAGTACAGTAAGCAAACAGGATCTGCTTTATTCCTAACCACTCCCGTCCTGCCGCAAAAAATAATCGTTTATCGTCTGGTATCTCTCCATGTCATCATCGCGCACTGGACACTTTTGACATTGATGAAGCTTGTTTCTAATTGCATCCGTCTAGTGGACCGATCAACATCTCTCTTGCCAGCACCCTCGATTGCAGATCTGTTTCACGTCTGGTTAATCTCTCAACGGCCTATGATACCGAGAGCAGTGGGGGTAAATGGCGGCTGCAAGAGGCCATGAGCCTTGAGGCATGCCGCCGCATGAGCACGTTTGACGGCCCACGAACTCTGAACTTCTTTCTGAAGGTTCCTTGGCCTTGGCCACGCCCTCTCCCCCAAGAAGACGACCCTCGCTTCTCACGCACTCTCTCTCTCTGTATGTGTGTGCTGACCACTGACCACGCATTGTTCCACGACCACGCCTCCCCACCATAGAACATTCCTTTATTCTTTTACCACTCTTATTTATTATTCGGAAAAAATGTATATATTATTGTCCTGTCAATCATATACTACTACCACATCCTTATCGGGCGGTTCTATAATACTCTACGGTAGCATCAAACTGGTCTGGACTCTTACGACTCCCTCTTTTTAATTCAGGGGATGCTTCTCTTGTGAGCATCTGATATCCGAGAGAAGCGGCGGTTGACTCGAGTGACTTCGGATGAGGCTCCACTGGATAGAAATCCCTGTCGATAGCGCTTTTATGCTGAGGTGTGTATGAACTATTCTGAAGATCCTTATGCAATTCGTTACTATCGTCGTGACTATCTCGGGGCTCCTTCGACAATCGCCAGGGGAATGAGGAGTAAAGGGGTAATGGCATACCGGTTGCACACAATAATTACGACATGAGGGACGCTGCTTGTGAGAGATAGGAGACGTGCAGCTCTGTATTTAAGGGACCCCCAAGCATTGGTCAACTCGATGTGATCATCTTCCGCAAAATTATATCTCTCCATGGGCAATTTGCGGTTGTGGGGTCAAATCATTTACCGAAGCAGGACAGTACTGTAAGTAGGAGGCTAGCTAAGTAGAGTAGCATTGGATTTTTGGCTGATGGAGACAATGGAGTTGTACCGGTAGGGCAAAAGGTTGAAGGGCTCTCTACCGGCAGTAGTCTGGTGTCGTCAAAATATACTCAAAACGCAAGATGCTAGATGATGACACGAGGCAGGCGTTGCTTAGGGTTGAGCAAACACGACTCAGCCTCGCGAGTTTCGAGAAATTCTCGGGTTTGATGTTCTATGTTTGAATCTTGCAGTGGTGTGGCGTGTAGACTCGTAAAGCAGTCGTAGAAATAGGACCAAAGTACGCCACGCCCCGCGAGAATACGTATGTGTCTATTGAGGGAGCTTCCGTTGGAGAAAAACAGCCCGAAAGTATGCAATCTTAAATTTCAAGTCATCCAAATCTGTCCATGTCATCAGCCGCGCTTGTCGTCTCGTCCAATAGATAAGGCTTTGGGAGCCATGTTCATGTGCCTCGGGTGTCATTCATCTACCCTCAGGATTGGGTAAGGTAGTGTGAGTGAACAATGTGAGATGTTAGGTGTCAACTGGTGGCTTCCGAACATGATAGACTCTTGCAAACGCTGGATATAAACTGGAAGCGAGAAAGAAAGAAAGAAAGAAAGAAATAAATAAATGAATAAGAAAAAGGAAAGGCTAGTCTCTACAGTATAGATTTGAATTTGATATCAAGTAGAAAGCTCATTGACCAAAAAAAAAAGACCTCGATAAGGATTCGCAGAAAGCAGTACCCTACGCTACCCTGTCCTGCCCTGTCCTACCCTCCCCTAGTGTATCTCTGTAGTGTGCTGTACTGCACTGTAATTAAGCTTGAGGCTTGCCAGATTAATTAGGTTTGGAGTACCAAGTGCCAGACCTGCCAGACCCACCACACACCACCACACCTCTCTCCCTCTGTTGACCGCCGCGTGTTTGCCCCTGTCTAAAATTATTTCCCCCTCCAACCTCCAAAAGTTGATCTGCCCTCCTATTTACCTGCGCACCCCCCTCCTCCCTTGACACACAACAGAGGTCGCTCTTGTTGTCCACTTCCTCCATTGCAGAGCATTTCTCTCTATCCTCCAAACCCCAACACATCTCTGCTTCAATTCCCTTTTTTTGTGAGCAAGTACTCCAGCTTTCTACCCACGTACACACCCCGCAATTCTTCAATATGGCGGATATGTATGTCTGAACCCTTTCTTTCTGCCTCTTCTCCGAGAGAACCTCCGAATCCAGAAGAAATCCAACTAATACTAAAATAAAGCAATGTTGACGTCCTCGTCATTGGTGCTGGTCCCACTGGTCTCGGTGCTGCGAAGCGTTTGAATCAGATTGTGTGTTTGCTTCTGCATCCTCACCGCTAAACGAACGAACTTGACAACTGACGACAATCGCAGAATGGTCCTTCGTGGTTGATCATTGACTCGAACGAAACCCCAGGTGGTCTTGCCTCCACAGATGTTACTCCAGAAGGCTTCGTTAGTACCACTTATTCAAAGCCAATGCTCGCTTCGGCTGACTTGTCCCCCTACAGCTTTACGATGTCGGAGGCCACGTTATCTTCTCCCACTACAAATACTTTGACGACTGCATCGATGAAGCTCTGCCAAATGAGGAGGATTGGTATACGCACGAGCGTGTCTCATACGTCCGATGCCAGAACCTCTGGGTCCCATACCCATTCCAGAACAACATTTCCATGCTACCAAAGGAAGAGCAGGTAAAGTGCATTGAGGGTATGATTGATGCTGCTCTGGAAGCTCGCACAGCAACCACCAAGCCAAAGGACTTCGATGAGTGGATTGTCCGAATGATGGGTACTGGAATTGCAGACCTTTTCATGAGACCATACAACTACAAAGTCTGGGCTGTTCCCACCACTAAGGTAAGCTAGCCAGACTCATTTATGGAGGATCATGCTAATTCACCCTTGAAGATGCAATGTGCATGGCTCGGCGAACGTGTCGCAGCACCAGATGTCAAGAATGTTACCAAGAACGTCATTCTGAACAAGACCGCAGGAAACTGGGGCCCCAACGCTACTTTCCGTTTCCCAGCTCGTGATGGTACTGGTGGTATCTGGATTGCGGTCGCAAAGACCCTGCCAAAGGAGAAGACTCGCTTTGGAGCCCATGGCAAGGTAAAGGCAGTTGACGCTGATGCGCACACTGTTACTTTGGAGGATGGAAAGACCATTGGTTACAAGAAGTTGATCACCACCATGGCAGTTGATCAACTTGTTGAGCAAATGCAGGACAAGGAGCTGGTCAACCTGAGTAAGGGACTTTTCTACTCGACCACCCACGTTGTTGGTGTTGGAATCAGAGGAGAGCGACCAGAGCGTATTGGAGACAAGTGCTGGGTGAGTAGCTTCAAAGTTAGTTTTTTGTTGGCCCTACTAATTGTCTTCGTAGCTCTACTTCCCAGAGAAGAACTGCCCCTTCTACCGCGCAACCATCTTCTCAAACTACTCCCCATACAACCAGCCAGAGAAATCTGTCAAACTCGCGACCCAATATCTCGCCGATGGCAGCAAGCCCAAGTCCAGCGAGCCACAAGAGGGTCCATACTGGTCTATCATGTTGGAAATTTCTGAGTCATCTATGAAGCCAGTTGATCAAGAGAACCTGCTCAGAGATTCGATTCAAGGTCTTATCAACACTGAAATGATCAAGTCTGACGATGAGATCGTCTCTACCTACCACCGCCGTTTCGACCACGGTTACCCAACTCCTTCTCTTGAGCGTGAGGGTGTTCTCAAGGAGCTTCTCCCCAAGCTCCAAGCCAAGGACATCTACTCTCGTGGACGTTTCGGAAGCTGGAGATACGAAGTCGGAAACCAAGATCATTCGTTCATGTTGGGTGTCGAGGCTGCTGATCATATTGTGAATGGCGCCGTCGAGCTTACTCTCAACTACCCAGATTTCGTCAATGGTCGTAAGAACGAGGAGCGTAGACTTGTTGAGGGTGCCCAAATATTCGCCAAGTCCGCCCCTGTCGAGAACGGTACCAAGGAGCTTCCAACCCGGGAGCGTGCATCATCGAAGGCCCAATCCAGCGGTACCCACTCAAGGAAGACCTCCAAGACCGTGAAGTGAAGAAGCTTTATTGTATCTCAATTGGACCTAGAGATGGTCTGATTTAGTCTGCTGTTCTTGCTGCTATTGAGCGTTTTCTTGCACGATATAGCTGACCCTGGATTTTGCTGGTTTGCTGAGATACTCGGACCTTACATTCTTCAAATGAGATGAGATATGAAAGGGAATGCATCGATGATAGATAAAATCATAAAATCATGTTGCGGGGATATGGGGTTCTTCAATTCGGCGGCAGCTTTCATGCAGGCATAGAAAATAGAATGCATTTGTGTTTTGAAAACAGAACAGATTTTTTGATACAAATCACAATCCCGATATCAACTTGTGGTCCAGCCAAGAGTGAGTCAAGCATCAGTCATGGATGATAAATCTCGTTCACTCTTTAAGCTAGGGGTCTTGTCACTCTTCTCATTCATTTTGAAGCAAATATATATCAACTTATCTAAATACCTCTCCTTCTAATCCCCGCAAAGCACTCCTTAGGTTTCTTAGAAAAGCCCTCATGACTCTCCAAGACAGGCTGATAAAGCTCAAAATCATACCTCCTAAACACACAGTCCCAATAATAAGCTGCAATTCCATAATCGCTACATTCTGTCCTACGCAAGCCCTAGGTCCATAACTGAATGGATTGAAAGCTGTCTTCTGTCTCTCGTTAAGACAAAGCCAACGATCAGGTTTGAATTCTTCGACATCAGGACCCCAGATCTCAGCTAGGTGATGAATCGTATAAGATGGCACCGAGAGTACAGTCCCAGGAGGGAAATGAACGATCTCCTCTCCATTCCCATAAGTATCAAAATCAACACCAGGACCTGGAGCGACGATACGCGGAAGTCCAATTGCCGAAGTAGAATGAAGACGCATACCCTCATCAATGCAACGTCTCAAGAACGGAAGATTGCGCACCATCGAGTAAGAAGCAACTTCCGTATTTGCCGGAATAGCAGCATCCAGTTCTTCCTGTAGCCGAGGGATAATAGAACCCGGAGCTGCACGTTCTCCATGGAGGATATAATAGAAGATAGCGCAAGAGGTATTAGAAACCGTATCAGAACCAGCAATAAGCTGAGTCAAAGCCTCAGCCGTAACCTCCGTACGACCCATCTTCTGGCCCTTGGAATCCTTGCTCTGCAACAACCTAGCCAAGATATCATTCCTATCCTCATTCCCTACAACCTGTCCCTTTTCAGCTGCGTCGATCCGAGATCGTACGGCTGCTACGGCTATACCGTTTAGATTCTTGACTGCCGAGATTCCTTTGGTGAAGAAGGGGTCTGGTAGGTATTGTGCGTAGGGTCGTAGGAATGGTAGGAGTCCTAGTGTTGAGGAGACTTCGCCTCTTCTGTTTAGTACTTCTACGGCTGGTGCGTAGCTGATTGGTCCTCCGGGTGTTAATTGTACTTCTGTTTCGTCGCGTCCTTTTACTACCATTCCGAATGGGGATCCGAATGCTAGATCTCCGATTATGTCGAATGCGAGGTACGAGAACCAGGGCATGGCGTTGAATTTTGCAAATTGTCGGGAATGAGTGTTGTGGTTTTGGTTTGCTGTGGAGGAGGAGGAGGTAGTGGTGGTGGTGGTGGTGGACGAGGAGTTGGAAATCTTATCGAGTTCTTGTACCCAGCGCACTAGGTTGGATGTCATGTGTGGTTCGAATTCGCTGACTGATTTGGGTGAGAATGCATGCGCTATTATCTTGCGTTTTCGTGTATGATCTGTTCGATCCCTTGTATTGAAGAGTCCCGTTGTTCCCACTACGAAGGCTTCATAGAAATGGCTGTCCCAAAACCCTCTAATCAGTATTCTTACAACCCTTGGAAATACAATACTCATTTCGCCAACTTTAAAGTTATAAATAAGGAAAGTAGAAGAAGATGAAAAGAAGGATGAGGATGAGGATGAGGAAAGAAGATAAGAGAAGGAAAAAAAAAAAGAAAACTAACTCTTTAAGAAACCCATTTCCATGCCCATAAACAGTTTGTAAAGCCCGCTCATCAGCGATCGAAACATGATTAAACCCAACCCTTACCACCTTTCCATATTTCCGATGTGCCCAATCTACCGCTGCGTATTTCTTACCAGACCGTGCTGAGAGTCCGAGCCAAATGTTGCTGAATTTTGCGCTGAATGGACCGGGGTATCTGGAGAGTGAGGAGTAGGTTGTTAGGTATGGGAGGAGATAGTAGAGGGCTATATAGATGGGAATGAGGAGGGTTATGTAGGGTGATATGATGAGATTTATGAGGCCCATTTTCGAAGGATTACGTCTTTTATTAGAGGTAAAGGAAAGTATGAAAGTGACGAGTAAGTAAGGTAGGTAAGGGAAGATCAGGAAGTTAGGAGATTCGGGGATATATATATATCTCACACTTATTTGTCCTGTACCGAACGAACGAAAACAGAAAAGAAGGAAACTAGATAAGTATCGGTCGGCACTTGTGCATGATTGATTACCTAGGAAGTAATCCAATGAATTCAATAGGAAGTTACTTGCTAATCTTTTACGAAGGTTGGTGTCGTAGACTAGAGAGTCAGCATCCGTCGGCTCGCCTATTTGCTCCGCCGGAGGAGAAGGAAATGCGTCGGTGATGGGGCCAGACACCGACGGAACGCCTAATTTTTGATTTTGATTTTGATTTTAGGACGAATGGATATCTCGGTATTTGTCTTGTGATGATGAGGAAGTGTTTGAGTTTAGAAGTGGCTTCTTTGAGGTGGGGTAGGGATGGAGGGAATGTTGGCTGGCTTGGTGGGGGATTGGTATTTGTTGTGTTTAGGTATTTAGAGCAGCGAGCGACTTATCGAGGTTGTGATTGACGAGAGTCCTTTTGTTTTGCAGCAAGAGAGAAAATTGGTAGACAGACTGAGGTAAACTATTCATTCACTATCATGAATAATAATTCCACTGCATCCCTTCCTCAATTACCAACAAACATATCTTCCAACGAAGGAAAATCCTGATCAACACCCCACTCACTCGACTCGAAATCATTAGGTAAAGCCATATTCCCAACACCACCCAAAGAAGAACCAAACCCTTGATCAGTTGCAACTCCAAAATCACCACCATCTTGTTGTTGAATCTGATCTTGTGCTGAAGCTCGCTTGAGATCAAACACATATTTTCTCAACACGTTTAACGCCCATTTAGATACGGGTTCTGCTTTTCCACCTAGTTGCACGTGTAGTGATGTTTTCTCCATTAATGCGAGTGTTGCGTCTACATCTTCTAGGTATGTGGCAAATTCACTTAGGGTTACCATTGCGAATGAGCAGAGGAGATTCTCGTAGGCTGGTCGTACGAAGGCTGTTAGGTCGGACATGGCGAGGAAGAGATTTAGGATGCGGTGTGCATGTTCTACTGCTAATTGGAAGAAGAGTGTTGGGTCTAGATCGCTACCATTGGTTGTCTTGATGGGATCTTTAGCTGGTTCTTCTGAAAGATGCTTGAGGGTTCGGCGGGCTAGAATTAGATATGAGCAGGAGTATGCGAATCTTAGAGGCTTGGAAGAGTCAAGTTCTAAATAGATTGTTAGTCTTAATTTTGAGAAGTTTTATATGTAGGTAGGTATAGATTACCATAGAATTGGCCGCAGCTTTTCTTCCAATCATCAATTTCTTCCCATACTAAGCTGTCTGTTTGTACGGTATCAGAGTTGACTAGACAGCAGAGAGAATCATATAGTTTGACCCCTGCAGCTACTAGTTGATCTCGAAAGTTGTAGGATGGTAGACTAAGGATAGTTTCACATTGATTGAGGTACTGCCGGGAAAGAACCGGGGGTCTGCCAGTTCCAACTGAGAATCTGTGGTTTATCAGTTGCCGGATATATGAAGTTTCATGAAGATTGAACAAAAGTGGGATTTTCTTTCTAGAAATGAGAGAATAGTAAAAAGAACATACTGTAGATGACAAAGACAAATCAAGTTCCATGAACGCAAAGTTTCCCTCGATCTAGGATCCACAAGGCCGTCCGGTCGTGTTTGGACAAGCTTCTCGAAATTAATAGCTAACATACCATGCATGCCAGCTATACCACTCAAGAGCCAAGTATCAAGATGTTCCGCATCTTTGTTTGGCACCAAATTCCACATAGAGAAAATGAGCATAGATTGTATGGCTTCTAATGATAATGGCGATACGATCATTGACTTGCTCAAAAGAGTACTGACATGTTGATATAGTTGATGATGGGTCTCCGAGCCATGAAGACTGGGGTTAATATGCAAGCCAGCAAGAACACAACTTGCGAATAATAATGGAGAAGTTTGTCGTATTGCTGCAGGAAGTGGTCTCATAAATAGCCAACGACGAGAAAGTTGGGTGAAGCTGCATAATTATAAGCCATCCTGAATTGATTCTTCGGAGGGAAGATATTTACCCTGATAGAAGCGTTTGCGTCAATTCCTCGGTGATAATACCTTTCTTTACAATATCTTCCGATAATTCCATATCATGCCATCCACGATCTCGTCCAAGGATATGCTGCTTCATATCACGAATTAAACTCATAGGAGCAGTTCGAGAATTTCGATCTGCAACCAACGGTCCACTATGTTGATGTTGTTGTTTCGGTGAAGTTATATTTCCTGTCTCTGGTAATTCATTGTTGCGAGATTTGGCTTTATCTCGATTTGCTTCAGGACTTGTTGATCGTCCTGGTGCATGCAAGACACTGTCCAGCAAAGCTTTAACTTCGGCAAGTGAAGCTTCAACCGCCAGTAACCTACTTGAATCAGAAATAAAGTCAGATGAGAGTTGGGCTATATGGTTTTACCTCTGGTTACAATCTGAATGAGGACATGGCTGGGAATGATTTTCCTGTGTCTTTGGAGATGCTGCTTCACGTGTCGGAGTCCGAGAATTCGTAGAAGCATCGAGGGAGCATTCGAGTCTGATGGCGGAACATATTAGTATAGCTATAATGAAATTCAATGGGATTACTCACCTCAAGAGAGAACATCTATGACAGACCATTGAACCTGTCTGGATCTCACAGCGCGTCTTCAGTCTTCTACATGTATCACATGATCGAACCTTCCGTTTCGCAGGCCCTGTTTCTGCATCTGGACTTCGTGCCCTCTTTACAGCCTGAAGTAGCATCTGTTCCTTGTGTAGTGAGTGTTGTGACATAAATGCGAAATATGTGATGTATGCTGCTTTCCTGGTTTATTTACAGCCTTGAGAGGATTGATTACATGAGGGAGGAGCTCGCTTATCTTGTTTGCGCGCGGGGCCATGGGGCCATGCCATGCTACAGTGAGATGCACAAATTGTGTCCTTTTGCCGAATTTTCGGTCTGCGTGACCAGATGGCTCCTGTATTTGCCTCCGCGGAGAGGACTCCGTGGACGACCAGGTAATCGAGTTCAAGTATTGCGGACTTAGTATGTTCTTGCCGCGTAATCATCTAAGAAAATATATGACAAAAACAAAATAGTCTCGAGATAAAGTTCAGTTACAAACTTTGTTATAAATAAGTTCAATTGCTTAGTGTAGATATCCATGCTGGACTAAGTATTTTATACCAATCACTTTAAATATGTGCTGTTAGAATTTGGGTATAGATGCACTACTGATTGTAGGTTGTCCTAACATGTATGTCTCTTCACGCTATTAGGTTCTCCATGGAAAGTAAGACAGCGTATTACTGTGTAAGATTGAGCTTACAAGTCAAAAGAGAACTGCCCGGTATAGAAGGATATCCGCATAGAATCACCTACTCGCCTATTCGTTTCTGCAGCTAAGACTTAGGATACTTGAGTCGTAATGCTTTGTAAGAACCATATTCCAGGTAGCTAAAATCGGGGAGGCAGTAACTGCTGCGGCGAGTAGGAAGACGAAGGCAAGAAATTGGGTTGAGGTCACGAAACCCATCTCTTTTTAAAAAAGAAAAGGAAAGAATAAGGAACCCCTTGTGGATGGCAGCTTGATGAAAAGAGTTTGACAGATTTGTATGAAAGTATGGAGTAAGTACTGATTGAATTGAGGTGAAGAAATGAATATGATTGCCAAGTAATGAAAACTTGCCATATTCGTGTACTTAACTTGCACTTGGCGTATCTCAAACTTATGTTTTCTAGGTCCCAGAGTTTCATATGAAATTTATAAGATCGGGGGAAGAAGTTGATCAAGATTGGATAGGTTTTCGAAGGAGTATGCTAACTTGAATATTGGTAATTTTGGAAATACCGGGACCAGTATCTACGAGTTTACAAATTCCAGCCGAGTAGAATTACTTGACTCCATAGATTCGGAAACAATCTCGGTGGCACATATCCTAATCAACTTAATCTAGTTAAGCCAAGTAAGTGTACACCGAGCAAAGTTCTCATATCTACAAACAATCAAAATCCATATTGCTCCAAATACCCAACAATAATATCCTCAGCCTCCTTTCTCGCCACGTCCAGCTCCTCCGCCGTTTTTCTCTTTAACGCATGCTCATTCCACAACATAAACGGACACAACTTCTCAGAGAAAGCATACAGTCCCGAGAGCTCTTCGATTCCTTTAATAGTCCTCGGTATCACAGCACCAGCGGATACTAAAGCTTCATCCCACAACTTAGCCTGTTCCCACTGTTCACCAGATACAGAATCCGGCATGACGGCGGGAAAGCCTTCAAGATATGCTCTTCTCAACGCTTGATTAGTTGGATCTTTGGAGAATGGTCCTGGAAGTGAACCATTGGTATTGTTGAAAGAGCGGAAGAATTCTTCGCTAGTGTTAGAGATATGTGACCAGTCAAAATCGAGCATTGCTGTTAGACGGAGTGAATCTTTATCGAAGAGGAGATTGTTTGTAGCTGGTAAGATTGCGGTTATTAGTCTTGTAAAAGTACCCGCGAGGGTGGGGGACAATAGGTAATATTACTCACTAAAGTCACCATGAATCAATACCTTTCTATCAGCCTCCATATTTGCGAAGATCGGATCAAGACCTTTAGCAATGAAAGTCTCTACCCTCTTCCTCACACCCCTAGCCTCCCATCCCTTCAACAACGAACTGCCCTCCGAATCAACAAGTTGAAATCTCAGAATTGCCTGATATAACTCCTTATAAGTTCTAAAAGGACCACCTTTCAAAAGCGTCATCTGAGCACTAATGATCTTACCCTCCTCATCAAAAGTAAGACCACCAAAGCCCTTGATACTTTCCGGTATTTCATATTTTTGCAAAGTTACAAGAACCTCAGCCATCTGTTGGAGAATATAACCTTTACGTGATGTATCCATAGTTTTGAAATCTTCATCTTTCATAATTCCAGGCATATATTGTTGAACAGTCCATCCTTGAGCACCATTAGCTGCACTACCCCACGCATAGACTTCAGGAACAATTCGCGGGTTAAAAGATCTCAGAGCTTCTTGGAAGAGACCCATAATTGCAATTTCATTTTCAATACGGTTTGTATCGTTGAGTCCAGCTGCTGGATTGGAAAGACGGATGATGAACGAGGAGACGTCATCTGGAAGAGGGACTGTGCCTGGTTGTGTAATGGCGGATTTGATGTTTTTGGTTGATGGTGGTAGCTCTACTAGGTAGATGAAATTGTTGTATGGGAAGGGACATTTTTCGTCGTATTCGATGGGAGTTATTTTACTTGGCTGGTGAGAAGTTAGGCTTTGAATGTAATAAGTGAAAGCATATATAACGAACTCTTATCCTAAACACATGGTCCAGCGTTGACTTCACAAATGTGAAGCGTTCTTCGAATTGTGTGTGATTCATGATTGTAACTAATTAACAAGTTTATATGTACATCTGGTTTAGTGTCTATGATTGTATTCTATGGTGGGCAATGTAATTGATTTTATAGTCAAACTAACAAACTAACAACGTAAATAAGTCTGTCTGAAACGCTTAACGACTCAGATTACGAGCGTGCGTTTCTATAAAGCAAACTGATAGAGCCTAATAAGGCAAAGTTCCTTGTCTTTGAAACGTTGGTTTCTATACTTGCTCTCTAAATAGCAAGGAGTAGAGCATCCTGCAACGAGAATTAAGCCTCTTTGTCTCCGGCCAGAAGTAATAAGTCTAGCGTCCTAGCTATTTGAGCACGGGGAGTCAAGGCATATATAAAATCAACGTCCCCGGCGAGCCCAATTCATATAAGCGCGATGCCGCTTTGATAACCGTTTAAGCGAGGTTCCCCGGTGTCTACCACATCCCCATCTTTGAGGTTTAGGAGCATGTGGGCTAGCAAGAGTGGGAACAAGTGACCGTCGGAGCAAACAATCATCGCCGACGTATCTTTTCTTGCGGAGCCAAAGGAGACGCGGAGATGGTAAATAAGCTCTGTGGAGGGTAGTGATCGCTTTGCAACGGGTAGCGAGGGATGCATCGTTTAGAGAGGGAGGTAGGTATATAAGGAGACAACAAATTTCAGGATCTGCTTTCGATCACTTGATTCCATTCATAATACAACTGAATTTTCAAGAAAGCATTAGTTTCAAATCAAAGATAATATCCATTAATATGACTGATCTTGCCTTCCCTGTCATCTCGTTCCAGCCATTTCTGTCTGGCACTGAAGATGAGCAAAGAACCACTGCCCAATCCCTCTACGATGCCTTTCACACTTATGGGTGGGTCTATCTAAAGGACTTCGGTATAAGCCAGGAAGAAGTTGACAAGATGTTCTCTATGGTACACACTAGCTATTTTTACGTACTTTCAAGACAATTATGTGTCTCCAAACGAGTGCTGATTCATCTTACAGAGCAAATCATATTTTGATCAACCATTAGATACAAAGCTAAAGAATAAGCTCACCGATGCAGCTATTAACCAGGGTTATACGCCGGATGGTGCTGAGGTTGAAGGGGAACATTTGACCTCTCATAAAGAGTGTTACGAGCATCGAAGATTCAACAATGATAGGTGCCCAACAGAGGAGGAAATGAAGGGCTTCAAGTCTTTTCTGGATGAGTTCTATATGGTAAAGCGACCCTCAGGCTGTGAGAACCTCTTAACTCACACATCCATAGAAACTACACCACTTGGCAAACCACGTTCTCAGAGCCTTAGCTCTGATTCTGCACCTTCCACCAACCTACTTTCAACCACTACTAGCAAAAGCAGACCATCAACTTCGACTTCTTCACTACATGCCCATTGCGAAACGCACTATCCTCTCCGCGGGACACGCTCGTATTCATCCACACACCGACTTCGGCCTCTGTACAATCCTATTCCAAGACAGCATTGGCGGTCTAGAAGTTGATCCCTTCCACACTGGAAACTTCGTACCAGCAACACCCGTACCCGGTTCTTGCGTGATTAATGTAGCAGACTTACTGCAACGCCTCTCAAATGATAGGTTGAGATCGACTAGACATAGAGTTACAGCGCCACGAATTCAGAAGGAGAAGTTTGAGAAGTTGGGAGAGGATGGCACACTACCTGCGAGATACTCGACAGCTTTCTTCGTGCATCCAGGGGCTGATGTTGTAATTCAGCCTATTGTTGGAGAGGGAGAGGCGGAGGCTAAGTACGAGTCTGTGACCGCTGGTGAGTGGAGGGTTATGAACACAGCAAAGAACTACAGCTTGCCAGTAACGGTATGATCGATAATTTGCTTTATGTAATATAAATTGACGTCCCGTCTCACTTGAGACGAAAGTTGTCTTCAGGTTCTGAAGGTTTACATTATGGTCGCCTATGCTTGTCTATGCTACAAAAACGCCGCCATATGCGGGAGTGGAATACAGTGTTATACAAATCTTACACACATGGGAGATTATGAGCCGAGAGCAGCATCCTTCACATCTTCTTCAACTTGGAGAGTGGGTTCTGGCTGTGACATGCCCATTTCCTTTGTCTCCCAAGTGGCGTCGACCCAAGGTTTCTTCTCACCCAGGAACACCATTCTTCCTGCGCCTTCGGCTAGAGGATTGACGATAAACTTTTCAGCTACATCGCGAACCTGCTCTTTTGTCACATCTAACATGCGCTCTCGTCTTTCTTGTATCATCTCGTCGGTGACTCCGGAAAGGAAGCGCGTCATGCCCTCATCACTAACTGACTGAGGAGCATCAACACTCTGGAAAACGGATAGCTTTGCTTCCTCGAGATCGCGCTCACTCCATTCTTTGTCAACTGCCCAGCGACCAGCACTTTGCATAATGGACATAGTGTTCTGAGGGTTGGGGTCACGGTATGAGTAGAAGCCAAAGACTCCATCCATGCCGCGAGAATAGGCCCCTCCACCGTACGCACCTCCCTTCTCGCGAATCTCGTGGTGCAAGTGCTTGTGAGTCAATAGCTGTGCCAAAATCTGAAGCGGTGGACCGGCTGGGGAAGTGAACGATACGGTTGGAAGGGCCAGTGACCCGTAGTAAACCTGATAAGGTAGTGGGAAGAATGTTTTTGTGTTTCTTGAGAAATCAGGAGACGTGATCTTGGAGGAAGATCCCGGGTTCTTCGGTAGCGAAGACAAGAAGTTCTGGAGAGCAGCCTCATTCTGTCCGACGCTCTCAGTACCGCAGGTGAGTGCTGTGCGGAAAGTATTCGAGCCGGAAAATGCTAGCTGCTGAATGGTCTTCAGCTTCTCGATAACATCTGCCAATCCTTCGGCTTCAGGTCGCGAAGCAAGAGAGGTAACCAATTTTACTTGAGAAAGACCTCCGATTTGTTCCTTCAATCGACCATATTCTGAAAGTCCAGCTTCAGCATATCCTCTAGCATAGACGTGCCCTGAAGACGCGATATTGTTCACAGCCCCATCTGCCGAACCTTGTAGTAACTGCCTTATACGCAATTCAGCCTCTGCGCTGTCAAAATCAGTTTCTAGAACAAGCTTCCGTAGTAATTGAAACATCTCTGGTACGTTGCGATCCAGAGCAGTACCGGAGAAGCTCATGCCCTCGGTAGCTGATTTGAAGTTGAGAGGAGATGGAGTAGCATGGTAACCGGCAGTAACGCCTCCAGTCTTTAGCTTCACTAGATCCTCCAACTGTTCCATTGTCATATCTTTCGTACCAAGTCTCATCACGCAGTCGCTAAACAGCGGGATTAAAGCCCTCAACTCCTCAGGTAGGTTCTCAAAAGTATTCACAGCACGAAAATATGTAAGTCCGTTGGTTGGCGCCTCTCGCCACTGTACCTTGACATCACCAATCTTGGAATCCCTAACCTCGATTTTCTCCTTCTCTCGAGGGATATCTTTGACATGGACGGTTGGTAAGCAGCTAAGGTCTTGCGTGTTCGACTTTCCCTGCTCTTCCAAGAGCTCCAATTCTCGCTTTTCTAACTGTGCACGAGCCTCAGCTTCGCCTCCAGCCTTCGCTGTGACCTCCGCAATCTTATCCGCTAGACGAACTGCTTCTTCTTGAACAAGTTCATCTCCATAAGTTGCCGAGGGGGTCATTGTGAAGGTTAAGGTGTTGTCGTTTAGCAGGTACTTCTCCAATAAGCCCTCTAAGTATCCGCCTTTAGCAAACTCTGCCTCAAATGCTGCAACCGTATCATTCCATGCCAACGACTCGAAAGGATCCACACCCTCGAACCACTTGGGTTTTATTCTTTGCATTAGACGCATACCAAATTTAGCAGTCTTATGCTTCAGACTTAACTCCAGTTGGTGGAGATATCCATCAATCTTTGTCTTCTCAAAGCCAGCCTTATAAGCCTCTTGGAACGTTTTGTGAATTGCCTCCTTAACTTTTGGTACATCAGCTTCTTTGACGCCAGTCAGACCAATTGAAAAAATTCCAACTCGTCCAGAACCATCGAAGCCACTGTTTGGACTCCATTCTGTACCTAATCCGGCTTCGATCAAGTTTCGGTAGAGTGGGGAGCCATATCCATCCATTAGCAGGGCAGCCAAGATACCTAGGGAGAAGGTTTCCAGTATATTCGCCGAATCTCCCATCAACCATGAAGTAGAAGTCTTGAATTGCATATCTTTGTCCACCAATGGGTCGATCGGTCCAGTAACAGTCACGTTTTGTGGTCCAGCCGAAAGATCGATAGGCCTTCGGATCTCCACATCGCCTTGTATACGTTCGAAGACATCTAGCTGCGCGTTAACTTCCCTCAGATGATCTGCTAGCGGCATATCTCCATAAGTAAAGACCTTCGCATTGCTAGGATGGTAGTGTTCCGCATGGAAATTCTTCAACTGTTCATAGGTCAAATCGGTCATCTTCTGTGGATCTCCACCAGAGTTGTTGATTGCCGGGAAAATGTGATCCTGGAATCTGATATAATAGAGATATCCTGCGTCTGACATCTGCCCTTTCATCTCGTTGTAAACCACACCCTTGAAGACTAATTTGCTATCCTCGGGCTTTGCTGACTCTCCAGCTTCTGCAACTCGAGGATTCTCCGGGCCTATGCGCCATCCTTCTTGTGTAAAATCGCTTTGCTTGAGTAAAGGGTGCAACGTCGCATCGAGGTAAACAGACATCAAGTTCTTGAAGTCCTGCTCGTTCGTTGTGGCAAAAGGATAAAAGGTGTGATCGGAGGCAGTAAAGGCATTCATGAAATTTGAGAGGGTTCGAGGGAGCATCTTAAAGAATGGGTCACGTATCGGATATCTGCCAGGACTCAGCATGATTCACTCAAATTTAGGATTGCTAGCTACTTTTCACTTCCGCATAGTGTTGTATGCTCCAATATATGCGGCACGCCGGTATCATCCGGAGGATTTGTTTTGAAGCCGATAGAGAAGACATTATTCTTATCCTCTCGCGCTACATGCAGGTAGTCTGCGCCAGTCTTGTCGTGCTGGAGGTGCAATGCTGTCAGCTCGAGCTCGGGAACATGCTTCGATCGTAGCAGCGTGAAGCCATGGAGCTTCTCGCCGGGCTTAGGATATTGGGCAAGCTCTGTGACTCCCTTTCGAATGGCGCCCTTGGATGCGTTCCGTAACATCCTGCGCTGTCAGATGTGAAAGGTGAAGAGGTATATGCGATGCGACAGAGTTGGGTGGTTGTCGCAAAGGCAAGATGCTCTACGATGCTCTGCTCTGGTGCTCTGATGCTGAACTCGCTCGGCTAAAGATCAGCATAAATTTTATCGGCTTGCATTAATAAATAACGTCAGAGTGTCCAATCAACGCCGCACCTCCGCGGTTGCTATTATTTGCCCTCGAATACGTCCGTCTGAAAAATAACATCCAAGCAGCATCTGACAGTTTGAGAGATCTTGGAGACTATTCAGGTCGTAGCTATTGTCTAAGCGGTCTACAATAACTGGTGGAAGGTTGGTAGTTGTTGCCAATGCTCTCTATTCTTCCTTTAGTCCACTTGCTCCAGAGTCATTATAATACGCTAGTCCAGTTTAGAGTACGAAGTAGCGAACCTGCGAAACAGACACCCGACGACGACATTATTAGAGACGCCAATACTGTACAAAGAGACCACACTTAAGCCCAGCTGCGCCAAAGACGACGCCAGTTATTATAGACCAGCAGCTGTGCTTGCGCCAGCCTGCTTCCAAAGTGCAACCCCGAAGACCCCCCAGAGCACCATGTCCACCGCTGTCAACCATTCTTCCGCGCCATCGAGCTCGAGACCTCCTGCACTCTCTGCGAACCACTCTTACGATACTCCTCATACGAACGGCGATCACCAACACCACCCTCATAACCATGCAGGCCACCCCTACCCTCCGGGTGCGAATAGTGGGAAGAAGTCGAAGCAAAAGAAAACCACAGATCCGATGGAGACCTCCCGGCAGCTCCAGGCCAAGATTGCTCAGCTCGAAGGCGCGAGAGAGAAGGAAGATGAGGAGGCCCAGGAAATTGGTGCGTTTATTTCGCTTCATGTTACTTCCCTTTGCTGTGCTATGGGTTGGATATCTGGGTGTGCCTTGTCAGAGGGACAGGTCGTGTGCCATATACTTTGATGATTGCGGACCTGAAGTTGTGATGAAGTCTTGATTGGAAGGTGTTTTTGGACGCATACTGGCAAGACCGTCGCATCACGAAGTCGCAAACAACCGGTAGCCATCATAGTCGACGTCACAGCGGATTGTAGATCTGGCGCTGGGGAGTTCAGCAAAGTCGCCTGCACCGTCAATGTAATAGATGAACAAGAAGAGAAGCTAATGACCTTTTTTTTCCAGAGCGAGATGTGAAAGTACAGAAACGGGAGCTCAATCAGGGAATAGCGAAGATGGACGACATGCACAAAATCGACCACCTCTCTGCGAAAGCCCTCGAATTCTTCCGTGAAATGAAACGGGCACAACTTAGCTATCAGAAGCAAAAAAAGGCGGCCGACCAATTCCAGAAAGAAAAGGATCGCAATGGTTCTGACCTCAGCAAGTCGCAAACTTTGAGGGAGAAGCTAGAGAAGCTGTGCCGAGAACTACAAAGGGAAAATAATCGATTAAAGGTGGGCTTTGCACAGGAGCTTGAGTGTATTACCTATGTGGGGATGGATGCTGACGGGTTGGTTTAGGGCGAGAACAAGACTTTACAAGACGCGGAGAAAGAAAATCTTGCAACCTGGGACAACAAATATCAAGAGCTGTTGTGGACCTTACAAGATTACCAGGAGGATAAAGATAATCCGCGACCCGAGACGGTACCTATTGAGATAGAAGAGGCGTATGTGTTGAGGTTATATCCTTTCAAATTATTCATACTAACGTGCTCTGCAGATTCAAGCTAAAGTTTAAGTCACTAATCGAACAGTATGAACTTCGCGAGATACACTTCCATTCTCTCATGCGCACCAAAGAGCTCGAGGTTCAGTACAATATGGCCAGATATGAACGAGAGAGGAAAGCCGCCGAACAAGAATCATCCAGATCTCGCTCTTTAAATACCCAAGTCCTGACATTTTCAAAGACCGAGAGCGAGTTGCGAAACCAGCTCAACATATATGTAGAAAAATTTAAGCAGGTAAATTGGAAGCCCGCCTCTAATATTCTTAGCCGTTTTCTAACGCCTTTTTATAAGGTTGAGGATACTCTCAACAACAGTAATGATCTGTTTTTAACTTTTCGAAAGGAGATGGAAGAAATGTCCAAAAAGACCAAACGCCTCGAGAAGGAGAATCTTACCTTGACTCGCAAGCACGATCTCACCAACCGTAATATTCTCGAGATGGCAGAAGAGCGGACCAAGAACAACGAAGAACGAATTGCTTTGCAAAAGAAGAATGAGAAGTTGACTAACATCATCAATCAAATGCAAAAGCAAGGGCGTGGTCTTGCATCAGGTCCGGCAGGCGTTGTTGAAGGCGAGTATGCAGAAGGAGAAGGCGAGCTCGATGGCACGGAGAGTGAGTACGAGTATGAGGATGAAGAAGGCGAAGAAGGTAGTGAAGAGGGAGAGTATGATGAGGATACGGAAGAAGAGATTCACGCCCAGGGACCGCAACCTTTCGGCCCTGTACCACCACCTCCTCCCGCGCCTGCTACTAACGGTACGCCCGGCGCTAATGTTAACGGTATCAAGCATTGATATGATTAGTCATGATTTGACGGCCATGGATGTTCATTGACTGATACGTAACTGATCCTTGGACTTGTAATTATCATGCTTTGCTTGTGTTTGAGGTTCCTGTGGTTGTTACTCTCCATACCTTGCAAATAGTCTGGTAGTAGTGTATTGAATATCACCTATTACCTGTTACCAAATCTCATTATCTAAATTACCTACTAATATTTTGGTAATTTTCAGAAGATAAATCCTCTTATCGTTGTGGTTTCTACCATACTTGACCTATAGGCGAGGTATAGTGGTGTTAAGAATCCTGGTAGTAAGGGAATGTTGATAATATACGCACAACAGTTAAAAAATATATGACAAAAGGCTCATACGAAGAACTTGGAAAAGCAGTGTGGCATTTCGAACTAGTCCAAAAAAATCTTCGTAGGTGCAGGAGCTTTTCTTTTTTCAAGGTATACACATTGGCCGAGGACCTCTAACTATGGACAAGAATAAAAAACAAAATGAACCATCACATCTCTGACGAGAAGTATCTACTCAAATAATCACCACTTCGACATAAATCCCACTTCCTCAAGGTAGAGGAATGCTCTGAGGGTTAGTAGTAAACATGGCCGTCGGATCAACATTAGCCTTGATCTCCTGCATCCTAGCAAAGTTGTCCCCATACAAACGAGCACTCCATTCCTCAACCGCCAACTCAGTATCCCGGTAATTGACGAAACCACGAAGCGGGATCCCCTCAACTTCAAGTTGATCCTGAAAGGGCTTAAATCCCTCCTGCATATAACTGATGCCATCGGCAGGAAATTCCGTAAGACCAGTTGCCAAACGACCTTCCCATCGAATAAGCCACATATTATTAGCATGAGCAAAAGAAGTATCTGTATCCTTAATATCTCTCGAAACACCGCTCCAAAGATCTAGAAATCCGAATTTGGTGAGATCAGTACGGTTGAATGCTAAGGTTGTGAAGTTGTAAAGTGCCGAAGCAGAGGCGTAGGTTAGAGGTTTGTCGGCTTGCAGTGTTAGAGCTTGGAGGTAGAAGTTTCGGGCTGGGTATGTTTCGATGGTTGTGTTTAGTCCTGGTGTTGCTATATTTTCCATATCCCAGAAACCGGAAATCGATGTTGTTATAGTTGCCGTGTCTCCTAATCGTTCTAGAAGTGGTGAAATGGCTGAAGTGAAGTTGGTTGGGTCGCCGTAATAGAATCCAGAACCGGTGTAGGGAGGTGCTGTTAGAGACCAGCGCATCGATAGCATATCTGGGCATTCATGGAGAGCATAGTCTTGAATAGATAAGAGAGCATTAATACCGGTTTCGAAACTACTATCTGTAAGAGTAATAGTATAATTCGTTACCTGCTCGAACTCAGATTTCCAGGTTCTAGTCGTTAAGGAAAGTAAAACGCCGTATGAAGATCCAGCACCTTGTGCAACCCAGAAGAGATCCGAATTCTCAGTTCTTGAACAATTGAGAATCGTACCGTTGTAAAGCATGTATTCTACACACTTTCTAGATTATCCATTGGCGTTCCGAGGAATCGTGATGTACTTCCGAATCCTCCGCCGATTGATGATCCTGCTAATCCAACACGATTGGCACGTACGTGTGGGAAATGTAAACCATGGTTCTCCCAAAGCCAAGTCGCTGCTTCACCGACGATACTTCCACCACCATAAGTGAAAAATCCTGTTTCTTCATCCAGAGAAACTGATTTGAAGTTTTCCATGTTTATGATTAATGCGTCGTCGTTACCACCTAGGCCATAAGCTCCATACGAATGGCCTCCATTGAGACAGGCTACTTTAGTAGATGACTGATATGCGCAGCTTAGTATGGAAGCTATTTGAGAGGAGGTCGTCGGATAGGTAACTGCGGCAGGACTTGGTTGAATCCTTAACTGCCATGCTGAAGTTTCATTAGCCCACGTTGTCGTGTTTACATCCGGGTAACTGGTTGAAATTCCGGAGAGGTTCAGACATGATCGAAGTATTGTATCATTTGAAGTTGCTGATGTGAGACTACTGAGAGGTGCTACGACTAATGCGCTTGCCAATGTTTTCGTGAATGAAGAAACCATCTTGAATAGGAGAATGGACTTGGTTAAAAGAATGAAACCTAGTTGATTCTCTTATGGAGATGGGGCGGGGTGATACTGATTCATATACGGAGGTATCATCAATAAGACACTACTTCGTACTGTATGCGAAGAATCCACTCAATGTGTTCTTCATATATTACAACCCAAGTCTTTTCTTTCTCAAAGTTTATTCTTCTCACACTTTGTTTCAATTTCAAAATTTTAAGTTTTTCTTTTCTCAGCAGGTTTTCGAATACAGTACGGAGTATAGTGCAGAGACATTGATTGATTGGCATGAGGGGCCATAATTTATGGAATCTTGACTTTCTCGGCATCGCTAAGAGAGATGAGATATACTTGGCAGACGCGGCTTTAGGAAATCCGGCTCCGGACAGACATGATTTGATATGACATGATTTGCTAATAAGTTAAACCACGCTATCAGACACTTTTTTGGGGACCTTGTAGAGATCATCTGATTTCGAAGGGTTGTTGTAACTCGTATCTTATCTAGGTAGGTTGAGAAGATAAAAAAAGACATTATCTATTTAACCGACTGAATATTTGAATAAGTAACTGTCACTACGAATTGAGGATCAGTGCCTCTTAACGAGAACTCAGTTACTTGATTTACAAGTTAACACTCTTCGGAAGACGAGGCCCCTTCAAAATTCCTTTAGTTCATAAGCGTCCGTGATCTAGAAAGCTCAATGGTATCAGCCTCTTCTTGTCTTCGTCGCTTAATACTCAACTTTTGACGATACGATACATTAAGGTCTCTAATAAAGGAGCGATATTACCCGAGATCGTTTATATCAAGAGTGTCATTGTTGCTTTGGCATATTAGGGGGGCAAGGGAGGTGGGAGTCTGAATTAGCACTTTAATCGTTAGATCCTTGATTGTAACTCTATCGAGCACTGCTGTGTGAAGAGTTGACTCTGATAGTCATTTAGGGCTATGAGCCGATATGTGGAGTGACAATAGTGCACTTTTACGAGGACAGCAAGAACTTTTTACAATGCATCTCCTCTTAAAAGTCGATCTATGATATTGTACTTTTATTCTGCAAAATGTGGTTTCTGACACGTGATTGTATAGGATATTCAACCTGGAAGAACCTGAAATTGGAGTCTCCAGAATCTTTTACTCAACTCGTTGATTTAGGTAACTCATTTGATTCAGGTAGCTTATTTCATCACATGCTAAGTGTGAAATGATTAGATACCTCTTGGTTTACATTAGTTAGATATAAGTAAAGACAGTATTTATCCAACGCCTAGGGACACTAAACTCGTTCTCTATAGTCTGTAAAGCCACACGGAGAAAAATGTGGCGATATTATGAACTTTATAATTAGATGGACAGGAAAAATAAGAAACAGGGCCCAGTCCTCATGACTTATCTTCCAAGGGCTTCTGAGCCCAAACCCGACGTCTATAAAGGTCAGCGAATACTCAATACAAGAAGGAAATAGTAGAAGACATACCCGAGATTATAAGCATGAATCTTAGGGTCATTCAAAGCCAACCTCATCTTAGCAACATAAACCTGAACCTCCTCAGGCATCCACGGTGTAGGAGCACCATGTTTAGTAAGAAGCCACATAGCCCAACCCTCAACACCAGCCAACCATTGCGCCTTATTAACCCTCCCAGCATCCTTATAGATCTTATGTTTAGGCCATCCTCCAATAGGACACTTATATTCCTTCTCTTGGACATTAACGAATCCAGCTTTCTCAATTGATGCTCTCATTGTTGTTTGCGTGTTAAGAGGACGTCCAGATCTTTCTGCACAACCTAGAAAATTTTCACCCCAGTCTCTGAATATGGAATCTTCTGGGATCGAATCATCGTCGCACATTGGTCGGATATCCATTTCCCATTGCTCTATCCATCCACCGGGTACGAGATTTCTTGTCACATAATTAGTTCAAGTTTTGAAAAGAAGAACAAAATTTCTATGGAACGACTTTTAACGAGGAAAGAGAATAATATGGTGGAGCTGACTGACTTGTAGGCGGATTGGTAGACGGTTTCGGATTCTTCATCGGTAAATGCGCCGTAAAGCATTCTCATGTGAACAAGATCAAACTTTACGGGGAATGACCATGGGAGTGTGACATCATCAACTTGAAAGAGACAATTGGGTGGTACCCACTAAATGATTATTGTGTTAGTTGTATTATAAGAACAAGCTGATATAACTAGTTTCCAAAGGAAACGGCAGGATCAAGGGTCAGGCCGTAAGTAAACACGGTATGGTGTGTTTTGAAATAGGGTAAGAAGTGTTCGACTCACTACTGCTGGTGGAGGATAAAGGTCAATTCCGTATACAGTGGCTATAGTTATCTATCAGCCACCTAAACCCAAGATATCATTGACTTTCTCTCTTACCCGAAGGCCATTTGTCTGCAACTTCACTGCAAAAAGCTTGTTAACATGTTTGTTACGAGAATTAGATAGCAGACATACATTGCCCAGGTTCCCTCTCCTGTACCAATATCAAGGATGTTCTATACGGTCATTAGATATTAAGATAAGTTGCTTAATGGTCAGTACTCACTTGGGGTTTGTCACCGACAGGTGAATAGAACAATTGATTTGGATTTTGGCTGTCTAAAATCGCATTCACAAGATGGCTACATATATAATTAGTAATTGATATATGATTGAGAAGATATCTAACCTACGCAAGTTCCATAGTATCGAACTGCTTTTCATCCGATGGACCCCTGTCATGATGTCAGAGACTTTCAGAGATATTAGATGTCGACTCAGTATCTTCTTACCAGTACTTGTCTTCTCGGACTGTCTGATATCTATGATTGCAGTCATATCAGCATCTCAGTACCGTACTTCATTCTAAGCAGTCTTGAGATCACATACTTCCTCCCATTTTCTATATGTCCTCGAACATACGCTGACGCTAAGGATGTCGTATCACTTTTTTTTCCATCAGCGCTTGTACACTATACTTTCTATCCGGCAATCATAGCAGCTTACGATTGCCAGTCATCATCACCGAGAGCTGAGTCTCCATCATCAAACGTATCCTAATTCGAGAGTATCTATTAGTTCGTGATGATGATATTTCATTTTCTTCTGTATAGTGGGTGCGGGGGACCGATGATGCCGAGGATTACGAGATGACATTGAACGAAAACACGTACAACATCAACATCGCCGTTTTCAGGAACTGGAGTCAGCTCCTCAGCAGCGTTGTTTCCCGACATGGTGGTATTCGAGGCTGAGGCACTGGGTGGGTGCTGTAGATCTGGGGAGGCACAGCAGAACAGACGATAACCCACGATAAGTCAGAAAATGAAATGATGAGAATATGTCGCAGGAAAGTCCGGATTATTAATTTTTGTGGGCTGTTAATGACAGCGGTCAATATCCATAAATAGTGGAGTCCAGTGACCTTCTTGTACCCTTTTCGTACTTCGTAATTCGGCAGTTTCTACGAACTCCATCCATTTGCCGTGTCGGGCCGCGCCGTTGTATGTACATCGGATGGTCTCAAATCCGGGGTATCGAAATTCTAGTTCGAACTTATTGCCATCTAGATCTTCTCAAGTTCCCCTTGCGGAATATCACTAGTTCATCCGCACCAAGTGTTTAGATGTTATATACTCTCTATCTCCTTTAAAACATCTTACTTAAAATGTAACTACTAAACAGCATTAAAACGTTAGCGAAAGGAATATTGTATAGGTAATAAATATAGAGGATTATAATTTAGGCTAGTATCTCTATTTATTCTATATTCTGTGCAGAAGTAAGATTTTCATATAGACCTTTACTTACAGATTCCTATTATAATGAGACAAGAAAGGCTGGTTATGGACGTATGCCAGTATATACAACACCATCCAACGTATAGATAGCCAAATATTAACAGCCAGAAGCTTATGTTCTACTTTCCCTTTGATTTAAAACAATATAGACTCTACATCGCAGGAGACCAAGTTCCTTACTTTTAATAACTAGTTCATATGTTAGTTTCTATAATAAGACTATTTGTTTTCATAAAGGGAGAATGGCTTCTAAGCGAGGTCGCGTGTGGAATACTCGTTACTTGGCGTGGCCTTTTTTCAAAGTCGTGAAAGGGCCAGAGTCTTTTTTGGCATTCAATGCTACTCTCCTCACCTTAGAGACCTACGAATAGGAATGACGATGCAAAAATGGAGTGTAGCAAAAGATAAAAGACATTAAGATTAACTCATCCATGACGCAATTATTCTAATCCATCGAGTTTCCCTAGTTTACAAGTCACACTATCTTATGACCACTACCATCGTATTACATTTGAGCGCTCCAATCGAGCCTCTTTTTGTCTGCGGGAAGGTCTCTCATTCCGCTGTAGATCGTCAAAGGTGGTGTATGAACTATTTCCGTCGTTTATCGAGGTCATTGTTGATGACTGTGATGGAGAGCGTTGAGACTGAACTCTCGAGGATGGCTTTGAATTTCATTAATAAGCATCTTATACGCAGAAGGAGAATCGAATAAACTAACAGCATTAATCGCAGGCGCACGAGCGGATACTGGGATGCCGCGGCTTCGTTTTCTGGAGACATTCTCGGCGTATGCCTTTTTAGCAAGTCCAATGTCCTTCCGGAAGTCAACCAGATTGCGAGGACAATTCCACTGGCAAATGTTACCAATACCAAGATTGGTACACACAGCACACTTTGGCTTGCCCTTGTCACATATTCGAGCACCAACAACACAATTCCAACAGGCTAGAAGAAGAGTAAGTATTCAAGATCAATAAGCCATACGAAGTCATTCTTACCTCCGTCAGGGCGTAGAGCTCCAGCGTCAGAGTTTTCTGGTGAGGCAGCACGTTTCCTGGGATTTGAGGATCGAGAGGGTGTACTTTCTTCATCGGGCCTTTGAGCTATCCCAGTTCCAAGCTCGAAGCTCCTCAAGAGACCTTCTGACAGATTCCGACCAAACAGCAGAGGCTTCGAACGCACAGGCTTCGAACGAAACACGGAATGTTTTCCACCGACCGTGAAGTTCGGTTGCCAGGCTTTGATCCAGTAGTATGTGCAGGTATTTTCACACCGCATTTGGATTGAGTATCGAAGACGCCGATGGGCTCTGACGTTCTTCGACTTCTGGACATATTCGAGCTTTGAAATGGGAAGTCCAAGATCTTGTGGACTCCACTCGAGTTTCGTCTCTTCCTCAAAACCAATATCGACTTCACATAAAAAGATCAGCTTTCACTCGCTACTAAAGCTTTATTTGATAGTTACCTGGATCTCCACTGTGGTCAAGAAGTTTTCCATTCTCATCTAGTGACGTGAATTCATCCTCGCCCGGATGCCAGTCAATGCTCCAAAGCACATCCTCGAAGTTTGTGGAGAACCTTTGCACGTCGCTTACGTCGATGCCTCTTGTTCTAGCACTCTTGAATGTTGACTCCGAAGCAAGTTCGTGCTCCGGAGGCACTTCATCTCCCTGAAGCTTGTCAGTGCTAAGATATAGCAGGTAAATGGGCTAATGTACTTACCCTTTTTACAAGCCATTGTAGTACATCATAATATTCTTTTCCGTTAGATGCATCAGTACTCGTACGAAGACGAGCGTATTCAGGCGAGCTCCGGACCTCATCATCAACTTCCATGCGAGTCGTCACTCCGTGGCTCAGAGGAGCTGCACGTCTAGTAACAAATGTATCGAATTTCGAGTTTAGGCGAGTAAGCACAGCTCCATTTGCTACGTGTCTCTTACTGTAAGTGTGTTAGCAGAGTAGTTATAAGAAATGGAAGCAGTTATGATATTTACTCGTCATCAACTCGGATTATGTTGCATATGCTCCCATAGGTTTTCTTTATTTTCTTCCACTTCAACAAATTAGTACTATGTTTTTCTAAGAGAGCTGGATTAAGAGCTTTGAGGCATGCTCCCGGAGTCGTGAGGTAGTGTTTCAGGGGCTTAAGAACGAAGAAATATGTTGCTTACGACATATGGGTTCGCGAATAAGCCGCCTCCACAGATAATGTACTTCATATATTCAGCATTCTAGTTAACCAAGATATGCGACATTACTTACATCTGTGGGGCCATATTGAAGTTGCGACTCAATTCCGCGGGTGAGTTTAGCCACGCAGCCGGCAAAACACTGTTCGATTTCATTGCTAAAAAATATAAGCAGGTAGATACAGTTTTAGGTATTTTGTGACTTACAAAGTGAATTCTATCTGTGTTTTCGTATCATAGTAGTAGCTTCCAGGCCCCATGCCGTAGAAGTCATCTACGTCAGAATCTTCAAGAGACTCCCCAAATGTCAATTTATATCCATCATCAAATCTGCCCTTCATTTGGACTAAGACCAGATCTCGTTGGGGATATTCTTTAGAAAGTTTTCTGTTTGCAAGATTCAAGAAAGCTTCAGAAATGGTTTCCGCACCACATACGATACCTACAGTAACGTTAGAAACGTGTTACTGGGAGCTACAGGTGACTTACTCTGACTTCCAAACTCTTGTACAAAACCAGGGGGGTCTACGCGATCTAATCGATATCTAACTAACGACTTCGACGAAGATTAGCTTATTGCTTGCTTATGTCAAGTGCTTGTGCTCTTACACAAATTCCGCCCCCAGCATCTGCAATGGTGTAAGTCTTGCCTTCCTAGTAAAAAAAAAGTATTAGAAACCCTTCTTGTATGTCCTGTTGAGTCATGACTTTCGTACCTCCCAGTTGTGCGAAGTTCGCTCGCGGGCAGTCCATGAGCATAGCAAGGCTTCTGGTTCCGATACCAGAAACACTTGATGTGACTTGATCGGGCCTTGCACGAATGAGTCGAAAACCACAGAGTGATCTATTACAGAACGGCCTGGGGGTACTGCAGCTACGATTTCAATATCAAAGTTGCAAAGGGGCTCACCCCAGGTTGAACGCAATATCTCAAGATTGTCCTCCCCTTCAACGAGCAACTTGTCGTATAAATATGCGACAAAATCCCTTGCCAAATCTTTCTTGGACTTACCTAACTTATCCAGCTTCAGCTGTGTTCGCCGTTGAAACTTTACCATGCTTGGATCATTCATGTTGTGGTGGAACATGATCTTCCACATTGGGAAATAAAGGTCTAGATCAACATTCCCAGCATCTAACGCGACGGTCATACTGTGACCAGTTTTCGGCAGAGGTTTGAGTAGGCCCTGCGACTTCTGATAGAGGAGAGCACTTGGTGGATAGTAACTATACAGCTGACCGGACCTATTAAAGGTCTGGTAAGAAGCGGTCCATTCTCTAACTAGTCGAATATCTGGTACAGAGCCTCGTGACGGAAATTGTGCGGAGGCTACAATAAATCGAGTTGTGCCGGGATCAATACCAATGATGAGTTTACGGCGCCTATTATCTAGCAATCAAAGGACTAGTTAAAAACCTACTGTAAGAGTGGAGTGCTTCTGTTTACCTTCTCTTGAATGATTCCAGACTGCGAGAGGTCCTGAGTGCTCCGTGGTAGACATCTTGCCGTAAACATAGAACAGAATACGAGATCGGAAGCTCAGGTCGATACTTTCTAAGGTGCGAGCTAGACTTTCGCGTAATTGTTGCTAAAGAAGGAAGGATACTGACTTAAAGCTTGAAGGGATGGCTGAATCTGAGAATGTTAATCTTTTATGATAGAAACAAGATCTCGTTGGTTGAGGGGCCAGCTGCTTTTTGAAAGAAGCACGGCAGCCATGCCGTTCCATCAAGTTTCCTCTCTAAAAGAATTGGTATGCAATTGCCACAATATGCATTGTATCTCGAAGGTGCGTCTCACGTTAATCAGACTCCTGAATCTACATGCTTCCCCTCCCCCAAGTGACAGGCCATATTCCAGAAATATACGCAACAAACAAAACCTGCTATGTACGTAGTATGCTGTCATTACAGCGCTAGCGACACGGGAAGCGGTAGTTGAACAAGCCGTTTCATTTCACATGCACGCTCACATAGCAGTTCTATCAGTCTCAGTAGTGTGTACTATGCCTCGGGAGCAATGTAAGAAGTTGCAGAAGAGGAAATTGGATGTTGTCTAGAACTAGGGGGTAGCAAACATGAACTGGGTGGATTAAAGCAAAGATCAACGTTATCAACAGATGAGTGACTCATAAGATGTGCAGTCATAAAGCTTCCAGGGAATTCAGTTATTCATACATGATAAAAAGTAATGTGTACATACACACCACGCATCAGAAGTGTGCCACCGGCTTTTACCAGCCAATAATAAGACACAAACATTTGGCTCTAGGGTACTAAGCGAGCATAATATCTCGGAATCGAAAAAGCAAACACTAATGACCAATGGAACCCCTACGCTCTTATCGGGGCACCTTGCGTTGTGGTTTCTCTGCCTACACTATTGTGCTCCTCACTCGCAGGAGCATGGGGATGAACGTTTGAATCTCAGGGCCTAGGATCTTGGAATTGGAAATTAATGAAAGGTCTTCGAGCTGCACGGACCTGTATTTTCAACTGGTCCATCCGCCATCGCCCACTCAACAAGCACCAGCACCAGCATCGAAAGTTGTCATAACCAGAAGAGATCTTTTCTTCAACTTACCTTATGACTAGGGTGCGATATTGCAATGGAAAGCATTTCTGTTACAATTCCAACTATACATTCTTCAGGCAAAAGATTCGACAGAGACAGTAGTCCTCCGGAGCACGCGTCCATGACAGGAAACATGATGAACATAGATACTCCCGAGGCGAATGACGGCGCCAGACGCAGCGAAGACTGTGGGAGTATTTCAAATTTACCACGCACTCCCAAGAGTGGTGATCACCTGGGTGGCAACCACAATATTGACGACGGAAACGGTGCGACTTCTTTATTTTCATGCGAACAATGCTCAAGGACGCTCCCAAGCGAGCGAGGTCTATTAAGTCATAGGGGATGGCACAAACGATCGAAGCATTTCAAACCAGTTTCTGCCAGCGATGTTCCTGGTAAACGAAAAAGGGAGCGCTCTACGGCAAATGCGTCTACGATCTCAGACGTCGTTCAAGCCAGCGATTCTAACAAGCAATCTCTCGCCTTTTCTATTCATAGGCGTGATTTGACAGAGGAAGAGAAAAGAATTCTCAAGACATTTTTGTGGGTTAATCGCGAACAACGACATATAGAAATGCCTGGATGCTTTGACGCTTCTTCTGGCTATATCAAGCCCCGATGGAGAAATGTTATACGCCCTCTTGTGACCAGGCTGAGGAAGTCTTGTGATGCGTGTCAGCAGGGTATACTCATCTGCGAGACAGATCCAAATGGAAGCTGTGTAGCTTGCATGATGTCGGGAAAGGATTGCTCATTTCTGGAGCCCAAGCAGACTAGAGTTTATGGCTCGCAGGCTAATTCCTCGAGAAGAAAAGAAATGGCGCTTTCTCGAGAGAAGTCTACAGATGACGGCACTGCCGACCAAGAATATGTCCCAAATCCCAAGCTGACATCCGTGGGCAAACGGAGATTGTCAGAGAACGTGCAAAAGATGAAAACGAAATCGGTAAAGCCAAGCGAATCAAATTCCTTTTCCAGAACGGGGCCTTCAACACAGGTAATCTCGATGCCGCTTGCAGAAGAGAATGGGCCTAGTTCCATGTTTTGCGAAGACGAGTTACAGAGCGATTTTGCAGCACCAGCAGCCCATCTCCGGCCCAGCCAGCAAGACAGAAATACATCTGTATTACCACTTGATAAGTCTATGCAAACATTGTTTGGGCGCGAAGTCCTAGATGACGAACAATTGGTTGATTTGTTTAAAATCCTCGCGTCCACAATCGGCCAGTATCACTGTGCTACCAACAATGCGAGATATTTAGACGATGTTCAACGAACCTCTTTCCTAAGGGTGCCGCTTGAGGAATTAGAGTCAAGCTCGCCAAAACACAAGCTCATTGAGAGCCTACGGGAGATTCTTGTTGTCCCTCAAGGTATAGACGTATACCAGCAAGCAAGATCTTTGGGTATACAAAACATCGACCAATCAGACTTGGTGCAAGCAGTCCTTGCTATTTGTGTTAGGGATATGATATTTGGCGGGAATTCCCCGTTTAGTGACGAAATATTATGGCGCGAGGAATTGCAGCACAGTAAGTACATTATAACACCGGATTGAGGCAGTACCTTCTCCTGATGTGTATTGTTATAGGTTTCGGACTCAAAGTTGCCAACATGGTCCTCCAGAGTCGACGCATCAGAATGTCAAATGAGAGCGCTTTTCAAGAGACCATGCGCAAGAGAAGTGAAGTACATGTATGGCGAATGAATCAATTGATGTTCCCGTTGGTTGGTGGTACGGCTCATAACCACGAGAAACTGCATAGACGGCTAGCAAATCGTACAACCGACATCCACATGAAAATTCATGCTTTCTCTGGTATCGTAAGCAACATACCTCTTTGTTCTCAATCCCTTGAAACACTGTCTCACGACTCCGAGAGCATGACTCAATGCTCTTACTCCTCTTTGAGAAAAACATAGTACTAATTCGTTGCAGTGGATATCTATCTGGGCGGGTTTTGGAGCAGCATTCAATTCTACTTTTCACACACCAGAGCGCTTAAACCACAACGAAAGCTTGACTAATCGGCAAGTCCTGATGACTGTCTGCCCTGGCATCCGAAGGCAGTTGCAGAATGGAGATTGGTTTCCCTGTGTGAAGGCGAGAGTCATCCTCTTAGATGTTCGTCCGCCAGAATGAGGAGATACATTTGAGCTATGTACTGTATAACGTCGTTAGCATGAATTCGTCCTGTGAGGTGCTTTGAGTTCGAGGCGTGGTCATTGAGATAGCGTTACCCTGAGAAACACCAAAAATAGCTTTAATCTCGAGAATAAGATTGGAGATACGTCAGTAGAGTAAACAAACATCAATCTGCTGGAGTGTTCAAGCTTATGAGACACTTGTATTGAGTAACGTCGGCCGCGGCCCACTGGTTGTCATATAGCTGTCCTTTTGGTTGACAAAGGGTGCGACTTTTTGATTATTGAGTGAGGTTACGAAGTCAGGTTGGTGGGTTCACGCTAGTACTACTTCGTAAGGCTGGTGATATGTTGATGGAAGCTAGTTGATTAGTCAGCATCTTGCAACCTTACACCAGTGGGTGTCAAGATTATTTGCGCACAGGCCAGAGCTACCTAAATTTATAAATCTATAATCTTCAAATATACTACCCTTTATCAAATAATATAATAATAGTACTACTAACGCAATTAAATCCCTTCTAAACCCTATCTCTAAAACCTTTAGTAGGTAAAGAAGCTATAACTTAAAGAAAGTATAAGTTCTATAATATATTAGCTTATAGTAGTAATACTTGTTTATTATATAGTATATTAAAGGGTTATAATATCTCTAAGAGTATAGGTTAATATTAAAAGAATTAATATAAAAAATTAAGCTTTAAAGTAAAGAAACTAATATAATAATATTCCTCTATACTTAGTAATAATTTAAAGATTATTAAATTAATGTACTAAGCTTTTGTTTCTTCTTTAAATCTTATTTAAAAACAACTATATAAAGTATAGATTATATACTACTATATACTTATTTAAAAAACGCTAATTATAGAGGAAGTTAAAGAAATATACTAAAAGAAGTAGCTAATATATATATACCTTTATAAAGAAGGTTATTTTATATAAAAATAAGATAAATAGAAAGATATATAGTTTTAGTTATATCTATAAACCTTTCTTTAGTTTTTAAAATTATATTATCTTTATAGATAAAGCTTATATAAATTTAACTTTATAGACTTAAGGTAAAGTTCTCTAGGAGTAAAGAGAGTAATATAAGCTAGATAATATTAAAGAAAGGCTATTACTTAAAGGTATCTAGTTTTATATTACTAGATAGGTTTCTTAGTAAAGAAAAGTAGCTAAATTATAATTTTATAATAATAAAGAAGATAAGGTAGAGTAACCTCCTTACCTTTTAAAGCCTTAGAGGTATTTTACAACCGAAACTAAAACTAAATATTAAGCTTTATCTATAAAAAAAAAAAAAAAGTTCTATTTTTTTTTTTTTTTACTAAACCTTTTAAATCTTCTAAAGTTACTTTAATTGTATTATATTAATTTTTTAAATAATAATAGTATATATATATTAACTTAAATTACTAAGATAAAGTATTATTTTCTAACTATAGTTTTAAAATACTTACTATATTAGTAGTTTTAAGACTATTAAGTTAAAATTACTAGTTATATTACTTAATTTATTATAAATTTCTTGCTTATAAATAATACTACCTTAATAATAATATAATCCTAGCTCTTTTAGCTCCTTCCTAGGCTTTAAAATAAATATCTAACTTTAATAAGCTTTAAAGTTTTTGTTAGAAGGTTACCTAGAAATAAACTAAGTAAATATAGTGCTTTAGTCTAATAGTAAGTTACTACTCTCTTAATTTCTATCTAGCTCTATATAATAATTAAATATAAAACACTAGTAATAGTAACATCTTATACTTAATAGTACTTAATTATAACTTTAGGTATATTTCTAACTAAATAATATAACTTAATTATATCTAGAAGACTAGATATAAACTTTAGCTAATAATAAATAAGTTAATTTTTTTTTTTTTTTTTTTTAGATATTATATTATTTAGTTATTAAGTAGGCCCTAGCTAGCCTAGTTAACTAGCTTAGTTAACTAGCTTAGTTAATTAGCTTAGTTAGCTAGGCTTAATATAGAATTAGAAATAGGGAATAAGATAAAGATAGAATAGAGAGTAGTAATAGGAATAGGGAATAGGAAATAGTAATAGAGATAGGATAGAAAGTAATAATAGGGATAGGATAGAGAGTAGTAATAGGGATAAGATAGAGAGTTATAATAGGGATAAGATAAAGAATAGTAATAGGGAGTATAAATAGAGAATAGTAATAAAGATAGGATAGAGAATAGTAATAAAAGAAGTAAATCCCAAAATAAGTAATAGGAATATAAATAAAACTTTAAAATAAGAATAAGAAATAGAGTAGAGGTATTAAGTTTAATTATATAATTAAAATTAAATAGTTAATATAGTTAGAAGTAGCTCTTAGTGTTTCTAGTATTTTACTTATTTAGATTTACTTAATATAATATAGTTAAAACCTTTAATTAAGATAATTTAACTATAAATACTTATTAGATAGTAAATCTAGAATCTACTATAATACTTATTAACTAGAAAACTATCTTTAAAATTATCTAATATAGTTTTATTTATATTTATATATAGTTAGAAAAAAAATAATTATATATAAAGTAGAAAACTAGTATTAAAACTACCTTTAGTAGTTTTACTTATATTTTTTTTTAATCTAAGTTTTTACTACTTAGATATAGGTAGAAGAAACTAACTATAAATAAAAAGAAAACCTACTATTAAAACTATCTATAGTAGTTTTACCTCTTATATTAGAAGTAAAAGAAGTTACTTATATAAATAAAAGGAAAATTATTATATATTTAACTAAGTAAACTAGCTATCGAAACTATCTATAGTAGTTTTACCTCCTTATATTAAAGATAAAAGAAGTTACTTATATAAATAAAAGTAAAATTATTATATATTTAATTAAGTAAACTAGCTATACTAAATAACCTATAAAACTACCTAGTAGTTTAAAAACTAACTATAATATAATATAGCTCTTAAATATAAACTTATTAATAATTTATATTTTATACTTTTATTAAATTATAACTTAAAAACAACTATCTAAGCTTTTATAGAGATTTAATTTATAGGAAAAGTATAATTTCCTTACTACTTAGTTTTCCCTTTTTTAATCTATAATTACTTTACTAATATAAGATTAAAAATTATTTAATTCTTTAATTTTTACTTTAGTAAGGTTATCTATTATATTATAGCTTTAATAGAATATATCTTAGTTAGGGTTTCCTTAATAATAAATATAGTTAAATACTTAAAAGATACTTATAAGCTTAAAATTAGGTTTTAATATACTAATACCCCTAGCTTTATTTAATATAACCTTATTACCTATTACTAATAATATTACTATAGTATAGTAAGGCGGATTAAAACTACTATTAATAGTAAAGTTTAGCCTAGGTATTAGCCTTTTCTTTATATATAAAATAGATTAGTTTAAAATATATTAAATATAAGATTTAAGTCTTAATATAGAAGTATATATAGAAGATTAGCTATATTAACCTTTCTTTGCTCTTAATAATATTTTAATATTTATTAATAAGAGCTTTAATTCCCGTTAATTTTACTAAGGATATAGTAATTATATAAATACTACTAGTGTTTAGCTCTAAGTTTATTCTAGGGTAGTATAATTAAAACTAAATATTTATATTTTATTTATATTCTATAAGATTAAATAAATTTCCTTCTTTATCTTTTAAATAAAGTAGGCGTAGAAATAATAGTATATAAGTAGTTATAGTAGTAGTAATTTAAATAATTCTACTTAATAAGTATATATAAAAGGTATAAGGTATATCTATTATACTTTATTAATTTAATTACTTCCCTTCTTTATATTTCTAAGTTAATCTACTCTAGCTCTTCTATAACTTTTTATACCCCCCTTATACTATTATAGTACTTTATATATTAAAAAAAGTTAAAAGTTATCTTAACTACCTTAATATAATTAAAGAAATTAGTATTCTTTATAAACTAGATTATATATTATTATATAAGTAAGTAAAACTTATTAGTTATAAAATTAAATAAATTATTAAGTAGAGTATAGTTCTTTATAGCTTTATTTTATTCTATACTAAGTATAATTACCTTTTTATTTATATAAAGCTTAATAACTTAGTATATTGTTTTAGTAAGGTTAGGTATACTATTAGTATTATAGACTACTTAGTATAATTATCTATAATAGGAGTTTAAGGTATTTTTATTATCTTAGGGGTTATTTTAGGGTACTAAAACTTAAACGTTAACTTAATTAATACTTCTAATATACCTATTATTATAGAGGTTTAATTCTTTTTATATATAACTTATACCTATAAATTATATAAATAAATATAGTATTTATTATAATAGTTTAAGATACCTTTAACCTTTCCTAGTACTTATTATCTATAGTATATATATATAACTATAAGTAAAATATTATATTAATCGAATAATAATAATAAATTTAAAAGAGCTAGATGTAGTACCTATTATAGCTTTAGTATTTTAAGTAATAAGAGTAAGTCGAAGGGTAATAGAGGCGGGTTTATTTATCTTAAATAAGTAGTTTAGAATATTTAGTAGTTTATAGATATATCTTATTAACTACTTTACTTTATCTAAAAGATTACTATACTATCCTTGTATAAATTATATACTAATATATATAGGATTATATATAGTATTATAGTACTATATATATACTGTTTTCTAAATATAAAGGACTATAATCGGGATTATTATAATAGTACAATAGTAAGTATACTTAATAGACTATATTAGTTTATACTAGTAATAGATATAACTAAAACTTATTTATTCTTATATACTTTTGTTAATTAAATATATTATATACCTTAAAGAAGCATTAATAAAGTAGAAATAATAATTCTTTTTATTAGCTTAAATAGTAGCTTACTATATTAGGTTTCTAGTAATAGAAAAGGTACTTAAAATATAACTAATAACTTTTCCGCTAATAGTATATAAAGTTTTATATATATAATTATTAAAAGTGTTACTAGAATCTATAGTATTAGTTGTTATATTTTTTAGTTATATTAGTTTTTTCTCCTTTAATAAGCTGTAGAACTTTTGCTTTATTTAGTTATTTAATAAGTATTAATATAAGTTATTAAGTTATATTATTACTAGTTCTAGCCTAAGAAGTATTGCTTTATATATACTCTCTTCTATATATTAGAGTACTAGTTAACTAAGAATAATCTTAGCTACTTATTAAGAATAATAAAAAGGAAGCTTTATTTTCTTAGGCTTCTATATATAAAGAGTATTTACAAAGGTTTTATTATAGGTATATTATAAGATAGTAATAATATTATAAATATTAACTTTATTTATAATAGTATTATACTTCTTAACTATACTAGGCTAAGGAGGTTTTTATACCTAATTAATCTTATCCTTCTTTAGGTTAGATAATATACTAAAGTACCTTAAGAGAGATAATAAAAAACTTTTTAATAAGAGATAATAATAGTATAGATTTATAGATAGTAACTATATATAAATTCTAACTATAAAAATTATATTATCTTTATAAAGTATCTATTATTTATTAGATTATTAGGTAGTTTTAACTAGTTGTTATACTATTTAACTCTAGGTAGTACTTAATAGATGTATATAAGAGGGCTAGTTACTATATTTTAAGTCTTATAGTACTCTAGAGGGGTTATAGTCCTCTCTTATATTATACTTAGTATAAGATATAATTAAGTAAATATCTTTAATCTAACCTTATCTATTATTTTCTATACTATTTATTATTAAATTATAAATTAAGGCTAACTATATAGCTACTAATAAATGCTTTATAGACTATAGCTAAGAAAGGATATATATATAAAAATTAAAGCTAATTATAATCTCAACTAATAATAAAAGCTAATATATTAAGTAAAATAAGAAAGAGAAGTAATATAAAGGACTATATTATAGTAGATAGAGGTAAAAAGAATATAAGATTATAGGAGTAAATAAGAAGCTTATTAAACTAGTAAGATAGTTAGCTAATATTAGCTTAATAAGAATTATAGTTTATAGATAGTTTTTAACTACTATAATAGATAGTTTAATAGTTTATTTCTTAAGCTTATAATATATTTATAAGTCTTATTATTATAAAGTATAATTAAGTATTTATACTTTAGTACTATCTTATTTCTCTCTATACTTATTTTAAACTACTCTAATTATACTTTTACCTCCTTATAAACTATAGAATATACTAATATATACTATAATTATTTAAAATACTTATTAATAGCTATATAGCACCTTATCTATAGTAGTCTTTAAACGCTATCTTTACTTACTTAATAAAGTTTAATATATTAAGATATATAGTATTATTATATTTATATATTTTCTCTATCTTACTTCTTTATTATTAGATATAATATATAGTATTAATTAATAAGTATCTACTATATACTAAGGATAAAGAATTATAATTTACCTTTAAACTATTGTAGACTATAGTATATATCTTTACCTCTTATACTTAGTTTAATTTAATAAGTAGTATTTCTAGTAATTAGCTTCTAAGGCTATAATACTAATATAGTACTAGATACTATTTTATTAATATTATATTTTAAGCTATTATATCTTCGAATAATTATATATTTTACTAGGCTGCCCCTTTTTAAAGCTACTACCTATATATAGTATAAAATTCTATATAAATTAAATTTATAATTATAGTTAAAACACTTAGTTCTAATTATTTAGTAGTTATATAAAGAAAATAACTAAGGTTTCTTAATCTATAAGGGTATATAAGGAAACTTTCTAAGCTACTAAGCTAAACTTAAATATTTTTTTAAAACTTATTATATAGTAAAAGATAAGATTATTAATAAAAGATATAAGCTTATATATAAAGGGTATATTAAAATATTAAGGTCTAGGGACGTATACTACTACTAATTAAAAAGCTTAGATAGCTATAGTAGCTAATACTAATATATATATACTATTAAATACTTTATAGATAGATGCTTTTATATTATAGATTAAAAAGACTATAGAAACTTAGGTACCTTAGATTATTATACTTAAGAAAAAAGGTAGCTATACTTAATATATAAGGTTTAAGAAGTCGAAGATTACCTTATTTAAACCTTTAGCCTTATTACCTAAGTATATAAGAGAAGCTATAGGTAATACTTTTAGGATTTTACTATTAAGTTATATTACTAGTAATACTCTTAACTATTCTATAACTACTTAAGAGTAGCTTTTACTATAACTTACGCTTAATTCCTCTTTATCTAAAGTTTATCTTATAGAATACTATATTAAAATATAATTTCTAGTTATTAAGTATAGTAGGGTAAGTTACTTAATAATTAGTGTTACTATAATCTTTATTAATAATATATAACTACTTTCTACTATAGATGTCTAAGTAGATTACTTAACTTATAGAGTACTTATTTAATTTATTAAAACTAATAGTATAATATTACTTATATATAATTAAATTAATTTCAAAGAGTAGTATCTATAGTATATTAAGTTAAGTAAAGATAGAGAGAGTATATATAGTGTATTATTAATAAAAGATTATTATAAAGTACTATTTAATTTTAATACTAGTATATATAGATATTAGAAGTATAAAAGTTCTATATTAATATAAATTTAAGTAGGTATTGTAATTAAATATATTCTAGGCTATAAAGTTATATTTTCTAGCCTTAGCCTAATATTAATGTAGTTAGTTAATAATTTATTAGAGATAGTAAAACTATTAATATATTTATAAAACTACCTACTATATAAAGCTATCTTCCTAAAATAGTTAAAGTAGCTTACTACCTTTTAAACTATCCTAGTAGATTATAAAGTAGTATTAACTTAATTTAATACTAATTAATAGAGCGATTCTTTTTATAGATAAGTTAAATAGTTATAAACTATCTACTATATAAACTACTCTTTAAATTATTTTATTAAATTATAAAGTAGTATTAACTTAATTTAATACTAATTAGTAGAGTAATTCTTTCTATAGATAAGTTAGATAACTATAAACTATCTACTATATAAACTACCTCTTAAACTATCCTAGCTAATTATAAGATACTAGCTTAACTTAACTAGTACTAATTAGTAGAGCGTTTCTTTCTCTATAAATAAGTTAGATAGCTATAAACTATCTACTATATAAACTACCCTTTAAAAACTATCTTAGCTAGTTATAAGGTACTAGCTTAATTAATACTAATTAGTAAAGTATTTCTTTTATATAACCTTACTTCTTCTACTTTATTAAACTTTATAAACTATCTACTACGTAAACTACCTCTTAAATTATTATAGTATATTATAGTATCTATAATATAATTTTAATAACTTTATTCTTCCTCTTTACTAATTTATAACTTAGAATTAACTATTTAATTCCCTCTAGATAATTAGTTATTAGTTAGTAGAAAAGAAACCCCCTTATAAGTTCTATATAGCTTTAATTTTACTTTTTATCTATAATTATACTATTAATTTTACTTTATAGGTTGTTAATATTCTTTAATCTTCTCTTTAATAAGGTTATCTTTTATAATATAACTTTAATAAAAAGTATTTTTATTCTTATTTCCTTAGTAGTAAATATAGCTATAGTATTAAAGGTTAATTATAAGTTTAAAATTAGGTTTTAATATACTAATACCCCTAGCTTTATTTAATATTACTTTAATACTTATTATTAATAATATTACTATAATATAGTAAGGTTATTTAAGGTTTTTAGGGTTTACTTATCTAGCTAGGGCCTTAGTATTTTATAAGGGCGTTTATAATTTACTTATAAAAATAATTTCTTCTATTAATATCTTTAATATATATATTATCTACTATAATCTATAAGTTAGTATTTATATATACTAGATTAATTATTTTAATATATACTATATAAAGAATCTAAGCTCTAATATAGAAGTATAAATAAAAGATTAGATATATTAATTTACTATCTTCTATTAATTATATTTTAATATTACTTAATATAAGCTTTAATTACAACTAATTTTATCGATAATATAGTAATTATATAAATATTAGTAAAATATAAGTTTATTTCTATCTTAAGTTATCTATAGTTTAAACTATATATTTTTAATCTTACTTTTATTTTATAAGTCTTTAGAAGATTTCTATCTTTATACTATAGTATAAGTAGATATAGAAAACTTATATAGAGGCGGCCGTAGTAGTAATAATTTAGTTAATCTTATTATAGAGTAATATATAAAAGGTAGGGAGTAGATTTTTTATACTTTACTAATTTAATTACTTCTTTTCTTTATATATTTTTTATTAACTTATTTCTTTTCTTCTATAATTTCTTGTTTTTATCTTAGATTATTCTAGTATTTAATATATATAAAGTAGTTTAAAGGAACTATAACTATTTTACTAGTATTAAGGAATTTAATAAACTTTGTAAACTAAATTATAAGCTCTTTTATAAGTAGGTAAAATCTTATTAATTATAGACTAAAATAGTTTATTAGATATAGAGTAGTTTTATATAATCTTATTTTATTTAGAGCTAAGTATAATTACCTTATTTCCTTATCTATTTTTTTAGGACTAGATTCTATATCTACTAGGGTTTTACTATAGCTATAATATAGTATACTATATTACTAGGGCTATTTATAATAGGTATTTCTAGTTATTAGAGTAATAGAGGGGAATATCTTAGAGTTCTAAGTTTTAAATATTAGAGTATTTAGCTAACCTAATATACCTATAGTTATATAGACGTTAAATACTTTTTAATATAAACCTTATTCTTAAAAATTATATTAATAAAGAAAGGATAGAATAATATAATTTAAGATACCTTTATTTCCTTCTTAGTTCTTAACTTAGGTAGAATAACTATATAAGTATAAGTAAACTATACTTTTATAGAATTAATAATATATAATAATAGAAAGCTAAATATAGTAATAATTATAACTTATAAGCTAAGTATTATAGATTAAAGTTAGGGGGTTTTAGGGATAGCTTTATCTACGCTATATAAATGTTTTAAAATAGTAGGGCTTTAATACTTATATCTTATAAGCTCTTTTACTTCTTTTAAAAAACTACTATAGTCTTTATATATAATATTAACTATAATCTCTAAGGGATTATCTTTAGAATTATAGTATTAATAAAATGCTATATAGAAAATAAGGAGGAACTACTACTAAGACTATAATAATAGTACAACTATAAGTAGCCTTAGTAAAATATATTAGGTTACTCTAAGAATAGTAGTAATTAAATCTAGTATATTTTTATACCTTTTTATTTATTAGATATAGTATATCTTTTAAATAACCTTAGCTTAAGATACTTATTAGAATATTAATAAATATATAGATGTATAAGATTAATATAGTATTAAATATAGTATAATACTATTATAATAATAGTCTTTCTTAATACTTATATTATAGCTTATTATAGCTAATCTAGGTTTAATATAATATTTTTAAAGTATTATCTATACTAATATTACCTAAGTAGAAAGTAGATATACTTTAAAACTATAGATAATAATAATATAGCTAGTCTTTATAGTTTAATTTATCCTTAATTAAAAAAGTTATATATAGTATATTAGTTTTCTTATATAATATATTTATACTTAGTAGAAAGAGAGGTTATTATAAAGTCTAGAAAGTTTAATATATTAATATTAAAGTATATAAGTTAAGTTAAACTATAATATATATACCTTTCTACTATAGTATTTACTATCTTTTTTTTTCTCTATTTTAATAATTAAACTTTAAAGTCTTCTTTTAGCTTATTATCCTCTTAAGTTAACTTTATATTATCCTTTACTATCTTGTTTTTAAATATTTTTATTAAGATTAAATTATAAATAATCGATGTTTAAGTCCTTTAGCCCTTATTATCTTAGTATTATTATTATAGTTTATTATCTTATTTAATACTTAGTAGGGTTTTTTTCTCTAGTAGGTAATAATAGAGTTATACTAACCTAGCTATTTAGTTTAATAGCTTAATCTTAGGAGACCTTTATCTTATTAAAGATTTTATTATTAGTAGAAGTAGTATCTTATTTACTAAATATACTCTAGATATCTATAATAATAGTTTTTATAGCTTTAGTTATATTAGCTTCTCTTCCTCTTAGGAGATTATTAAACTTCTATATTACTTAATTAATCGATAAGTATTAGTAAGGGGTTTTAAGCTTTATTATTACTTAATTTTTACCCTTAGGGGTATTCTCTTAGTATACCTACTTTTATAGAATACTATACTAGTAGATAAGGAATACTATTAGCTACTTATTAAGAATAATAGAAAGGTAGCTTTATTTACTTAAGCTTCTATATATAGAGAGTAATTATAGAAGTTTTATTATAAGCTTACTACTAGATAGTAATAGTATTATAGAAAAGTAACTTTATCTATAATAGTATTATACTTTTTAATTATACTAGGCTAAGGAGGTTTTTTATATCCTAATTAATCTTATTTTTCTTTAGGTTAAATAAAGTACTAAAGTACCTTAAGAGAGATAATAGAAAACTTTTAAATAAGAGATAATAATAGTATAAATTTATAGATAGTAGCTTATATAAAATCTAGCTTTAAGAATTAAGTTATATTTAAAGATTATCCTATCTACTAGTTTATTAAATAATATTAATTAATTATTATACTACTTAACCTTAATTAGTATCTAATAGATATATATAGGAGGGCTAAATATTATAGTTAAGCTATCTAATAGTTTAAAGGAGTTATAGTCCTCTATTATACTATAGTTAGTATAAGATATAATTAGCTAAATATCTTAATTTTTACTTTATCTATTATTATCTATTTTATCTATTACTATATTAAGCTATAAATTAAAGCTAATAATATAGCTATAGATAATCTATACCTTCTTTATAGGTTATAGGTAATAAAGGTTATAGAACTACTTATATACTTAATTAATTATAGGATCTAGTATATTAAGTATAGTATAAAGGTAAAGTAGTATAAAAAGATTAGAGGAGTAAGGGTTAATATAGGGGTAGTATATAAAGTTAAGGTATAATAAAGAAAGTAAAGCTTAAATAAAAGAACCTAGTAGATAGTTTTATTAGTATAGTACCCCTTATAGATTTAGTTTACTTAATAAGGTTTTTAATTTATAAATAGTTTTTAGTTACTAAGATAAATAATTTAATAGCTTATTTCCTAAGCCTTATAACTATTTTTTAAACTTATCTACCTTAGGCTTTATTATTATAAATTATAATTTTATATCTCTTACTTTAACCTTACTTTATTACTTTATATATATCTCTAAAACTATTATAATTATACCTTTATTTCTTTGTATATACTATAGAATATACTACTATTTAGTAAATATCTTAAAAATATATTAAGAGTTATTAGGTACCTTCCTTATAGTAGTTATTAAAAGCTATCTTTACTTACTTACTAAAGTTAAGTATACTTAATATATAGTATATTATTACTCTTATATAGTTTTATATCTTACCTTAATAATTTAGGATATAATATATAGTAGTAACTAATATATATCTACTATAGATTAAGGACTAAGAAGTATAGCTTTACTTTTAAAAAATATTATAAATTATAATTTAAGTCCTTAACTAATATACTAGGTTTAAACTAGTAAGTAGTACCTCTAGTAATTACCCTCTATAGTAGTAAATTTAATTTAGTACTAGATACTATTTTATTAACTTTTTACTTTAAGCTATAATATTTATTAATAATTATATATCTACTAAACTATACCTTTAAAAGCTACCTTCTATATAGTATATAAAATCTAAGGTATATAAAATGTAGAACTATTACTTAAATACTTAAAACTAATTATTAATTAGTTATAAAAAAAGTAAAGAACTAGGATTTCTTAGTATAGGAGGATATATAAGGAAACTCTCTAGGTTATTAAACTAAACTTAAGAATTATATAGAACTCTTTATATAGTAGAAGTATTAAGTATTAATAAAAGATATAAAGCTATATATAAGAAGAAGTATTAAAGGAATAAAATTAAAGAATATATACTACTACTAACTAAAAGGCTTAGATAACTAAACTAAAGCAGCTAATACTAAAATATATATAATTAAATACTCTTATAAGTAGATACTTCTCTTTTATAGCTTTAAAAAGGCTATAGTAACCTAAGGTACCTTAGATTATTATACTTAAGAAAGAAAGGTAGCTATAATTAAAACCTAAAGTTTAAGAAGTTAAAAACTATTTTATTTATTTCTTTAATACTATAAGTAAAGTATAAGAGAGAGGTAATAGGTAAAGGTTTTAGAAGGCTACTAGCTAAATATAGTACTAGTAATATATCTAGATCTTTAGTAGCTACTTAAGAGTAGTATTTATAACTACTTATATTAAATCTTTCTATATATAAACTTCCCCTTTAGTAGAATATAAAATTAAAATATAATTCTTAGCTATTAAGTTTAGTAAGGTAAACTATATAATAATTAATATTACTATAATCCTTATTAATAAGGTAAGGTTAAATTTATAGTATAAATATTTAAGTAAATTACTTAAGTTTCTTAAAAGTTTATTTAACTTATTAAAACTAATAATATAATACTTTATAAGTATATACTTATATTAATTTTAATAAGTAAAGCCTATAGTATCTTAAACTATAGGAAAGGTAGGTATAAGTAGTATATTACTTAATAATATTATATTTTAGAATATAATAAGAGTTTTATATTAAAATATATAAAAGTTAAGAGTAGTAAGATTATTATTACTAATAGTTAAAGCTAAGTAGGTATTATTAGAAAATTAGATATATTATAGGCTATAGTATTATATTCTTACCTTAGCTAGTTAGCTTAGTATATTTACGTAGTAAGCTAATAATAAAACTTATTATTAAATATACCTTATAAACTATCTATTTTATAAATAAAGAAAACTAACCTCTTAGTAGTTTAATAGTAGTTTTTCTTTTTAAAACTATAATATTATTCCCCCCCCCCCTTAAAGATTATCTACTATATAAAACTATCTTCCTTAAAATATTTAAACTACTCTATTTATAAATTAATATCCCTCCCCTTTGTTTTTATATTTAATATTTACTTATCTTCTCCTCTTTAGTTAAAAAAGAAATAAAACTATTATTAATTATACTTATAAAACTATTTATTCTATAAAACTATCCCTTCTATAAAACTATCTTCTTAAAAAATAGTTAAACTAAACTTTTAGTAACTTAATAACCTTAAATATTTTATCTTCTTTTTATATAATTTCTATATCTTTAAATACTTCTTTTATCTCCCTATAAATAAATAAAAAAAACTACTCTATATTAAACTTATCCTTTACTATCTAAGAAATAGATACTTATATAATACTAAAAATTAAAATTAAATAATACCTTAGTTTTATAGTATTATATAGTAATATACTTTATTTATAGTAGGAAATATTTAATCTAGTTAAAGGATTAAATATTATAATAACTTATAATTAAATTAAATATAAAATATAAAATTTACTAAGTATATAAATTATAGCTAATAATTCTTTAGTTATTGTTATCCTCTAAGTATTTTAGCCTCTTCTTTATTAGTATTACTTATAATATATTTAATCTCTTTCTAATTTAGTTATAATAATATATTAGTTAAAGTAGGAAGGTATATATACTATTAAGCTATTTAAACTAAATATTATAAGATTAAGTTTTAACCTTATCCTAAGCTTTTAATCTAGGAGACTTAAATCTAAGTAGCTTTTATAGTATCCTAGCTAGCTACTTTATATAAACCTATAAGGCTTAAGATAGTACTAGATCTTAGTAACCCTATAGGCTACCTAGTATTATTTACTTAACCTCTTAAAAATTTAATAACAGCTATAATCTATAGGAATTAATTATAATTAGAGAATTAACGTATATATATTTAATAAATAACTACTATAACTTAAGCTAGGGTATCTATTAAAGTAAGAGGCTAAAGGTATTATAGCTTAGTAACGTATTCTTATACTATCTAATATATATATAGTTATAATATCTTATATATACTAGAGTTATAAATAATAGAGAGTTTAATATATTAGGTCTAGAGTTACTTATAAAACAATATATTAAATAAAGATTATAGAAAATAAGTATTAAATAAAGAGTAGGGAATACTAAAGGCTTAAGTTTTAGTCTAAACATTACCTTTTAATATACTTTATAGTTAAGAATATCTAGAATCTTTCTATAGTAATAAATTATATACTTCTTAAAATATATAATTAATCTAAGTAACTAGGAGAGGACTATTAAGGGCTGGTAATAGTAGATATAGAGATAATATTCTAGAGTAGTTATATATAATATACTTAAGAATATAGATAAAAATTTTATTAATTTAAAAGCTTAGTTAAATAAAAGTTAGAGCTATACTTTAAATTATTTATTTAATATATAGCTTTAGTAGAGAAAGAAGTATATAAAAAATAAATAAGAAAAAATAGAAGATAAAAAGAAGAAGAGTTATACTATTTATATATAGATAGTAAAAGTAAATATAAAGATTTATATATAATAAAAATATAACTATTTATAAAAAACAATAATAATTAAATATAAGTAGTCTAGCTACACTAAATTATAGTATAATATTACTATAGAGGGTTTTAAGCTTTTATTAAAGTAATTACTTAAGTTATTAATACTATTACTATACTAGAAGTAGGGTAAATTTATAACTAGGGTCTTAAAAGAAATAGATTATTATTAATAAAGTAGTTTTATTAATTTAAGATTAAATTTTATTTTAGATAAGAAATATAATTTAAAGAGCTAGAGAGGATTTTTTATATAGTAGAGAGATACTATTAAGTTAGTAAAACTATTAATTAAACTACCTACCTTATAAAACTATTTATTTAAAAATAGCTAAACTACTATTTTAGTAAATTAATACCCCCCCCCCTCTATATATACTAGAGTATATTTAGTTACTTATTAAAGACTACTTTTATCCTTTTAAATAAGGAAATTACTACTTACCTAGAAATTAAATATAAATCTTTAATTAGTTTTCTTCTTCTTCTTTTAATATTTAAAACCTCTATAATAGGTAACTAAACCTATAAAAGAGAAGTAGCCTAGAATTATTAAAGAGTACTAGAATTATTAAAGAGTACTCTTTCTTTTTTATTCTAAAGTTATTAATATAACTATACTAGGTTAATTTATTCTTTTTTAGCTTTTACTAAAGTTTCTCTTTATTTTAAGAAAACTATTATTATTGTTTTAATAGTAAAGAATAAACTAATAGTATTTCTTATTATCTTAAATTTAAAAGGAGTAAACTAGTTTCCCTTAATTACTTAACTAAGTTAACTTTACTTATTTACTATAATATTACTTACTTACTTTTAACCCTTACTAAAATATTAATAATAATAGTACTAATAGGAAATTAAGTTTCTAAACTAATTAAATTATTAAGAGTATAATTTATAAGGGTAAATATATATAATAGAGATTTAAGACCTTAGAAGATTCGTTATATTTAGTAGAGCTTAAGTAGCTAGTTTAAAGGATAGTACTAGAAAGTAATATATATATAAGTAAAGTATAGTAATTTTATATAATTAAGTAATAAAGTAACTAAACAGCTATAATTATTTTAGTTTATAGTTACTTTTACTTTTATTCTTTCTCTTATACTAAAGAAGGGTTTTATATAAGTTTATATACTATTTTTAATTCCTTATTTTAAGCTCTTAAACTATATTACTATTTAAGTAAAAATTATAGTTATTATATACTTTAACGGTACCTTAATATATATTCTCTATCTTATTATACCCCGCTACCTATATTCTCTCTTTCTCTCTAGCCTAAAATATAAAAAGTAAAACTTATTAACTATAGCTATAAATATTAATCTTTTATTTAAATTTAATTAGTCCTTATATTAAATACCTAGAGACTTTTAAGCGCTATTAACTATTATTAAGATACTTTAGAATAAATACTAGTGCTATATACTTAATTAGTAATTTATTTTAGAGGGTTAAACTACTTCTTAAGTATATTTTATATTCTAGTTAAATATATTAATAAGAATATTATATTATTTTTATTTTTATTTATTATACTACCTTTATAATAATAATTAAATACTATTTAATAGTAATATATATAACTTAATATTATAGGAAAATATATTATATTTATAATAATAAGGGTTAATCTTTCTCTAGAAACTAACTTTAAAAATACCTTTGAAAAATATAGTTGTTTTTTAATTACTTATACTTAAACTACCTTTTAAATTATCTACTTATTATAGCCGAATATATTAAACCTTATTTAGTAAGGCTCCCTTACCTTACTACTATTTACTCCCCTAGTAAAAAATCTATATATAAACTATAGTAGGATATTTAATTAGTACTTAACTATAATTATACTATTTAGAATTATATATTATAAAGGATACTTAAAAAAATTTAATAAAAGATATAGTATTACCTAGTATATCTATAGGGGTAAATTACTACTAGGGCGCTAAAAGGTATATTAAAATATAACCCTAAGGCTATTAATAAAACTTTTAGAAGAAACTTTAATCTAGCGATAGTATAAGATACTTAATAAGGTATTAAATAAATATAATAAAGGTTAGTTAAATATTAACCTAGGATATAACCTAGAACCCTTAATAGTAGTAATACTATAGGAAGTTAATATAGATAATTATTTAAAAGGTATATATATAATTCTAATATTTTATCTATTATATATTCTATACTAATATTTATAGAAAAGATACCTTAGAGAATAATACTACTTAGTAAAATAAATATAGTAAAGATATTTAAGAAGTTAAATATAGTAGGGCTTATACTATATTAGGAACGTCTAGATATATTATAATTATAAAATTTAAAGATAGTAGTACTAGAAGAGGTTAAGCTAAAGTACTAGTCCCCCTAGGGGTTATACTAAACATTAATAAGCCTTTAAAAATACCTAAGCTTCCCTTTGTTAATAAGTAGGAGCTATTTATATATAAGTATAACTTCTTCTTAGCTAGGTAGTTTAAGACTACTATAGTAAGTAAAGGGAATATTAAGTAGTACTTATTTAATCCTTAACTTAGATAAATAATAATACTTTAAAATTATAATAAACTTTTAAAGTATAAGTATAGGATATTATATAGTATCCTAGGTAGTAATTCTTAGCTATAATAAAAGATATATATAGTATAGTAAGGTACTAGAAAGGTTTTAGCTAAGTATATTATTCTATATTAAGATATTATAGTATATCTAGAATTCCTCTTATTTTATTAACTATTTACCTTAGAGACTTACTAGGTACTTATTTATTAGTATTATAGAGATAGTAAGATAAGATACTATAATAAAATATAAACTAGGGACTAGTAGTAGGAGAAGTAGAAAGAGTATCTTAATAGGGCTATAATTGTATTAATTATACTATTATTAGATAAAATACTTATAACTAAATACTATAGTAATTAAATAATATAGTTAGTTTATTTTACTATAGGAAATTTTAGTTAAAGTCTTTATTATAGTTAAACTATATCTTCTATTATTCTTTTTAGGTTTATCCTTATTATAAAGGAAATTTCTAAAGATATAGACTTTAAGCTTATATATTATACTAAAGCTTAGGTATATTATAAGTTAATAAGATAAATACTCTAGTATAAGTAATTCTTAATAGTTGTTTATAATTTATTACTAATATAACTTATAGCTTTATAGAACTTAACTTATAAGGGAATATTAATTTATTGTTTAAATAACTAAGTCTGCTAATATTACCTAATTATAGCTAATATAATTATAGATTATAAAGAGGCTATATTAATTATATATATTAAATCTAGCTATTAGTACCTAAACTATTTAGTCCCTCTAAAAGAGCGAGAGAATCTAAGTAAGATATAGCTAGTATAGATAAATAAGTATATATAGGCTTAGATTAAGTAGTAAAAGAAAGAGATAATACTAAAAATAAATAAATCCTAGGTACACTTAATATATAATTTTACCTAGGATTATAATATAAATATCTATAATAGTATTATAGTAGATATTTTATATATAGATATATAAAGGGATTATTAAGAGGCTAATTAAATAGCTTATAGAGCTAATTAATACTAAAGTATCTACTATAACATCTATAAAGAATAATAGTTAAATACTTAAATAGTTCTTTAGTACTACTTAACTAGATATATACTTCTAAGCTATATTATATTTTATAAGCTTAAAGTATTTTAAGAGCTTTAGTAATATATAGTAATAGACTAGAAATAAGTAAAAGAATATTATTAAAATATTAGTAGTAGTAGTAGTACTTTTTTACTACTTAAATACCTAGATATACTATAATATATTAGGGTAGTAGTTGATTTTATACTAATTATATAGTATAAAACCTATAATAATAAAACTATTAAGTATCTAGGAGAGGTAATAAGTTAAATAAATAAAATAAAGAGGGCGTTTAAATTAATTTAACTAAATTGTAATTTTCCTAAGTTTTATATATTATTCTATTATATATATTTTATTAAGAGGTTTAAGTTACCTAATAGATATAATTTAAACTATATAGAGGTCTACTATAAATATAAACTAAAATAATACTTCGACTATATAAATAAGGGGGATATATAATAAAGCTAAATTATAGATTACTTAACTTAAATAATTAATATATAAGTACTTAATAGTATACTACTTTATAATTTAACTATAGTATTAAAACTAAAAGTTTCTATTAAACTATAAATTACATTAATATCCTAGATATTTATATCTCTCTATATATATAGCTAGTACAAATAAAACCCTGTTTAATTAAAATAGCTTAAATCTCTATAACTAAGTTCTAGGAAGATAATAATAGTTATTACTATAGAGGATGTAACTAGTTTAATAAACTTTATATAAGCCTTTACTATATTTATATAATATAATAAAGTAGAGCTTATTAATAAAAAGATATCTAATAACTAATTAAATATACGTTTAATAAATATTTTATAGATAAAAAATTATCTAGTTTAATTCTTTATAATATTATACTATTAGAAATAAACTAGTAGAAATTACAAAAATATAGAAGAGCTAAAAAAGGAATTTTTATAATATATACTATTCTAGAGGAGTAAAGAAGGCTGCTAAGACTATTATTAAGTATAAGAATATCTACTATTAGTAGCTAATTAATTAAATAAGCAATAGGTTAGTCTTATATAAGTATTAGTATCTATAATTAATATTAAGTAGTTATATAGACGATATTATAACACTTTAATTAATATTATACTACTTAAAAACAAAGGTAATCTAGACTTAAACTATAGAATAATTAAACTTAGTACCTTAAATTTATTCTAAGCTAAAAGATTATAAAAATTTTAAGGCTACTAATTTTATATACTTTCTACAATACTATATAGTACTTATATTATACCTACAGCCGTAGAGTTGCTATTAAAATAGTATAACTTATACTATATTAATAACTATATTAATTAAGATTAATATTAGATATTATTTAAGGATAACTAGTGTAAGAAAAAAATATTAAGGGCTATTATAATAGAAAGATAATATAAAGCTACTAAAAAGAGAGAATTATAAAAGAAGTATAAAGAAAGTAATTTAAATAAGTAAGAAGATAGGGTAAGTAAGTTTATAAATACTAAAGTAGTAAACTAATAAAAATATAAGAGATAATAAAAGAGTTAATAAAGAATAATAATAGCTATTAAAAGAGTTAAAAGTTAATAAGTAAAGGAACTAATAATCTATAAAATATAGCTATAGTATACTTTATTAAATATAAACGTATAAAAAATATAAAGTTATAATAAAGAATATATAGTAGTATACTAGATAAATTATATATAACTATACTATTACTAAGGAATACTATTAAAGAATCTAATAGTTAAATAAAGATAAAAGATAATATAAAATAATCCTCTTATTGTTCTAAACTATTATATATAAATAAATAAGTATAGTTATAAAAGCCTTAAGAGGTAAACTATACTAACTCTAAAATTATATATATTATAGGAAACTACCTTAGGAACCTACTATAGGTAAGTAAAACTAATATAGAAGAATATAATATTAGATAAGACTAGATTATAAAACTACTATAAATATAAGAAACTATCTTAGAAATCTACTATATTTAAGCGAAACTAACCTAGAGGAATACTATATTAGGTAGGACTAGATTATAAAAACTATTATAAATATAGGAAACTATCTTAGAAATTTATTATATTTAAGTAAAACTAACCTAGAGGAATACTATATTAAGTAGGACTAGATTAAAAAAATTATTATACTTAAGTAAAACTAATATAAGAGAATACTATACTTAGATAAAATTAGATTAAAAAACTATTATATTTATAGGAAACTATTATACTTAAGTAAAACTAATATTAAAGAATATTATATTAGATTAAGACTAAATTAGATAAATACTATCCTCGATTAAAATTAGCTTAAAATTACTATACTAAGGTAATAAGATACCTTAGAAAACAACTACTATTTAGTAATTCTACTACCTATTATCGAAACTATCCTATAAACTACTTTTTAATTAACTATAATTATACTATAAACTATAAAATATCTATATAATAAGTAACTAACTTTCTAATAAACTGATCTTAAGAATAAGAAGTTATACTATAGCTAAAACCTATTATACTTATTTTAAAATTACTATAAACGTACTAAGACTATAATTTAAACTAACTATAACCTATTATAAGCCTTATTTATATAATTAAACTAACCTCCTTAATAAACCTAGACTAATACTACTATATAATCTAAGTTCTAGCTATAAACTAATATAATCTTATAACTATACAAAAAATAATAACTATATATAGTAATTATAATTTAACCTCCTTATTACTTATATTATTATAGATAATAAGCTCTTTAATAAGATTTTTATAGTATAGCCTTTATATTATATAGCTAAACTAATAAGCCTCTTATAGCTTTTCTAAATATTTTATACTATAAGGAGAACTATAAGATATTATTAGAATATTATTAGAGGAGTATACCTAGGGTAGAGCTTAAAATATACTAGAATTAAGAGGGTATATAAATATAGATATAATCCTATAACAGCTTATTAAAGTAGCTAAAACTAAGGCTATTAAAATAGTAAAGTTTAAAGGCTTAGAGGTAATAGCTGTAAATAGATTATTATTCTATATAAATCTAGATAAAAAGTTACTATAGTTAATAGATAAAACTATTCTAGGAATAGTTAGTATATTAATATATAATATAGTAATTATAGTAGTAATATTCTTAAAACCTAATATATATATAATTAGCCTTTATAGATTAAAAAAGCTAAGGAGGGAATTATAAGTATACTTATTCTAATAGAACACTAACTACTTATATACTCTTATAGTAGTAGTTAGTACAGCTACCTTTAAAGAACCTATTAATAGTAATATAGGTTTAGAATAAACTATAGCTAGCCTAATAATATATATACTAATCTATAGTAGGTAACTATTTTCCTCTTATCTATATAAGCTATACCTTATTATTAGAAGATTAATAACCCTTATAATTAAAGCTAACCCTAAGATCTAGTTAATATAAAATACTATAATAAACAATTAATTAGTAGACTATACTACTAATTAGTTAAGATATAAGTTTTCTGTTAATAGTATATATCTTAGCTATTTTAATATAACTAAGAGCTAAATAAGAGTATAGTAAGTCTTGTAGATATAAACCTTAAGAATAAGATAAGATTAATAGGTAATAGTATAATATAACTATAATAGAAAACTAACTATAGTATAATATATATAGATAATTAGTTAAGATAATAGTAAAGTTAATATAGAGTAGAAAGAGCCTAGCTAGTATTAAAGGTTATAGTACTTCCTTGTATTATACTTACCTTTTCTATTATATATATATTTTACCTACTATATAATATAAGAGCCTATATAGAATATAAAAAACTTAATATACTATATATTAGTAGATAAGTAGTAGATAGATAGTATATTTATAAATAGCTACTATTTTATATAAAAATTAAATTAAAGGGTATATCTTTTTAATAACTAGTTACGTTAAAAGCTAGTTTCTTATATAGGTAGTTTAATTATTAGATAGTTTTATTAATAAGTAACTACTCCTAAAGATCCTCTAATATTATTAAGTTTAAAAGGAAATATAAAGTATTATATTTTTAACTTAAACATCTTATTTAATATATACTAAGATATATTAAAGTTAATAAATCTAGTAGTAGAATAAATTAAATAGTTTATACCTATTATATTTTATAGCTAAATATATAGTTTCTTATATACTTTCTAAAGTTAGTATTACTAAAAGCTTAATAAAGTTATTTAATAACTAATCTACTAAATAAAGTATAGAACTAAATTTTAGAAGCTTTATTATAAATTATAAATTAAATAGTAGTATTCCCTAAAAGAACTCTTATAGCTACTCTTTTATTTAAATAATAATAAGCTACTTAAAGAAATAGAGGTATTATACTTATAAGTAGCTAGGATTATTCTATTAAAACTACTACTACTACTACTATTATCTAAATATAATACTAATTCTAAGTTACTTAAGTAAAGCCTCTAAAGGACTAGTACCTAGCTTAATAACTAGTATTTATTACTTTTTCTTTCTTTAGATTATCTAGGTAGATCAGCTAAAGATTAAATAGTTAGGTCGGAAATTATATAATTATTAAATATATAGGTTAAAAGAAAAGAATATCTATATTATAAGCCTATAAGTAGTACTTATTATTAAATATAATATAGTTATTACTATTTATAAATAAGAACTATCTTCTAACTTAAACTATTTTTAGCTTTCCCTTAAAACTTTCCTTAGCTTAGGGTCTTTACCCTTCTTAATTTAATTATCTAATTCTATTAGTATTTGCCCTAAGCTTACTCTTTTAAGTATTTTCTTCTCTATAATAATATTAAATAATCTATTAAAAATTAGTAGATAAGTAATAAATTATATATTTCTAGAATATATAGGTTAAAAGCTTATATAAGAAACTAAGTAGAAAATAAGATTATATACTAGTAGTAAAAGAATATTATTAAAATAGTTAAAATATATAGAAATTTAGTAGAAAATAAATATATAGGTAATATAAAAAGAGTATCTATATAGTAAGTTTATAAATAATAATATTTTAAAATAGTAGTAATTATATAATATTTAGTAGTATATTCCTAGTAGTATTTACTTTAACTACTATTATAATAGTAATATATTTTCTCTATTATAAAATTACACTCTTTTTATTTCTTAATAGCGTCCTTTATATTAGCTAAAAAAACTTATAATACTATCCTTTTAATCCCTTAACTTTAACTTTTAATACTAAGCTTTATAACCTAGTATAGATACCTATTATAGACTTCTTATATACTTATAAATTTAAGAAGAGTATCTAGTTAAAATAATATTAGTATTAAAGATATATTAAAGAATAAGATTTTAATAGTTATTACTAAATACCTAGGTTTCTTATAATTCTTAATATTACTTAAGATATACTAGAGAAGGTCTTAAAAGAGCTAATACTACTACCTATCTAGCCTTTATTAATATAATAGTACCTAAAGTTAATAAATATACTAGTAGTTATTTACTTCCTCCCCTTAGATTTATTTACTTTTATTACTCTTTTATTATATTTATCTAATATTAATTTAATTTACTACTTAACTATAGATAATTTAAAGGTATTAAACACTAAATAATTAGTTTTAGTACTAAATATTAAATTTTATACTTACTATTTTTAAACCTAAGAATTAAAAAATTAGTTTATTAATCTACTAAAGTATATTATTATTTAGTAATATAGAGTCTAAGAGTACTAACTATACTAAGAGTAAAGTTACCTTACTATTATAGTTTATTATTAAAATAACTATACTAAACTAGTTATATTTAAACTGTCTATATAAAACTACCTAGTATAACTATACTATAATACCTAGTAAAACCTAGCCTATTATTATCCCTAATTAATAAGATAGTAAATTTTAATTTTTATAACTATTAGTAAATATTAATTAAAGATAAAAGTTCCTAATTTAAAGAAGAATCTATTAAATATATAATCTATAATAAATTAATAAGATCTACTAAAGTAAAAAATAAAGCTATAGGATTAACTTAATAAACTTATATATATATAAACGTTTATATCTTATCTTATAGATATAATTCTCTATCTATAACATTAGTTAATATTCTAATACTACTAGTTAATAAGATTCTTTGTATATATAAGTAGATAAGAACAATACTATTACCTCTACTATAGTTCTATTCTAGTTCCTTACTATTTATTATTATATAATATTAGTATAATACCTCTTTAATACTTAGATCTAAATAAAACTATACATTAATAGTAATATATACTATAATCGCTAAGATAAAGATCCTAGACTTTTATAAAGGCTTATAGTAGACTATTAAAACCTTATTATCCTCTATATATATATAGAAATATAGTAAACTAAGGCTAGATAATAGTATATTAGTAGGTACACTAAATATATAAGATTTCTTAGAGATAAACTTTATATTTCTATTTAAATATCTAGCCTATAAATAGTTATTACTATTAACTTTTATATAATTACTATTAGAAGATATAGCTAATTAACTACTTTAACCTAATCTACTAACCTTAGTTATAAAATAGCCTTATAATAAGTATTCTTTATCTCTACTAAACTATTAAATTAAAAGTATATAATATAACCTCCTATATTAGTTACTATCCTAAAACTTTAATTTAAGGTCTATAGTAGATAACTTTACTACTATATCTAACTTAGACTATTATATAGCTTAATATAGTTCTCTTATTACTAATACTTCCTTTATTATACTTAAATATACTACTATAAAATAGATTAAATTAATAAAGGTAGAACTTCTCTTTAAGGAAGATATATAGCTTAACTAAGAAAGAATAAATAGTAAACATCTAGTATATATACTTAATAATTAGATACCCCCCTTAATTAAGTACTTAATATATAATAAGTCCTTATATAGTAGAAACCTTAATACTTATATACTTATAGTCTACTATCTTTAATAGATAGTATAAAAAAGGAAGAGTCTATTAGATTAGTTTACAGCTACTAAGAGTAGTAGATAGATAATATAAAAATATATAGAATATAATAATTATATAGTAGAAAATATAAATAATATAGTAGACTAAAATATATTTTTATAGTTAAGAATAGAAATATATATATAGAACAATAGGTACTTAAACGTTAAATTATAATAACTATAGAGTTAGCCTTAAGTATAGCTATCTATAAAGTAATAAATAGGTTTAGATTTTAAAATTTACTTAAAAAGAAAATAAACTAATTAAGTAATTAATAAATTAATAGTACTATAAGAAGACTATATAATAATAAGAGGAGTAAGACTAATATACTATTAAGAGTAGTTAAGGTATACACTATCTATATAATATATATTAAACTAGTATATATATTAATAGGCAGTAATATACTATTTAAAGTTAGATAGAATTAAAATTTATTTTTATTTTTTATAGAGGGTTTATAAAATAGTTTTATAGGTGGTTTTAACTATATATAATATATAAAATATAGCTTTAAGTATATTTAAATAATAATAATACTAGATCTTCGAAAACGTTTATTAACTATTACCTTTATCTATAGTTAATACCCTACTAAAACTAGTATATAACTTTCTGCTATAAAGGCTTAAGTAATATAAATATATATATATAATACTATAAGCCTAGAAAGGAAATTATAAATAAGCTACTATACTAGATTAAAGAAGATATATAATATTAAAGAGAACTAAATAATCTAATATAATACAAAGCCTTAGAGGCTCTATAAAGTATAACTTAGTAGAAATAAACGTAAGTAAAACTAAATAATATATAAATATAATTTAATTACCTATAAACTATAGTAATATATAACTTAACTATTAAAGCTTATTATAAAATAGAAAAGTTTTTAAAATATATTACTAAGTTATTAAAGATAAAATAACCTATTTCTCTTATTATCTTTTAATTCTAGAATAACTAAGGAAAGCTATAAGCTTAGTTTAAATATATTAGATAAAGAATTAAATAAATCTAACCCTTAACCCTAGGGTTACCTAAAATCTTAAGAGGGGTAAAAGGATTTAATTAAATAAAGTATTATATAATTTACTATAAAATTAAAGATTAAGAGTATAATATAATATATATTTACTATATAGGTAGCTAGAAAGTATAGTATAAAGAAAACACTATTCTTAGAATAATAAATATATTAAGTAGGATAAAGTATCTATAAAAATATAGGAACTAGTTTAATAAGATTAGATAAATAAGGTAGATAATAAACTATATCCTTTAAAATAATATATAGTAAAAAAGGTTAAATACTATAATACTATTAGTAGTAGATAAATAGATATTATTAACTAAGGACTTTTAGATATATAATTACCTTCTAGAAAAGTATATATATCTAATTTAATATATTTAAAGGAAGGTAGAAGTATAGTTTAAAGGAGTTACTAACTATAATATAAACCTAGACTAATTCTAGGGAGTACTTATAGAGGATAAGTAAATACTTAGCACTAACCTTTTCTACTAATATAGTAATTCTAATAAACTAAGCTTTAATAAGTATTTAGTAGAAATTATAATTAAGGGATTAATATACTTTTATTAAGGCCTAAATTTAATTATATAATATCTACCTACCTTGATCTAATTTAAATTTATACTAACTAATATAATTTTTATAATTTATACTATTATTATCTAGATTATATATACTAAAGTATAAAGCTCTTATTATAAGAGGACTAAGGGAGTATTTTCTTATAGTAGTAATCCTCTTCTCTATAGTAGTAGTATAGGCTAACTTATATATATAGTTATATTTACTTAAGTTAAACTAAGGTAGAGGAAGTTAGATATATTAAAGTAAGAGGATATTTATATAATTCTTATATTTATAGTTTAAAAATAATAAATTAATAATAGCTAATATTAAACTATATACTTAGGTTATTTATAATAAATAAACCTATATAAATAAGGATATTTATTTTTATTTATTATATTAATAAATTCTAGTAGATATAAGGTACTTTAAATAATAAACTAATATACTTAACTAAGATATATTTATAGGCAGCTATAGATTAAAAGAATAAGTTAGATTATTATATTATATTATCTATTAAACCTACGCCTAAGAATAAATCGCTAATAAGACTTAGAAATAGTATATAATCTATTAATAATAGTAAGGTTAGTAAAGGCTATTAGGAATCTAGAGTAATTTTAATACTTAGTAGAGATAGTAGTAGTAGTAATAATAATATTACTAGTAGTAATAAAGATTATAATAATAATATAAAGTAGTGCCTTAAATATCTAAACTTAAAGGAAAAGATATATAAATAGTTAAACTATATTAAATAAATTTTATTTAACTTTCTTAAACTAAATATAAATCTATAAATCTTATAAGCTAATAACCTTTTATCTATATTTAATAACTATATAACTAGTAAGGAGACTAGTATAATATAAAATTTAATATATAATCTGTTATATAAGTTTAATAAGCTAGTAGATTTACTAAAATAAGATGTTAATTTAGTAAAAGTAAAAAAAGTATATCCTAGGTATACTAGTATTAAATAAAATAACTAATTAACTAAGGTAAATAACTTACCTCCTAAAGGACGAAAGGGTAGAAGTTATAAAAAAAGAAGGTTTTAATTAGTATTAAAAAGATTTACTACTAATATAATATAAGTATTACTATTTATATAAAAGGGATTAAACTATTTTAGATTAAGAATAATATTAAATAAAATAAACTTATAAAGCTTTCCTATATCTACCTAAAGTTATTATATAATATATTACTCTACTAAATATAAAAGTAAAGTAAAAAGAATATAAACCTAAAACTACTTAAGGATACTCTAGATATCTATATATTATTTACTTCTATAAGAAGAGATAAATCTATATAAATAGAAATTTATAAGCTAACTACCTAGTTATCTTTATACTAGAAGTATATAGCTAATAGTAGATTCTTTATAATATACTAACTTATAGAATATTTAATAGATAGTTTAAAAAGCTTAAATATAAGGTTATAGATAATTTAATATAAGTAGTTTAAAATAGATAATTTAATATAATACTTTAAGATAAGTATTTTAGCGTTAGTTAAGGTAGTTTAAGATAGGTAATTTATAGTTACTTATTTTAGTTAAGTTAGTTAAATAAGTTAAGTAGTTTAAGGTTAGTAGTTTAGGTAGTTTAGGTAGGTAGTTTATAGTTAGTTATTTTAGTTAAGTTAGTTAATTAGCTTAGGTAGGTTAAGTAGTTTAAGGTAAAGTAGTTTAGGGGTAGGTAGTTTTAGTAGATAGTTTATAATTAATTATTTTAAATAAGTTAGTTAAGTAGCTTAAGTAGTTTAGGGTAGGTAGTTTAGGGTAGATAGTTTATATTTAGTTATTTTATAATATAGTATTAGTTATAAGTAATAACTTTATATATAAAAAGTATAGTAATAAAATACTATAAATAAGTAATATAAGTACTAGTTAGGGTTATATAAATATTACTAGCTTATTTCTATTAAGCTTTATAAGTTTACTAAATAAATACTAAATTAAACTTTATAGATTTACTAAATAAATACTAAATTAAACTTTATAGATCTACTAAATAAATACTAAATTAAACTTCGTAGGTTTACTAAATAAATACTAAATTAAACTTCGTAGGTCTACTAAATAAATACTAAATTAAACTTTATAGGTCTACTAATAGTACTAATATTAAGGACTAAGGTTAAGCTCTTTAAATAGCTTCTAAAGCTTCTAAGCTTCTAAAGGACCTCTAATTATAACTTTTTTTTTTGCGGATGTTAATTATAAAAATAAGAGGTAGGGAAGCTTTATAAAGTTAAAATTAAAGTTAAAGGTAATACTATAATCTAAAAGTATTATATAAAGTATCTTCTACCTTTATATTATTAAGCTATCAAATCTATAAGGTTAATTAATAATAAACTATAGCTTTTTTAAGAAGATAAAAACCCTTTTTATAATATAAAAAAATAAGGTTTTATACAAGAATATAAAGAGTAATACTTTATTTAAAACCTTTATTATTTTACCTAAAGCCTAGATCTAAACCTAATTAAAGCTATTTAAAATATTCTAAAGCAACGTCTATAGTATAGAATATTCGATTTAAAGGAGGAGATAAAGGAGGCTATTTAAAAGGAATAGGATAAAATTACTATATAAGAAATATAAGATTATATTTCTAATATACTTAGAAGATGCACTAAGCTTATTAAATTTAGTGGAAAGCCTATTAGAAGCAATAAATGGTAATATTATTATATAATTAAGTTATATATTAATTTCTAGTAACTCTTATATTTTGGTAGCTCTAGCCCGTGCACAAACAATCTTGACACCCACTGGTGCTTACGATAAGGGAAGAAAATGTGCTAGCCGAGGACAGTTAGTCTACCTTACGGACAATAATAATTTACGAATGATCCAGAAATGCTCTCTACTTGGGTAGACTATATAGTCCCCTTTTCCATCTCAGTAAGAATAGTCTATAGATGATCTCAACAGATAACCGTAATAGAATGAGAATCATACAGTAAGAAAAATGTGGTTTAACTTTGCTCTAGTGCTCACTGCTTTACCTAGTCCCTCGCTAAACACCAACCCTCTCTCCCTGGCTATCCAATCCTACATCACAAACCACTCACTCTTCCCTTCCTCCTTCCTCCTCCTTCCTTCTTCCTATAGCTGCATCTCCAACACCACAGGATGTGAAGAGAGATTAATACAGTACTCCGATAATCATTAGGCCGTAATGATTCTGCTTTAAATAGGTACTTTCGTACAACTTGATCAAGATACTCGAGGACTTCTTCGAAGCTTGTACTGGTCTGGTTGTATTATTATGAAATAGATTTTCAAGAACATATCTACCAAACAGCATCTAGTAAGGGGACTTACTGTGTCTCTATACGCTCGCCCAATCCAAGTCAGGAGATTTGCTGTGCCTCTGGGATACATATATAGCGCGGGTAACACATAACGAATCATAGACGAGCAGTAACTACCTTCCTAATCATCTCCGCAATTAAACGAATAGGTAGTACCCCACCCAGGACCCAAGATTTCCATATTAACCCAACTGGAAATCATAAATGGCACACTAAGGTAGATAGGTACTCACTACAGGGTCGCTTATTAGCGAAGACACCAAAACAAATCATCACACTTCGAAGATTTCAGCCACGAAACCATCAATCACATAGACTACTAGATATTCAACTGTTTCTCTCCAAACCAATTTCCAAGTGTTATTTTAATGATTGAAATTACGGAATCTCCGAAATTTCCTATCTCTTCAGAAACGAATGTTTTGTATGCGATCCATCCATACATAAATCAACCAATCAATCCATCATGTAACCCAAACTCTTCTGTCCTGTGATCCCTAAGTCCCTTAATACCTCCGCATATCTCCGATCAAGTTTCATACCTCATTCCTAATCAAATGTCGTGTTTTATCCTCTTGCTCCATAGCACGTAGATCATAGTATCCACTTAACAGCAATGGACAGGATATTCAGACTCAGGTGTCCCACAAGGCACACAGATACAAGGACCAATACCATCCGAAGCCTATTTAAACCATCATAAATCAGTCATTCAACTCAAGAACCGTATCTCATAGAATATAATTCAGGATCAATATCAATATCAACGCTAGGTATTATGATTGATGGTACTACATACATACCACTGCCCATCAGGACAGCAATTGTTACCATCACCACCAGGACATCCCGCAGCTGCGAAAGCTACTACGAAAGCGAGGACGATAAGGGTTGGAGAACGCATTTTGGATGGTAAGAGATAGATTTAGATAGTGGCTGTAGAGTGATTTATTCTTAGAGTCTGGAGATGAGGAGGTTGTAGAATGAGTAGATCTATGGTTTTCTGATTGAATGGATTTTGCATGTGTGCTAATTCTTGGTTCTTATAGTTTTTTTTGTCCTTGTCCTTGGAGTGCAGTTGGTCTGAAAAAAAAAAAGACTCGTGGTGGTTGACAGCTGTATACCTAGGGTAGCTAGCTTATTTTACGTACTGTAATTTGTGCCACATACAGGTGAGGAGTTAATTGGCCTTGCATATATTGATAGGGCTTACTCTACTCCCTGCGTCCTATGAAATAGGAAGTAGTAGAAGAACTTAATTCACTGGTTAAACGGCTATAACGGCTTGTCTTTCCTGCCTACGTACAAGGACAGGTACAAATATTCTACGTAATATTTGTTACATACATACATACATATATGTAAGGAGTCATTTGAGCCTATACTCAACTTTACGGTACCAAAACAGAGAAGATTTATTACGGCTTAGCCTATCCATGTACAGTACAAAAACAAGCATAAACAAGCTTCTACAAGCTTTCGCGTAAGAAAAATCAAGCATCTAAATTCTGACAGCTACCAACGAACGGGTCGGCACGGAGGCTGTTACCTAAACATCTCCCCATGAGCGCTTGAAGCACCTATGGGGTGAACTGTGCCGCAACCTAAAGTCTCATACCGGTATAGGAGTGCTGCGAAAACGGGACAGAAAGGATCACAAGGGGAGGTTCTTTCAAAAAGAACACTATATTTAAGTTGTCAATGACAACTGCTTTCCAGCTCTATACGTACAGATATCATCATAATCTTACAGAACGCGGCAAGATTTGAGCGGGGTAGGTAGCGATGATATGAGGATTCCCTCGGTCCCCGAACTTTTAACCCTTCAGATTTTTACTTTTTTAAGTAATTGGATGAAAAAATCTAGCCGTCCCTTGTAAGATGCAAGATTAGCGATGAAGCTGTTCTCGAAGGTCTAGAGCTCTGATAGATCTATAGAAATCTTCCAGTCGCTAAAGACCTCACCAAATACAGGGTGAATTGAGTAGGAATTGGATGATAATATTAAACAGAAGTTATCTTAACAGAAGAAGAATAAATAAGAGTACAATTTCAATCTAGAATACATTTAGTTTTTTTTTTTCTTCTAAACGAATAAAAAGATCTCTGTACGAAAGAGGCAGGTACACAATTTAGTCCTTTAGCGACTTGCTTACTTCTGCAGATCCAGGATGGACATCAACCAACAGGATGGAGTGTATGACATGCATGTTGTAGACGGACTTCGTACATTAGTCCCGAGGTTACCAATTGTAATACAGCTTACCATTACTACTTGAGAACAAAATCATCGACGTCACGAATTCTAATTATGAGACTAGATGTGGTCTAAGTTTGTACAGATGACTTGGCTGTGCCTCCCCCTTCTTCTTCTTCTTCTTGTTCTTCTGTCTTCGTTAAACACCTTCCTTATTTGACTTCGACACTTTTTATCTTCCACTTCAAGGCTCTGCTTCTCGTATGTAATTTTAATTATCTATCTATTTTAGTTGTAAAAGGGCAACCATGTTTGTTCAAGGCAACGGACTTACACATTCAGCATCTTAAATTTGGCGAGCGGTCGAGGCTGCGCTTTGAGCATAAAATCTATAGATAGGCAGGAAACACAAACTACGATTTCCCCTGAGGGAACATTTATAAGGTCTACACCTACCCACCCTAAGCATTCTGCCTTAGATCATTCTTCTGATTCTCGAAAAAAGAGATGATGATTAGGTTTAGCAGTTATACTGAAGCTACTACACAGCTGCTATTTCGTGTGACAGAGTCAGAGAAGATGAATTTATATACAACAAATTATCTACAAAAGCACCAAAAATGGATGTTAAACCACATACAAACATGCCTGCTCCAATTTCCTGTGATACACCCACTCCAAACCAGGATTTTAGTCGTGACCATCATTTCCAAAGCTGCCAAATCTAACTACAAAAGAACTTCTTCAACTTGGCCAAAATCTTAGGCAAGAACTTCTTAGCCAACTTCTCCAACTCTGCGTTCTGATTATTACCACCACCGTTCTCAGCATTTCCACCACCTTGACTATAGCCAGGTTGTGGTTGTGGTTGTTGATAAGGCGGCTGCTGTTGTCCACCGCCATGCTGCTGGCCTCCATGATGCTGCTTTCCACCATTATCTCGACCATTACTAGGCGGCATGACAGCCGGTCCTCCCTGTAAATTGATATACATACGACCGGCGTTCTCTTCCGTAGCATATTGAAGACCAAGTTCTTGACATATTTTCTCGACGCGCGGTTTGATCTTCTGGACGTGGTCGACTGAATGGTTTCCTTTTCCTACAATGCTATTGAGTTCCATAATTTATCAGTACTTTATGCATAAACCCAATATGTCTCATCTCTCTATAAGCAACTGGAAAATGGAGAGAAAAAGGAAGAACTTACACATGCAAATGACTCTCTGACCCTTGACCCTGCGCGCATAGCGAATCCTCTGCTCCAAAATATCCTCGGCCTCCTGCACAAACTGGCCATGCAAATCAATAGTATCATCCGGCACCCTCCCGGCAGAATTATTCTCTCGAAATATATAATCCGAAGCCTGTTTGTTATACTGATCCATCTTCGCCGCATGCGCTTTTCCTTCTTCTGACAGTTGATGGGCTGCCGCGCCGTCGCCCGATGAGTAGGCTGCGTGCGCCTTGTCGAAACATTGTCCTCTTTTCGCGGCTTCTTGACGTGCTAGATCGCGCAGTCTATCGTATTCTGCTTCGGCTGAGGAATTGGAGCTGTGGTTGAAGGCTGCGTATTTTGTTAGTAGCTGTTTTGTCTCTCTGGTACCTGGATTTGGTCGCGCCAAGGCTGGGAATGAGCCTCGAGCGGTGATGTGCTCCTACCATTCCCCCCCAACTGGGTCATAGGGTGCGATTGCGCCGACATCTTGAGATTAGATGGATATAGGGAGCGGAAGAATACTTTGAACGCGCGAAATGAAGGACAGTGATGAGGTTTTGTTGTTGTTCGCGGAGAATTCTTAAGAGTAGGGTCGGTACTTCGTGTCTATCTAGCCTTGATTTCAACTGGTGCGTCACTGAACAGGCGTGGCAGGGTCTCAGCCTGTCAGGGGTCCAGATCAAGATCTTCATCAGCTATGCAAGGATTATGCTCTGCACACTTCAGCCTCGCCGTTGTATTTGAAGGTATACAACGCTTCAAATTATTATTATTATTATTATTATTATTACTCAAACTATAAAAGAGCGTTCGAGTTGCTCAAAGCTAGTTGGCGAGTACGAATAAAGCTGTCATGTTGTTCCACGAACGAAGCCGTGACATAGGTCTCATAATTCTCGGGCATCTGGACGGACTGGGAACCTTTGATTTAGGGCCTTTGATATAGGTACTCAAAAGCTAGGTACCACTATTGTCCAGGACGGAGCCTCATTCAGGTGAGCTACAAAACGTCCTTCATGCCATTCTCATCACACTACCACATTAACAACGTTTACCCATCACCGCGAATTCTTTCTCAACTTAACTGGCGGCGGGCAATCACCATCACACTCCACAGACCCAATACTACTCACTCTCCCTGTGCTCATAGCTTCTTCGTCCATCGGTATCTATAACAAATTAGCGGCCTCACATCCAAGTAACTCAAGTCAAGTCAACTCAATCAATAACTCACAGCAATCTCCCTCTTTCCAAACAACCTACTTCCAGCAGCAGCAAAAGGACCCCCAGTATTCCCCAGCAAAGCCAATTTCTCCACAATCTCCCTCCTCGCCTGCCTATGCTCCAAATGATCCCCACCCACCAACATATCCTGAGCATATCTCCTTCCTTCAATCTCAGTATAGCCGTTAGTGGAGTCGCCCTTGAATAAATGACCCCGTAGGTAACGGACGGTAAGCTCGAGGATTACGAAGAATATCCAGACTAGCATGAGGAAGAAGACTGCTAGGCCGAGACCAAGAATCGTGAGCTCGAGGGGTGTGTGATGCTGAGGTTTAGAGTGGACGTTGGAGTGTGAGGTCTGGAGAGGAGGTGGAGGGTTGATTTTGGTGAGGGGTTGGCTATGCGGAGGGGACTTTCGCTGAGTTTTCGGGTTATGGTTGGCATTGTTGGTATTGGAGAGAATGCAAAGATTGGAGGTAGTGTATTTGGCGTAATTCTTGTAGGTGAAGCTGTAGTTATTAGTCTTAGGGAAAAGAATATGGTTATCAGTGAGACTGTTATAGGTATAGAGAGGGATGAATGTGAATCAAGGAATAAGTGGATGTGCTTTCTACTTTGGAAAACAAAGGCATCACGTTCTTGCCCTCTCGTTCATTCCTTCATTTCTCAGAAGAAGAAGTATCACCTCTCGAGAAGAATGGTAGGTTGTAGAAACTTCCATGTCTGAATCATTTGTTCCCAAACTTCATGCTGAATCCATTCAACTCAACTTGATTGTCACCAAAAGACTCCTGCAACTTTAAAATGAAGCTGGTTATCCTCCTTAGTTACAGTACTTAAAAGGAGTACCTTATAAATTGGTTTATAAGATATTATTTTGAATAGATATCTATGTAAGATACGTAAGGATTAGGTTTAAGTAATTTACTTAATCTAAGTGACCTACTTAATCTGAGTAACCTAGGTACTTAATATAAGTTACCTACTTAATCTTAGTAACCTACTTATTTTCAGTAACCTACCCGATCACCCCAATTAAAATGAATATCTCAGGTTGATAATAAGAAAATGTGACAACACCACGGCAGTGTATTTCGTAAAGTAAGCAGCAGGAGGCAGGTCAATGCTTTGAGTCATTGCCTCGTGTATTCGAGCAGCAACATTTATTATCTAAGCTACTCGTAATCTATTGGTCGCCCAAAGGTTTCTCATCAAATTCCTCTACAGCGATCATATATACCAGACCACCTTGACCATTGTACATCTTTGTCCTATCGAAAGAATCCAGGCTCTGGTAAGGTGGGCCATTATAGTCCTTGACATGCGAATGCGAATCTCTCAAAAACCCTTTGTGTTGTAATGGCAAGAAGATCCACTCCTGTAGGCGCGCATTGAACGCTTCAGCCCAACCAACTGCTTGAAGAGGCCCTGGCATGTCTTCTGGGACTGGAGGTCTCTTTTCCCTTAAAAGCACCTCAATTGCCTTGAGGAAGGCTCTGCCACAGGTCCAGGAGTCGCCATAGTCGACTTGTCTGAAGTGCGTCCATCTGATGTCTGTGGACAGGTCTTCTCCGTATACGTTGTTAAGACGAACAATAAATCGCTCGGCCCAGCTTATCGAGTGTTTCTGGAAATTGATGTTGCTGTCATATACGGTGGGGATTCCAGTTACCGAGTTGATCCAGAGAACTACCCAGTGATTACCGATGGGATTTAAAATCCAGCCGCTTCCCTTTCTAGTATCTAGGCCCTTTGGTCGTACGCAGTCTGCCCACTCATCCTTTTGTACATTGAGTAGAGCTTCCGGAAAAGTTGGTCCGCACACTGCGTAGTCGCCGGGACAATCCGAAGGAACCTTTGACTCGTCCATTATCATACAAAGGCCCGCGAGCATGGTCTCTCCCGAAAACCACTCCCCTTCTAGTATTCCGTTAGGCCTGAGTACAAGGGATGTCATCTCAAAGGCAACGAGCCTCTCCGTTGGAAAATCTCTAAAGTATGTGGGGTCTTCGAATCCATTGGCTTGGTCCACAACTCTATATCGCGTAGGTAACTCCAAGTTATCATCTCCCAAAGGCGTATTTACTTTGTCATGGCCTACAGAACTCGCCTTCTCCGTGGTATCATTGGATGGCAGAACAGCTCCACAAATCTTTGATGCAGATTGGGCTTGATCAGGTTCTGGTAGGAGAGGTTCTTCGGATTCTTCTTGGGGAAACTCTTGAAGGAAGTCGGCAGGTGGCGTGCTCTCCTCTTGCTTTAGAGCGTTTGTTGCCTCCGGTGATGCATGCTCTCCAATTGGTTTAGCCGAGGGGTACTTGTGGCTAGTAATCTGAGCAAGTTCCTCTTTGTTGTCTGGTACGGGAGCTGGAGATTGCTGGAGCACTTTACTTGACTTGACTGGTCCTCCACGCACCCACTTTTCCAAGAAGCTAAGAGGAGCCTGTGCAGTAGCGAGTGCCTCTTTGCTTGAGCCTCTTGTAGATGGTCGCTTGTCTGGTGATGCTTGGGAGCCGGATTTATGCGAGGGTGCATATCTGACTCTCTTTGCTTGATTGTCAACAGAGCTATCACTTGGAGACCTTTGGCGAGATGGGCCGCTACGCTCTTTCGAACTAGCTCTCCGAGGCTGATCCTCCTTATCTCTTGAACGGTCACCAGGCCTTGTTATGTGCGAAAGGGGCTTTCCCGACGAGTATCCCTCTCTTGACCTACTTCTGCCTGCACGTCTATTGTCTTGGGGCAAGTCTCGATAGTCAGCCTGCCTGGGTGCTCGTGGTGGCGACCGACTTCTACGTCTTCCGTTGTCTTGTCTTCTGGAATCCGGCCTGTAGTAATCTCCTTGTCGGTTTTGTCCTTTGGACCTATAGAAGTCTAGGTCTTGTCTTGCCGGCGGTCTCGAAGTGGGCTTGGAGGAGTTTTTTTGCCATGGCTTGTCTGGTTGTCCTCTTACCGGTGGCGTTCGTTCTCTTGGCCGGCTTCCATGCTCTCCATTGTCTTGCTGCTTGTCTGGCTCAGAGAGGTCCTTCGGAGCCCATTTTCCCTTGCCTTCTCGCTTGTTCTTGCGACGCAGCTGCCGGCACTCTCTGTTCTTCTGAGTCTTGGACTTTTGCTCTGGCTGCTGCTCTGGCTGCCCTGACTTGCCATCGCCACTCTGACTTGCATCGCTGTTCATGATGCCGCAATCCACAATCCAATTGACCGGCAATGAACACGCAATTCAAACGCAATCCGGACTCAATTACCACGAATTGAATGCTGCACGATTCAGCTGCACTTGCAACAGTAGATTTACCTGATATCTACTCAATAGGACCAATTCCGTCTTGAGCTTTCAGCTTTGCTGCATCCAGATAAATCTGGCGCAATACAAAGGAAATCGACCAATTTGCTTGCACAGCTTGGAAGGGGGGTAAAATGAAGTCTGTCGGCAAACGCAGACAGTTTCGGACCTGATCTTTCTTTGATAACAGTTAAAACTGTCGGGGAATAAATTCCTCATAGAAAGCCAAGGCAAGGAGAGAAGAGGAGAATTCTCAAAGCCGTGAAGTCTGCCTATATGGATTTTCGTCTAATTCGCACTAGTGGCCCACCCATCTCCTCCACGTGTGGCCCCAACAGTTCTCATAAGTACAAGGAGTTATGGCTCCAAGAGTATTGAGAAGATGTAGTGACAGCTCTCTTCTGTTCGACTTGATTCAATTGATGAATGTGGGTAAGTCTGAACAGATTTCCCCTGTCCTCTGTTCGCACTTATCTTCCACTGACTCCTACTTCCAACAGTTACTTGAGGGACGCGTCCATCCGTCGTCTATTTCCACTGACATCTGCGAGTTATCCTTCCAATTCCTACCGGCGACTGAAGTCTTCGAATGAATATCCCTCCTACTGGCTTCTTGTTCTTCGACCACTACTCCGTCCACCGTATATCCCAGAGGATTTCTGGCCTTCCTATATCATCAACTCCTCGAGTCCTCCGTCGAATATAGCTCCTTGAGCCGACGACTATAATTTCCCTTGATTGACAAGCTGAACATCTCATATACAGCTCTTCCATCCAATATCCGGGCCCCTTGGTTAGATATGCGTTCCCTTTGCTGACTGAAGGTCTTATACTCGACTCTCCCTCCAAGATCTCATCGGCTCCTTGAATCCGCGGATGCCCTTTCCTGGCTGAATATCTTATACTCGACTCTTCCACTTAAGATCATGCCGGCTCCTTGACTCGGCGGCTGCATACGTGTCCGCTTTGCTAGCTGAATATCTTATACTCAAATCTCAAGATCCCACCGGGTCCTTAAGTCGGCGGCTGGGCATACACTGGATTGGCTCATCGAGCGTTGTGGAAGATATAGAACCAGTGAGTTTGCACTTGGTATACTCAATCCCACTTCACGGAATACGCCACAGCAGATGTATGCCTCATACTTTCAGTAACTTATGTTGTGAGCCTCGATGGCAGTGTTCATGGTCTCTGGGTCTGCAGTCGAGATCTCTCTACATCCTTACGGCAAATTTGAGGCCAAGAGAGAAACGATCACTTCCCTCCAGCCAGCTGGACCAGAAGCTCCTTGAGCTTCCCGTCGACTTCTCGGGTAACCATAATCCTCAAATATTAAGACTATCTCGAGACATATGAGGCTCGTCGAGATGCAAATCCTCCATTACTCCACCGAAATCTTTATAATCTCATAAAAAAATTCATCTCTTGGTCATGTCCCTGAACTTTCAGATCCTTATGATGATTCCCATAGTCTACCCCCTATTTCTGGAATTCCATCCCTTGACAACCTGCAGCAGTCGTTGCATACTTGAATATCGCTGAAATCCTTTTATGACACTGTGACATCTTAAATAAAGTCCTATGTTAACGCACACAGGGAATAACACCCTATGGAAATGTTTCTTACGTCTCTCAAATATCTTCCACCCACTTGTAACATCCTCTGCAATATATATATAGTTAAAAGTACGAAGTATGTGTCGTCAGAATAAGCATCACGACTACCATCGGTTATACAAACGCCGACAGCAAACTTTGCGCAGCCGGGAATAATCAATTATGGAGCAGCGAAATTTATTACCTAAGCCTAGCAATCTATTTCATCTATTTGCATCTCCTCATCATCAATGGGGAAGCTCTTGTAGTCGCCTGTCCACCCCAAAACCAATTGGCTTATACTTCATACCAAAAAACAATTTGGCCTCCGCCTCCGTCAACCCTTCCGTGCTGTCTATTCCCCAATAGTCATATTGCGTGATTAAGCCGTTGATCTTATTCGCGATATGCGGATTCTCTCTAGCTTGGATGTTTTTGGCTAGCTCCCGTCTATCTAGCTCGTCGTTGTTCTTACGATCTACCAAGTCCTTGATCAATTTTCGTTCCCATTCTGTGGTGACATCTCGCTCTGGGGCTACACGGCCATCGGTATACGCATCGCGGATATCTAGGGTCACCGCGCCAGCCTTCGAAGTCCACTGAGGAGCTGGCACTTTTGGAGATACTGGGCTTGTCATTGACCAAGTCAGCTTGTTTCCGAGTTCTTCTTTGTCTACCGGTAGGGTATGCATCCATTCTTCGCAAGGGATGTCGTAGATATCTCCCATCTCGATAATGTCCAAACAGTAATTGGCGAAATCTGGATAGCGTGCACTCAGTAATCTCATCCGAGTACGCCATAAGTCCATATTTCCGACTAAGATGAGAACGTGTCTAGGCCTAGAGATCGCTACGTTCATGCGATTCCATGTACCTAAAAACCCAATCTCTGATCCATCATGCTCATTTGCCGGAGTCAAACAGGTTATAACGATATCTCCTTCATTCCCTTGGAATGAGTTAATAGTTCCAACGAACAAGGTAACGTTGTTGATATCTCTGATGTCTAGCTGCTCCTCTAGCTCGCTTAATTGTGCAGAGAATGGTACCTGGATAACGATTTTACCGGAGTAGTCTGGCTTGGCTTTATTGAAGTCGGTGATGAATTCCAATATAGCGTTAAGATTTGCGTAATTGACGGTAGATAGTGAGCCTTCGGGTCTTCCAGACCGGCCCCTTACATTTAGGAAATACCGTCGATTCTGAGGACCAAATGTGCCATTTGCCCTAGGACGCCTAAATATATTATACCGACTGTTCTGGAACCAGTCTCGGAACTGAGCGTACTCGGCTTCGGCGTCTGATCGGCGTTCGTACATAAGTGGTCCATAACGGGCTAGCACTCCTACCATTTTGGCCAGTTCTTTCGGGAGTCTGTAGGTTACTGGAAGCCTTGTAAACTCGACATTCATATTCTCACAACATCTCTCGAATATTGAGATTCGTTTCTGAGCTCCGACGAACAAGTTCCAATCTGAGGACTGTATAACTGGTTGGAGTTGCTTATGGTCACCCACCAAGAACGTTATACTAGCATTGAATGATAACGGGATAGCGTCGCTCCATTCCTGGGCAAATCCTGCTTCATCGATGATTACAATTCCGGACCTCTGAAGGCGGTCGATAAAATCAGGGCTGCCCTCCCTTAAGAGTTCCAGAGTGTTGCATGTTGATATAACCATAGTAGACTCATGTAGGACCTCATGGAAACTGCTAAGCTTCCTCCAGAACTCAGACCAGGCCTTAGCACTAAGTACTTCTTTTCTTTCGGTCATCTTGCGGTAGTTCTGATACCAGTCATCTAAACCCGGCTTCCCTGCTTCGTAGTTTTTCACACCAGCTTCGATTGCCTTATGGAACCATTGATATTCCCGAACATCGTGACATTCTCGGTTATCGTTCTCAGGGGTTGGAGGTGACTGATAAAGAAATTCCTTGGCCATTTCTTGGGACCTCTTTTTTGTTGGCATCAATGTCATTCGGAGCTTCTCCCGGAAGACAGGACCGCACTTATCCTCTATTTTCTTGATCCGGCCAGCAATTTTCTTAGCCACAGCGAACGTAGCTGCTTGCGACGGAGCACATACCACGCAAGGGGCATCTAAAAGGTTTGCAATATTCGCTACCCCAGATATTACCTCAGACTTTCCTGTACCAGGGGGCCCTTGGAGAAATGACATTCCCATATTTGAGAATAATGGCATGTCTACTGCTTCCCTCTGTAGCTGGTTCAAGGGTTCAACATCCAGTGCTTCTGAGATTAGTTTCAGTTCTGCGAGGCTTTTTCTGCGCACGAGGTCGGCAATTCGATTCTTTCTAGGTAAGTCATCATATCCACGTCCGAGAATATGTTCAGTTAACCAACATCGATCGAGCTTCCTGATGCGTTGGATTGCGTCAAATGAGCGTTTCAATGGCTCCTTGTTGAATTCGGCTATCAGATGTACCTTCTTTTCACCGTCCTTAAAAGGTACAGGAGCCGTTTTTTTCTGAACCCATTGGAGACTGAGGCCGCTTCTTCTACCTTGCTTGGTAGTGACAGATTGTAACTCCCAGGCGTCTTCAGGATATTCTTGTGACGGTACATCTGATGTCATGTCGACATCTTCTGGGGCGAGCCACATGCGAAACTTTGTTCCAGTGGGTATCTTAGGGTCCGAGTAATTATCAGGACAGTTAATGTGGACCTTGAAGAGCCAGTTCTTCTCGTCTCTGGCATCTTGAACGACATCAGCTTTGTGGCTACGCTTATTGTTGAATATCTTCTCGAGTAAATTTTGCTGAAAATCGACCTCAGCGATACATGCTAAGCTCGTCATAGCGCACCATTCATCCAAAGATGTGTACCAGTATCTATTCCCGAACTTCCGAACTTTCCGTACTTTAGCTCGTAGTCATCTCCGTCGTCTTCTTCTGGGTTGTCTTTCCGCATCCAGTCACAGATTGGCAAGTCCTTTTCCCCGCTAAAGTACAGTTGCAGGTTCGACATCTGGTCCCCATCCTCAATTGGCGTCATTTTGAATGGCTCGTGATCTGGGAATATCCCTTTCTTGAGGACTGCATCCATTTTCTCAAGCCAGTACTTGTCCTGTGCATATCGAGCGTTCATATTGATGCCCCGGAGAATCGTGCAACGGACCCTTGTTCTGAGCTTTTCGACCAAATCATGCAGTTCATCGTCTTGTTGCAATCTAGGGACTTTGCCTTCTGGCTTAGGGCTGAATACTTGAACCGGATCCTTGTCGTTGACCACCATTCCGAAGCTTAGCACACTCAGTCCTGAGTTGTACTTCTGTGCCAGCTGAGCAAGAACCTCATCCGAAGGTCTTGGAATTGTCATATCATGAAGCAATCCAGCAATAGCAGTCTCATTGACATGACCACTCTCTAGGAAATTACATTTGATTGTCTTCTCTGCAGACTTTTCGATAATCTCCATATGCTCCGAGCTGATAATGAGATCGTCAACAACTCCATTTAAGTGAGGTCGCGCTCTTTTGATGCGGCACGTTGGATTGAAGCTTTCCGGTGAGAAAATTGCCCGAAATCCGTGGTCTTTATTGTTAAACCATTCAACAGAGTCGCTCGTAGAAACCATGACAGTACACTTGTCCTTTTCAGGTTCATAAGGTACATCTTTTCCCCTTGGCTTCATTTGTTGCCAATCGATCAGGCTCTTGTCCAGTTCTGCCATTTTCTGTTGTCTTGACATTTGGGGCTTCTGGGGCTGTGCCGACTTAGACTGTTTCTTGTTCTTAACCACACGGCCTGATTTAACACCTCCTGCGTGTTGACGGGTAGGTAGGGAGGAAGCCATCAGTAACACGGATAGAGAGAGATCCGTTGTTAGAGGCCTATATCCAGAGGTTAGATCTTCCATGGTGAATCTGGGAAGATCGAACTTACTGTGCTCTTCGAAAACAGAAACGTTGCTCGTGTTGACAATAACCTATGACCATACGCTGAATTGTAGTTCGTCTTAGGAATCCAAGGCGAGGAGAGAAGATGAAATTGTTGCGCGAAACGCTGAGAATATAAAATCGCTAGCGCGAATTTCCCCAATTTTAGCCTTCTCAGCCTTGCACAATATGTGAAGTGTCAAAAGCTACAGAAATGACAAGAATTTAGCTCAATGGACGTTTAACGAGATCTTGACTTCTCTAGGTTATTGACAAATCAGTACTGGATCTTCTGTCATATCAATATGTTTGAGGTGCAGCCGCAAAGTTTCCAGCAAAATCACTTCAAAATTTGGTCCACTAAAGCCTGCAATATCATGATGGTAGATGCTAGTTCATAATACATAGGCACTTGAGAACACTGGTACCTATGTATATATGTCAGAGTTGGCCTAAGTTGCTGAGAGGTGGAAATTCTTTTGACTTAGCTTTCAAGACCTATAGTCTCGAATTTGAATCTATCAGACAAAATGAGTACTAAGGCATTAGGGCTCCGAGTACTCGACTTTTGTCCAATTTTATAGAGCTCCGCTTGATGGTCGTTTTGATATCACATTTTCTTGGCCCATAAGCGCTTTAGTTTCTTCCAATCTCTTCAATCCTCCCCCCATCATCCCAGAGGGACGAAAGCTCTTCAATGCCTGCGATCGTTATAATCCGAATCATACATTTCAGATACTCCATGTCAATATATGATTCGAGTAGGTGACGCACGATATAACGTTGTACTAAGACCTGGTGGACATTAATGAAGAGCATTGCGCAGGGCCACGGATAATTTGGCGTAAACTAAGCAGCAGTTAAAGATGAACTCGATTCCCTTGAGTTATTGTCGGCTCTATGTTACAAATTATCAGTTTTGTTTAAAGAAAATAAGTCTTTAGTTGCGAGTATACCAAAAGTATTATTTCGCTAGAAATTGCACTAGAGAGCCAGTATACATAGAAAGGAATAAAGGACAAAGAGAGAGGCTCAACTTATTCTTCATTGGAAGCTATGGTAGTACTCAACTTTAAGAATCTAAGTTGTAGGACGAGTTAAATAAGTGTTTAGGTAAAGCCCCAATATTAGTTCAATAATTGGGCTACGTCGTTCTACTAAGTCCTTATTATTTGGATATACCTTATACTAAAACTAGACCACGCACACAAAAAATTGGGATAGATATTTCTAACATTAACACAAGTAGCGACAATTGCTTAATGCGGTCTAACAAGATTCTAGCTCAGTCCTCAATTGATAGCGGTCGGGTACCTCAGAGATGTACTATCTGAATGAACTTCGACCCTGGACTATAAAGACAATTGGACAATGTGGATAAATAGAGTCTAGGCGGCGCTGACTTGAGCGAAGCTCTTTGCCATGACTCGCTTTGTTAATGAAACGTTCAATCAATTTAAATCATCTGGTTTGTGTTGTCTTCCCGTAGCTTTGGCGGTTGGGTGAGTGAGTTGCAAACGGCAATGGAGCAATGGAGTTAACAATGGAGTTGAAGGATACGAGAGCTAAGGTCGGTGAAGTGCTTGAGTTGTGGCAAAGTGGTCGATCGCAATGTTGAGATGTCAACAGTCCAGTCCACCCTGACGATCAGATGATCTCGTACAGTGACTTGTTCTGTGGCCCTTCCACGACGACTTCCTTGTTTTACCACGATTATTATTCTCCTAGACTCCCTTCTCAAACTCTGACAGGGGAATCGATACGGTTGATGACATGCGTCATGTTTTATATCGTTCTAGAAGGAAAATCGAAGGTTCCTTTCAAAGAAAAAAGACGTTTCCAAGTGGAGCATCAAGTTTTGACTTGCCGACCCCCTTTTTGAGGCCGGCTATCTAGTAGACTAAGGAACACCAGCCAGGCACGACTTGGATTGAAATTGGAAATTTCAGATCTCCGAGGGCCGTGTGCACTGACTGCACTGTGTTGACACCGCTTCGTTCGACATATTTCTGCAGCGCAAGTAATCGTCAGCTCGCCTAGACATCCTAATGAGGCCTCACAGGCGAGCGTACGATTAATTCCATTCGACAGAGGAGGCGCGTAGGCTCAAGTCAAGTCAGAGATCAAGACTATCGAAAGGTACCTTTCGGACTATGGCGCAAGCGAAATGATGTGACGGGCTGGCTGGCTCTGGGCTACAGTCGCTAGCAGGCTGCAGGGCCTCGCAGCCAGATTTTCTGGATCAGGAGTTCGTCGAAGATAGTTCAAACGGACGATCTTTCTAGAAGCTGGCAACTTGCGAGATAATGGAGGGGATGAAGCAGGATAAGAAGGTTAAAGGCTTGTTGTCGGAAGATCATGGTCTATATTTACTCGCAATAAGAGATACTTTACGGGGTCGAGCAGCACCAACGCAAGACGGAGATGGAGCTGGCCGGGCGTTCTCTCCAAGAAAGTGAGAGGGCTAATGGTTGATACCTTGATGCCTTTGTGCTATTGGACAAGGTTGGAGAGGTTGACTGTTTCACGACAAATCATGCGAGGGGCTCGAGAGTCTGGGGGTGTGGTAAGGGTTGGTGGAAGAAGGACTGGAAACTGTTCGAGAGCTCTAGAGGCACACACAAACACACACACACACACACACACACACACACACAGCTGAGTGCCTGTAGCCTGTAAGGTCTGCCGGAGCCTGCTAGAGGATACAATAATGTAATAATGCGCTCGCTGCTACAGGCTACCAACGGGGCCTACCGTGCCGACGAACCAACGCTATAGTGATCAACAGAGCCTGGAAAGAAACCGCCCCCAAGGCTGTACAGTACTCGACGTTTGATGGACCAGTCGGAAATAAAACAGTAGAAAAGCCCAAAATTCCAAAAAGAAATGCAGGTCCTTGATTTGTTGATGCTTCTTCCACTTCCACTTCCACTTCCACCGTTGCAAGCGACCGACCGACTACCACCTACCTAGCTGCCCTGGGAGCCCCTTTATTTTGCACCCCTCTCGCTGCTTCCGGCGCAGACGCAGACACGACTCAAATCTTTTGGCCGTTGGTGCGTAGCAACGACCGCTGCTTGTAGCTGCCAGCCCCATCTTTTCATAAACTAGTGACTAGTGTCTACGGAGTAGTGGCCTGCATGTGCAGCTTTCAAACATGATTTGGTAAGATTTCTAAGCCCCCCGATCGGTCGGGAGATAGGGTACTACTGTACGGTACCTCTCTCGTACATGAACTTTTGAGCCTATGAAGGCGATCATGATGGTCGACGGCATGCTGAAGTGACAAAAAACCATTGTGCCTCTCTCTCTCTCTCTCTCTCTCTCTGTGTCTGTCTGTGTGTGTGTGACACCGCATCAACCTTCTCGTCAGCAGCCCAGGAGTAATTGTAGCAGCGCTGCCCCAATGCCAAATACAGTATACCTGAACGAAAGAAAGAATAGCAAGCAGAAGATCGAGGATTTCCGGTACAAAAGTTGCATATAGTACAGTACCCCGTCCACAAGTCCTTTCCGTATCTGATACGCTATTCATCCTGGTTCGGTCGACCCCGGTCTTATTGCCACCCCTGCTTTTGGCAGAACTAATACCAAATCTTGGACCCATACCTTCGTAGATTTCTCTCTACCTCTCTCTCTTTCTCGTCGTCCTCCGATCACCAAAACTAAACACCTTCGTCCTTCGACTTTTCATCACCTTGCCGGCGCTGGTTCATCACGCCGCATCATCACCCTCATCTTCATCCTCCCCCTTCCTCCTTCACGGCGAGCACCCTCCCTCACATTACAGACGCCCATATCTCAAGTGTGCTCTCTGCGATTGACACTTCCCACGACCCCGTATCTACGGCATCCACACATCCCCCTCAACTATTCCCACCCAAAGTCAATTGACCACGACGACGACGGCTGGTAGACGATAATTGTGCTTCTTGCTTTCTTTGACACGCCGCCGAGCGATTACTAGAACTTATCACCCGAAGGTACGAGGAAGAGGGGAACGGCAGCAGCATTTGGTGAGTTTAAACTTTGTCCTGCGCTCGTCACCATATCGCAACAATTTGAAACATTGACGGCTTCTTGAAATCCCCACGCGTCCGATACATTTGGTATCTACATCTATATCTTCGATGATCATTACCACCACCGTCGTTCACTAGCCACTGGCACCATTCTTGCCTTTTTTTTGCTGGTCCTGACAATTGCCAATAATTGATCTTACGACAGTTTTGCGCTAATGACTAGTCGCTAGATCTTGACCTCGCGCTCCCCGACCTTGGTGATTTAACTTTCGACATCAACAAAGCCAAACCCTCACCCATCAACAAATACATTCCAATCAGTCAACATGGGTTGCGGTATGAGTTCGGAGGAGAAGGAGGGAAAGGCCCGCAACGAGGAGATCGAGAACCAATTGAAGCGGGACAAGATGCTCCAAAGGAACGAGATCAAGATGCTTTTGCTTGGTCAGTATATCTGCACATTGTCGTGCAACTGGTGATGGAATCATGCAGTTCTGACGGGTGTGTATAGGTGCTGGTGAATCCGGAAAGTCCACAATTTTAAAACAGATGAAGTTGATCCATGAGGGTGGTTACTCTCGCGATGAGAGGGAGTCGTTCAAGGAAATCATCTTCAGCAACACTGTGCAGTCGATGCGTGTCATTCTCGAGGCTATGGAGTCGCTCGAGCTTCCTCTTGATGTATGTATAATCATCCGATCGGTCTCCTCGAAAAATATTCGGATTGGCGATGGTTTCCGGGCGCAACTTCTCTTATCCTGTCTACATTCTCCCTTCACACGATCTTCATCAACTCAGACATAGATGATTCTAATTTCTACAACAGGACCAGCGCGCCGAGTATCACGTTCAGACTATTTTCATGCAACCACAGCAAATCGAGGGAGACAATCTACCCCCCGAAGTTGGAGGCGCTATCGCAGCGCTGTGGAGAGATGCTGGTGTTACTACTGCTTGTTTCCAACGCTCCAGGGAATACCAGTTGAACGATTCAGCAAGATAGTGGGTCTCCCCGATGGCCGTGGCCGGTGACCTTCGTACTGATGCGTTTATAGCTACTTCGACAACATTGAGCGTATCGCCCAGCACGACTACATGCCCAACGACCAGGACGTGCTGAGATCTCGTGTAAAGACTACTGGTATCACCGAAACAACCTTCATTATTGGAGACCTCACATACCGAATGTTCGATGTTGGTGGACAGCGATCTGAGCGTAAGAAGTGGATCCATTGCTTCGAGAATGTAACCACAATTCTCTTCCTGGTCGCCATCTCCGAGTACGATCAATTGCTCTTCGAGGACGAGACCGTCAACCGTATGCAGGAAGCTCTCACCCTTTTCGACTCCATTTGCAATTCGCGATGGTTCATCAAGACATCGATCATTTTGTTCCTAAACAAAATTGATCGCTTCAAGGAGAAGCTCCCAGTTTCGCCAATGAAGAACTACTTCCCCGACTACGAGGGAGGAGATGATTATGGCCTTGCTTGCGATTACATTCTCAACCGATTCGTTAGCCTGAACCAACACGAGACGAAGCAGATCTACACACATTTCACATGTGCTACTGATACCACACAAATCAGATTCGTCATGGCAGCTGTCAATGGTAAGTTTCATAACCCCCGAGTATCTGGCACAATCTAATGTTTCCCAGATATTATCATCCAAGAGAACCTGCGTCTTTGCGGTCTGATCTGAACACAATTAGCATTTTGTGCTGCAAGTGTGTAAGGATCACATAGCAGCATTTCCTACGGATCTATTAATACATCGGCGTTCCCAAAACTGGCGGTTGTTTAACTTTATACCAATACCTGCACTTTCACGGCACTCTTCATATACCACTGTCTTGTTCGCATACCCGGAAACCACTTGACCGGGCAGGATGTGGCTTTACAATGGGTTGTGCTCTCAAGCAGGCAGTCGTTGCCTTCTTGTACCTTGTTCCCTTGCGATATTTGTTTCCTTTTTGTCGAAAATCTCTATTGCTGCTTTTGTGTAAAGGAGTTTGAGATTTCCCTCTGTGCATGCGAGAACATTTTGTATTTGTGATATTAATTGAGCGAGCCGAAGTCTGCACACTTCACAATAGGCTGGCTGGCTTGTTTCTACCGGATGATGATTGGAAGCTTTTGGTTGTGATGGATGAAAGCATCGGGGAGGAGCGACGGTTGCATAGGAGGGCCGAAACAGAGATATGAATGTGAAATAGGACAAGAAACGTGACGATTCTCAAACTGAACTGGTGGCATGCTGATGTGATCTTTTAATATATATATATAGAATATATTACTGGAGGCGTAGATGCTACATATATAACTAATATATTTCCTTGACTCAAGGGCAATGAAACAAATCTTCTGAGAACTTGTGACAGGTGACTTTAGTAAGAGTTGATAGCAGTGACGTACGGATACACGAAGATGACTTGTGATCCAAACAGACAACCCCTCTTATGTGACATATATGTATCTATTTTGTATCCCCTATGACCCCTCCATCATATCGCCTGAAGATAGCGGTGACAGTGTTGCTCGACCAAGGCCAGTCCACACCAGCACGCCGAAAACCTCGCCAACCAAAACTTAAGCTTCCTAAGGCCTAACCGAAGACAACCAACCTCCTGTGACCAATCCCTTCTTCCATCCGACCAGCAATCACTATCACCACCACCTCTAAAACCAACAACAACACTAACACCTATTCATCTCAAAACAATACAACAGAGTACAACACAATACTGCACAACATACAACAGACGATGCGGGATAAATCATCATGTCTCATTCTTTCTCGTTGAGATTTCTAATTTTAGTATCTTTGGTGTTTGGGGGCTTCGGAGGATTTGAACAGTTTGGAGGGTTTGGAGGAGGAATTAATGGTGTAGATGCGCTTGTTACGTTGGACAGTATTAGGAGTTTAACTGTTTTTACTGCGGAGTTGAGGGACGGGATTCACCATTCTATTATATCTGGTGATGTGAGGTTTGGAGGGGTGAGAGGTCAATTGGTATGTTGTTTTTTGATTGTTTGTTTGTGTGGTTTTTGTTGTTTATTGTGTTGAATGGAAATGAGGAGGAGGAAAGCTGATATGGGAGTTTGTGATCCTAGGTTTTTGATTATCGGGTTAGAGATGGTGATGAGAAGGGGGATGAGGAGGATGAAAGTGAGGGTGATGGCTTGAAGGTATGTGTTTTTCATTTCCTTTCTGGTGTTTTCTTGGGGTTTGGAGAGGGAGAGAGAGAGAGGAGGGATGAGTGGTTTGCTAATGTAGGAGTTAGGATATTGCGATTAAGATTCAGGCTCTTTGTGATAAGATGAAGAAGATTCTTGATATACCTCTTTCTGGGGAGAGAAATGGATCTTTGGTTGTAAGTCTTCGTCTTTTTCCTTGGCTTCTACTTATTCTTTCTCTTTTATATCTGCGTCTTTTACTATGTCTTGTTATGTTTTTATTATCTTGCTTTCTTCCTTTCTTTCATATTTGTTCTTCCTTTGAGTATTGTGCTTATTGGAGTCTAGACTAAAGCAATGACTATATCTAGGAATGTGAGGTTGTAAAGAAAGAATATCATGCTTTCATGGGTGAGACTGTAGGCTTTCTACATGATGTTCAAGAGGCAGTTCAGATTGGTGCTGGGGGGGCTTTGAAGAGTGTACGCACAAGTGATGATAGCGTGGAAATACATCAAGGTATACAGAGATTACAGCTAATTTGGGCAAGTAGGAGAGGTGTAAGTTTTCTCACATCTCTTCTTCTTCTCCAACCATTCTTCCACCACCCTCCTCAATAAAAGTCTCTCGATAAGTATCTACTACCTATCAGCTAATGAGAAATCCAATCTAATCCGATGTGGTCGCATATAGAATACGCAAAATAGAAGCTTCATTGAACAGCAATTAGAATGTTATAAGGAAGAAGTACCGTCGGGTTGTTTTGGGAAGAATGTTGTGCTTAGACATGATGTTGAGGTTGTGGAGTATTTGAATTGGTTGCTTGAGGAGGTTGTTTAGTTTCATGGTTGTAATTGTAATTGTAATTTATATTTTTTGGGTTTGCGTATAGCTAATTATGGGTGTTATGATGGGTGTTATGACTACCTAGCGAAGTGAGTTTTGCTAAGCACTGTTTATGGTCCTTTCGATCACGTACTAGGTATCTGAGCATCCATGCTGGAGTTTTGCTTTGGAAAGGTTTAAGACAAGGTTTTGAAGTTATTTAAAAATGTGTTGAGTGTGTTCTTAGCGGATTCTTAACACAAGACTTTACTTAGCAACCGTATTTTCAGTCACCTAAATACGATTTAAGTAGTCTTGTTGAAAGGTGTGTATATATACAAGGTTTCAGTTCCAGATCTCACAATAGTGAATAAAGCCACGAACCTGAAGCTTAATTCATAGACATGCTGATCGAGAATATTAACACTTTCAAGTACGCCGGTTCAAATCTTGTTCTATACTTTCTAGTCTGCCTATTCAACTCACGAACCGTTCCATTGTCCGAACTTTTGCCAATCTCTGAAAAGACCTGTAAAAATCACCCGACCACTAGAATCTAAACCATCACTTATCATCCTTCTCATCTCCGGACTCGTCGTATCAAATATGGCGTAGATACCCGGAACCATTTTCTCTCTGACTTCGGGTAACATACGCATCTCTAGCTGCAATTTTACGTATAGCGTGAGGACGAAGTGCATGTGTTGACCCGCGATCTTCTTGGCGGATTGAGTTGCCGAGTTTAGGGGGTTTTGCTTGGAGCGTGTTACGCTTGAGGTTGTGGGGTCACATATCAGGGTCAGGAGACGGGTAAAGGCTTTTGCGTGAATGCTGCCCAAGGGATGCACAGTATTGCTTTGTTGAGGGAGCCAGCATGGTGGAGGATATTGTTTGAGGAAGGCTTGACTAGTGTGGATATGAGGCTTGTAGAGAAGGCGGAGAAGTGCTTGCATAACTTGCACTACAAGGTGGAAATGCCCATGAAGTTTGAGACGGTGTGATGTTAATACTTCGCGGAGCAGAGTGCAGAGGTGAAGGTAGATTGTCCCGGCACGCTTGGAATTGAGGGCGGGCGCTGAGCGAGAACAGAGAATTGATATGCAGCCGAGGGTGAGATCAATGTTATACTGAGACAGTGTGCGGCCCTTTAATTTCATTAGATGTGATGCGCAAAATTGGAAGTTGGTAGGACTTACTTTGGTGCTGAGCATCATTTGTAGTGTCTCGCTGATGAGACAGAACTGTCTGATTGATGTTGTCTGATAAAGTTGCTTGCATAATACAGAATATGCTATAGACAGAGTGAATGGTAGAGTCTCATCTTCATCGTCTGATTCCTCGGGACTAGTCCGAGAATCTGTGCCTGATTAGCTACCCTGTTACATGGATGGACAGTGTGCTCGACTAACCTTCACATCCAGCAATGACATGCTTCATAGCATACAATTTGTCTAGCTGCGTTCTTCTAGCCCAGTCATCACCAAGAAGGCCTTGAAGGAGCTTAAGTTTGTGTGGTTCGCTCATTTCTTTGAGGAGTAAGGCAATCCTATCGCGAATCACCTCTCGACCAAATGTGGACGAGGTATCGCCTCGAAATCCTTGGCCAGAAGCTTCATCTGCAGCTCGCCCGGAATGTGTGGTCATGAAGGCCTCGAGTCGTTTCCCTATCTCAACATCGGCCTCTTCTAATGCGATGATACGAGAGTCGGCGTTTGTGGAGAGCTTCGCTACCTTTACTTCATCTACACCCACAACATCTATCGCGTTAATAGTGCACAGAATGTCCAGAGCTTCATCATCGTCATCGCTCCCGATGCTAGAAGTACTCCGGAGTAGCTTCTTTAGTCGGCCGAGGAGTGTCTTTTGCAAGGCCTTTGTCATTTTCGCAAAATCCTTGCTACTAATGATATCACAGCCGTCCAGAAGCTCTGATTTTGATAATAGCGCAGCGAAGACAACTTCTACTAACTTGATAGCAGAGTAGTCGTTGTGAGCTGGCGTCGAAGCCCATTGGCCCTCATCACCCACATTTTCCTTGATATACTCCAAAGTATCACGAATATATGAGGCGTTTTGGCCTTGGTCAGTAGACGCTGTGACGTGACTAGGAAAATGTTAGCATCGGAATGGCTATGACGTGGGGCTAAATAGTCACCTTAATGTTGTTCTTGCTATCATTTGGAACAGACTGAGAGCTACTCGCGGCTTCGTGGAGTGAGCTACAGCTTTGGCCACATTGACGAGGTCTTGGAATTTCATATCCTGTCAAGTATTAGTAGTGCTATGAAATATTTATGAAGATATAACCAACATCATAAACAGGGGATCTATGCATAGTCTTAACTAGTAGAGCAAGAAACACAGGATCCAAACCAATTAAAGAATCTGCACTAATATGCTCTACAGAGTCAATAGGCAGCCACTTTGTCATGATGTTCTCTCTATCTTTCTTCGTAAGAAGTTCCAAAGGCAATTTTTGTAGAGACTCCGCGGCGAAAGCATTGGAGCTGTTATACTGGTCTCCCTTCTCGTGTGTCTTTTTATCCAGCATGACGGCAACAAGGGGTCCTATCTTCTTTGTCAGTACTAACTATCAAGAATAATAGCCAAAGTTCGTATGAGAAGGCTACAGAGGCAAAAAAAGACAGGCATACCGATAATCTTTGGGCTGCTCAAAATGGAATGCTCAGAAAGCAACGATGTCCACGCCTCATTGAATGCCGTAGCTAGACACTCTTCTTTACTTTTACACCTGGAAGCCAGGTAGAATACATTTTGTAGTATTCCTTCAAATTGGCCCTCGGGTAGTTCGACACACAGTCTGTGACAGTTAGTCGAAACTCCATGGCACGGGGGTAAATTCCTTACGCAAATGCTCTGGGATACTCGACCATAACACATTGGACTGCAGACCAATATAACCAATTGCTGTCTGGGGATAGGGTGCCTGGACTTGTGCCATATGTGGTCCGGCTTGTAGCTTTAGGGTTGCTCTGCAACGTTCCTTTGGCGACTGCCTTTGTAAAAGACTTCAGCCCATGCTGGAATTTTTGTAGGAAACCCGAGTATCATCTGCTCAGCATGGTCCGCAAACTTCTGGGTTCTTGATATATCCCAGATGGCACATGCACATCGAAATTGCTCCAGTGTCTCCAACTCTCTTGGCCCCAAAGTTTGGTCCTTCTGGCGTTTTGACACCTTTCCAAACAGACTTTCAGAGCCGTCTGATCCTCTCTCAATGAGTGTAGAGAATGGTAGAGCCTTCTTCGATAAAAGTGCTTCAAGCTCATCAATCCCTGAAACCTTTGCCCATTGTAACGTTTTCGTAATGATCCTCCAGTATCGCCACTTATAACGTTCATTGACATCGTTGAAGCTGGCAACATTATTGACCACAATCTTACCGAGACGTTCACCAAGAACATCGACTGTGTCTTCGCTAGAAATAGAAGATGCAATGGCATCTAAGATTACAGTGGCTGGCCCTGCATGATCTTTTACTTCTGACTCCAGCCAATCCAGTAACTGCGCAATTTGCGTGATGGTTAACAACGGCTCAAGAAGTTTGCTAACCTCATCCTGAAGGGCATCCTCTTCCCACGCACCAAGCGAATCCGAATTTAAAGGTGTACTTCTAGTTTCAAATGATGTCAGCTGAGCGTACCAATGCTTCACGAAACCAGTCAAATCTCGTCCCTGGACAGCAAATTTCTTCATCAGAGGAATAAGAACCCCATTGATAATCTGCTCCCGCAAACCTGGCCAAAGTTTTGGATCAAGAGATGATGTAGTGACCTGCTCTAAAAGCATCTGCAGGAGATCCTTGTCTTCATTTAGTATCAAAAAGACATTTCCATCGAGGTCTATAATCGTAGCAAGTAGCCTCCAATTTCCTTTTCCAGTAGAAGCAAATGAATCCAGTGTACTGGCAGTGATAGACCGCAGGACTGAAAGCTCCAAAATCACCTTGTGATCTATTGCACTCTGCAACATCAAACAAACTGCCTCGCTCGATTGTGAGCTTTCAGAAGGAATAGGTTCCACGAGGGTGTTGAAGACTTGTCCAAGCCAGGCTTCGTCTTGTGCACGCCTGCGACGAGCCCCATGTGGCTGTAGTGAGCGTATTGCAACGTCGAAAAGAAGCGGCGCATTAGCTGAGTCTAATAGGACCGGAGCTCTTGTTAATGTGCGTAGGATATCCAGGTCATTATTTCTAGCACGAGTAGTAGACTTGTCCTCAGTAGTAGTGTTGTTGCCCGTCTTGGCTGGTAGGATGATGTTGCGAGCAATTAATTGTTCCATCTCAATTATCCAGCACCCAGCTACTGGTATTTCTTTCGCTACGCGGAATAAGGAGAGCAATGGACCTGTGCAGTTAAGTGAGAACTGGATCGTATCCTCGCCTCCGGCTGCACGAGAATTCCATATCTGAATGAACGTGGAGAGCCAATTTTGTAATTTTGAAGCTTCGAGTACACCTTTCGTTTTTAGAACAGTGCTACTTAGTGAAAGCCATGCTCCAAGAATCTTTGCTGATACTTCTGCTGAGGTTCTGATCACAGACCTCATGTATTCTGTAGAAAAAAACTGTATTTTGCAGTTCACTGGCGTTTACAGGAACTGATATTGTGGACTGAACCATGCAGTTTACTGTCGCAAAAATGGAATCCAGCAGCTCCTGCACTCCATGACTTGTAGATTCCTTGTATGTAACTAGTTCTCCGGTTCTCTTCCGCTTCTTTGAGAGCTTCCGGTTTTCGTCCGGTATAGTTGAACTGGAGTCCGATAGATTTTCTTGAACTTCCACACTGGTAGTTTGGACTACTTTTTGTGCCTCCTCTAATGTCTGTCGTAAAATGCTCATAAATTTCCTCTCATTCAACGTCCTGGCTGAGTTTGGCAAGGGCACGGTCTGGATGACATGGCACAGTAAGTACCATGAAGACGGAGTTTTCCTGGAGTTCTTAGTTAGCAACGCATTATAGAACGCCGTGCAAGCATACTGACCTTGGGATATCGTCCTTTGGTGATTGCAATTTCTTCAAAAGCCACCTTAACAGCCATTCTTCTCTTCCATGGATCGCCACAACTTTACGCAAACTCCCTGCGTCATTTTGATAATTTCCAAGTCTGCCAACAGTATTCAAGTCAACCCCAATGAATTTGGCAGCCTCTACAAGCTGTTCCTCGAATGGCGCAGATTCTTTTTCAAGCTCTGTGAGCTTTTCTTGGGCGGAACGAGATTGAGACGCCTGTGCAGAAATGATCAGCACAACTCTTATAGTCCTCAAGCACATCTACATACCATTATTTCCAAATCGCGACTCAAAATGTTACAAAAAGAAAAAAGTTTCCCCTCGTAGCAAATTATCAAATTCAATTCGCACTCAGTTCTGCCGAAGGCACTATTCCTGATTCGTCAAGTGCTTGCTCACCGCTATTGAAATCCAGCCGGGAAAGGCAGGGCAACGAGACTGCAATTACAGCTCAAGCCCAATCCCTACGAATTTCTCACTCATTACACACTCTCGTAGGTCAAACAGTTCTCAGATCGGTCAATCGAATACTAATATTGCTATATAGTCATCCGCAGTCATGCCTGAGACATCAATTGCACCACCCGCGGTCGCGCGACCAAGCAAACCCGTCAGCGAAGCTCTCTTGAACGAGAAGGTAGGCTCTGCAGCACTCAAAATGCATGCGCATTCTTGTCCTTAGATCCAGCACTGATAATACGGTGTCAATAGTGGGATCGCTGTCTATCATCTCTCCTCATTCGGTCATCTCTCGGTCTCGGCTTCGGTGTCGTTTTCTCGGTGCTCCTATTCAAACGAAGAGCATGGCCTGCATTTATCGGTGTTGGATTTGGTGCTGGACGGGCGTATGAGGAGTGCAATAGCTCTTTCATCAGGACAGGAAAGGAGGGAATCCGGGTTCAGAGACCGTGAGCGCTTCTTGGGGACATGGTGTATTTGGGAGGGGATAGGAAGGGGTGAGGAGAGCAGAGGATGAAGAGTGATGAATATCTTGTACTTGTACAAATGGGCATAATCATGGGGGTACCGAATCCAACCAGTTTCTGTTGAATTGTTGTGAGTTTTTCTTGGGAGTGTTTGTTTGGACATTTGCCAGCCACGACACGAAGTACGCATGCGACACAACGAAGTCCCTTTCCATCCCACCAGTCCTATTAATACTGATTCTAAAATGTTACGCAGGTCGATATCTCATTTCTTATGCCAAGTCCCAGTCCCAGTCATATTGCTTATTCCTTATTGCCGTCGAAATTATTGCAAAAATGCCGTTGTTCTCACCAAAAAACTGGAACAGTCCAGCGATGAAGCTCTCCGTGTTTGGCGACCCCCTTTCCATATCCGTTGCGCTGCGTCAAAAGATCTACCACTACTGCCTCTTAGCTCTTAAATCTGTCACACCCTAACAAAGCAGAGATCTGAATACTTTTTTGTTGCACGTCGTTCTTTTTAGCTTCGTTCCCAAGTTGGAATCATGCGCTTGTTAATGCCTGCAAGTTTCGCAAGTTTCGATCCTTCGATACACGCCAACTTTCTAGCCTCGTGTCTTGTACTTTATCAGTCTAGTCATGTCTCGTTTTTCATCGAATCAGAACTTTTGGTTTACAAGGAACTAAAACTCCCTAGTTGCTTAACTTTCCAAGATCCATATTTTTCTTTTCCAAAAGATGTGCAGATGACTGTGTTTGGCTTTTGTGGATTGGATGAGGCATTGAGCTTTTTTGGTTGCTGACTACGCTCATCTTGGCGGCATAGCTCGTAATGTACATCGTCCCCTTCACTTATCAACCAACAAATGCTCAGTCAACTATGCTTCCAATATTTATCATTTCCTCATTTGCCCATAACACGCCTACCTCTAGCAACCAAACTAGCGGTAGAAGTCGCTTCCTTACGAGCTCATGATATCTTCAGCTCCAAGTCATTTTCTATTCACAGATTCATTCTTGCTTTCCTGTACTACTATTTATTGCTGCCTTTATAATCTCTCATTCTTAAGGGAAATGACCACTATAGGTAGCTTCAGTTCTGGGCCTGCGATCTTTATCTGTTACGAGATCACACAAACAATTGCTATCACTTGGATGTGACCAATGATGTTGAACGGCTCGCTAAGAGTAGCCGACGCGATAAGAAAGTAGAGTCCTCGAGATGTACTTGATTAGTTGCTTGGAAATCACTGACGTGTTAAGTAAGCATTGTATCCAGCTTGAACTGGAAATAGTCCAAACAGGTTGTTCTCATCGGGACAAAGCTAAGGCTCGTACTATGACAGATTGATTTCATGTTTTGTTCTATCCAAGGGAGCGCGTTACAATTTCATACCCTCTTTAGCTACTAGAGGTATTAATCCATTTCGTAACATTCTCACCCCATTGCTCTCCCTCTCCACTCATCAAAGCAGCCGGAGGACTAATATGATTATGCCCTTTAATCAACTCAACAGTCAAACCAGACTCACCCCATCCCTTCTTCCACAAATCCACAAAATCATGAATACTATTCGTAATCTCATCCTTAGGATCAAACTCATCCAAAAGAACCAAGATATTCGGTACGCCGAGTTCTTGCCTCGTTTGACCAGATTTGATAGCAGTAGAAAGGAGACCGTATGGACATCTCTCCTCAACATCCGATGACGATCCGAAATATTTCTGTAGCATATCGCTACGATCCGGAGCTGCAGTCTTAAAATGATGAGGTACTGAAAGATCGATAAATCCCTTTAGAAGCAGTCCTTTCTCACCAGCCGTCAACTCTTTTCTCTGCCCTAGGAATCTGGGCTCCAGTAAGAATGTCAAAGAATGTAGACCACCGGCAGAATTACCCATTAGAAATACATCGGACTTCTTCTCTTTTGAAATATAGCTTTCTAGCCACTTCAAAACGAGAGAGATATCTTCACCGCCAGAAGGGAACACGGCATCTTCACCTCCTCTCTCAGAGTTAACTCTCCTATAATCTGGGATGATGGTTCTGAAACCACGGTTTGCAAAGAATGTACCCAGATTATGATACACTAGTGAATCTGGAATCATCATAGGAGGAATGATCTTATCACCACCAACGAGGCCTCCACCATAGACGAAGATGAGGATTGGAGCATCTTCTGGTGACTCGGCTGGGAGGTAAATGTCTAGCTTCTGTCTTGGATGAGGGCCATATGACTCGGTTGTCTTGGGTGTAGACAGGATTGCTGATTTGTTTTTCTGGAGGAGGGGGCCGAAGATTTGGAAGGTTGGAAATAGGATTTTGCCGATTTCTTGGCCTGTGGATGAGTTGAGGGTTTGGAGTTGGTCCATGGTTGCTGTTTTTTTGGTGAGGTGTGTTGTCATCAGTTGTGAGAATGTGATTTGGGTCTGGGTAAGTGAGTGCTTGTAGAATAGATTGAAAGTGAGTAGTAAGACTAACAGATGCAGTAATGAAGATATATATGGCTTCCTATGATTCTTTGTAGATGGGGAATTGGCTTTTCTATTTGAAGGCAGAGCCTAAAACTATGACCCGGATGTACTCGGTCTTAACGGTGACGTGAGACTTAGAGTAGCACTCTAGCCTCGGTGATGTAGCCTGCAATATGATTGTACTTAAGGAGTAAGGAGTAGTAAGAAGATATCCAAATGATGAATAGAACAGAATGAGTACAGTTCGATCAACACAATCATCCCAAATAAGCTTTGTAAATGCAATCATGATCATGAGTGATATGGCCATCGGCCCCTCTTCTCTTCATCCTGCAGTCCACCTCCACCTCCACATCTTCCGTCCACTTGTCCTCCCCGGACCAATGTGGGCATTCGATTTCGTTTCAACCCCGCCATTGTATGTCCACTTTCTACTCCACTCCACATAGATATGTCGGGGAAAGGGGGGGAGGGGGGATGATGAAAACCACAATTGCTCTTATATACTCTTCTCTCCATCTAATATCTCTTATCCAATTTGTAGGAAGTGTACGAACTCGAGCATTTCTGTAATTCAAAAATCAGCAAATATGACAGTCGAAAAGCTTTTAACTCCACCTGGGAAGCCAGGTCTAGCCTATGTGATTCCATGCTACTCCGGAGAATTATGGACAATTCCCACTTCCAATTCGACATTGCGTATGCTCGTGACGGGGAAAGAAACGAATAATGCTTTTGCTGTTGTTGGTACTGGTGGAACTTTTGACAAGGTAAGCAAAGCAAAACAAAAAAAAAATCTTGCATCTCCCTTTCATCCAATCTAAACATCACCTCCGCCTCCGCCTAATGTTGTGTAACTTGTGTTACCGGAAACGCATACTGACGTTAATATTCTGCTTCTTTTAAATAGCCGATAGGTTTTCATTACCACAAAGAAGCTCATGATGTTTTTCTGTGTCTAAAGGGCAAGATCAATGTTTGGGCTAATGATTCGGCACGTTCGTTATATCCTGGCGATTTTGCTAGTGTACCACCAGTACGTTCATCTCAAACCTACAAGACTATAAGACAGCAATCTCCAAATCATAAGTACTAAGGCTGCTTACAGGGAACAATCCATCAATACCAAGTAGACGCAGAGCATACCGAATTCATAGGTCTCATAATCCCAGGAGGCTGGGAAGAATTCTTCCGATTCATAGGAGAACCCTATGTCGGTCCATTATTCCCCACGAACGACCGACGCAACCCATTCGAAGTTCTAATCCCCAAACTAATGGCCGCAACCGAGAAATTCGACATGATACCAGTACGGGAAAAGAAATCATTTGATCCACAACCATGGGACGGAACAGAAAATACGCTACCTGGAAAATGTGAGAATGGAGGCTATTTTCTGAAAGAAGGAGCCGGTGAGAAATGGAATGTTGGAAGTACTGTTGTTCGTCCTTTAGCTACGAGGAAGGAAACAGATGGGAAGTTTAGTATTTATGAATTGCAAGGAAGTAGTTTTCGTGGTGGGAGACCGGTTCAAACTTTGGAGTTTAGGAATACTCATCATGCTGTTTTTACGGTTGAGGGTGTTTTGAAACTTGTTATTGATGGGAGTGAGGAGGTATTGACTACGGCAAGTGAGACTACTTTTGTTCCTGCGGGTTCGAAGTGGAGTATGGAGGTTGAGAGTGTTTGGGCTAGGGCTTATGTTTTTGCTAATGGTGGTGGTGTGTTGGTGAGATCTTGACGAATCTGGGGACGAAGTATGAACTTGCTGCTGTGCCTAAACCTGAGGAGGGTGAGGCTACTACTGCTGAGTCTGTTGGGGAGAAGTTGAAGGCTGAAGGCTTTGGCTGAGGAGTTGAAGTTTATTGTTATATGAGTGTACAATATAAACAAGTGTCTTTGCAAACCAATATCCTGTACCTAAGATTATCAAAGAGTACATAGTCAAATCAAGAAGTGACATTGCCATAAATAATTGCTGTATCCCTTGCCTTACCTACAGTATGCTTGCCTATTCGCAAGGCTTCAACCAAAAAAGACAAACCACACACTAAAAATTACCCTAATCTACCTACCTACTTCCGAAAAACCCTTTAAATATCCCAACAACGCAAATTCCCCCAACAAACAGAACAGGCGTGCCACAGTGGTAAGTGGTTGGGATCAAATTCTGTTTGAAGAGGTGGAAATGAAAGTAACTAAACAATGGCTCGCCAACCACGCATACGAATACGCAGGTACTAGACTACCCTCCCTCCCATAATACAATAGGTAGATGGGTAGGGCGTGGGTCTGTACAGTAAATCCCCCCTACCATCCTTACCTAACGGCAAAAACACAGGTAATGCTGTGTTCTAGAGAAACCTGAGGGATTCTATAGTTTTGCTGTTTTGGAATCTTTTTGGGAGATTCTTTTTTGGGGGACATGTTGATTTTTTGTTTGGTTGTTGCCTTGACTTGATAAGCGAGATGCGAGGTTGAAAAGGGGTTGAGGTTTGGGCTTGTTTTGAAGGTGAATGATGTTTTATTATATTCACTAATGCTGTCGAAGCTCTGTGGCTGAGAGGCTCATTTGTCTCAAGTGCTTAGATAGCTCTTAGGTAGGCAGCCTACTTCATCTTCACTTTTTGGATTACTTGACTTTGATAATCCAAGTGGCTCCTAATTCGACGTAGTCCAGGAAGATGACTCATGAAATCAAAGCCATTCATGAACTCGTCAACGCAGCCCTTATATATTCTTCCTTTTCTTATGATACTCGAACAATGCAATATGCTAAGTGCTTTACAAAGTACCGTTTCCTAGAGTATATGTATCCTACGTAACCCTTTTATAAACGCCTTAGTGCTAATGCAGGGTATCAGACTACAATTCAATGCATATGCTAAACCTCCCCTGCAAACCCCTACATGTTCTCAAAAGAAAGATTAAGATACGCTACAAAGCTCTCCTTAATCCTCTTAACAGATACAGGACTCTGTCTATTAACACTTATGAACTGTCTTCTCAACCTCTGCAATGCCGGTAATCCAACAAGATTTCCCGGCAACTCCAATTCTAAACCTTCACCCACATCAATCTCACCACCTCCTTCCCCAGGATGGTCTTTGGTCCATTCTAATATTCGGTTTCAAGATAGTTTGTGTTGTGCGATCAAGCTCATAGAGATAATCTTCGCTGCTTGCAGCTTTCATAACCGTTGCTGCATTAGGTCGAACGATTTTCTTCGAACCATCAGATCCGATCAGTGTTTCCCAAATCTCTTCGAATGGAGGTGTAGCATCTTCCCAAACCACAGTAAAGAGTGGGCTATCCCACCTCGTAAACGCATTAGGTTCTTCATATCGATAAACCAAATTATTATCCCAACAATCCCTCTCATACGGTTTATCTTCTTCCTTTACTTCCTTCTTTTCATCTCCATCTCCACTAGCAATAGCATCTCGAATAGCGATCCTCCCCTCATTAACCTCTCTAGCCTTCTCCTTCGCAGTAGTACCAATATGAACAACACAATGCGTACTCCTAACAGCCTTAGCCTCACAATACAACTGATATCTCCATCCCTTAATATAATTCGCCTGGTCTAATATAACTATATCTTTGGGACTCAATACGCGTTTAACAGCTGCGTAAACGGTTGCACGCGCGTCTTTCTCGGATGCATTATTGGAGCGCTCGTGCGCGTCTTTGCTTTCGAGATTGTAGACTGTCCGGGGGATACTCAGTGTGTGATCGGATATTAGATGGATCCGTGGTGCCGTTGTGCTTGGACTTGTATTTGTTGTGTTTGGGGTGTCTTGGGAGAGTCGTTCTGTGAAGTAGGCTTGGAGTTGTTGGGCGCGGTAGGTTTTGCCGGAGCTGGGGTAGCCGGTTAGGATTATGAGCTGTGCAATTTTTGGTTAGCTACTGGGCTTAGGATATTGGAATATATGGCATCTTGGACTCACTGGCATGGTGTCGTGTGGTTTTTGTGGTATAGTGATGGTTTGAATGTGGGGTTGGAAGAATTTTGGTGGGTGCGATAAGATTAGAATTTCGGCTTGATTGACCCCCCTTCCCGGCTCTTGACCAACACAGTAACAACACAACAGACAAATTCAAGCGAGGACTTTTAATGTTCAATTCACAGAGGCAAATATGGTGGCAGGAAGTTATGTATGTGCTGACTTTTAAAAGTTATGCAGCGTCCTCAATGGTCAAGGATTGAATATCAGAGCATCATATGTGTCTTAGAGCCCAGGCATAGAAGAAAAGAAACATTTCCTAACAACCTGTATTTCTACTCCTTTTCAAACAGGACCTACAAAGACCTTCAAAGGTGTTGGAGCCCTTCTAGTGAAGGGTGTAGATACAGGAAATGTTGAATGTCTCGAATTTGAAATTGCTAGGGGTATCATCCGTACGCCGTTTCCCAAACCAAATGCTATTTATTTTATTTACCAGAAGATTCCGCCTATCGGCAATCCTTCGAAGAGGATTATTCAAAGCCACACTCCTTTTCAATTATATGCTGTCATCCTGACGAATCCCAATGACTCTAGCCCGGGTTCAATATGATGTAAAGTTATGTTGTGTCCTAACTCATCGCATTTCGGCAAGACGTTGTTGAACTGCCTTTCCTAAACTCATGGAGCATGGAATACTAAACTAGCAATATAGCAAGTACTAGAACTTCCGGAAACTGTAGCGATAGGAGTAGATATCGTGGTGGTAAACCCGCCGAAGATTTCATAACTAATTCCACTATCAGGTTCTGTACGGCGCTTGGGTGATTCAGAAAGAAGCCTACCTTGTGCACCAGCTTGTTGAAGTAGTGTTGGCTACGATAGTAATGTCCAACCAAGTTACGTCTCCAAAGTCCCAGGTTGCTCCATTCTGTAGTTCAACAGCGAAGACGGCCTAGGGTCAATTAGTTTCGAGTTTCCATTGTGGGTTTTTGAGTTGGGGCATACTTGGCTTAGGATACCCTCAGTAGCTGTCATAGTCAGCTTGCGATTTACAACAGAGAGTAGAAGAGTTATTTGCTTACGAAAGGAGTTCGTGGAGACTGCTCCTGCTGATCCTCCAACTTGCGACCAGGTGTTTATCCACTCACCACTTGCAGTATCGAGGTTGAAGGACGAGACTATCGAATTACCGGGCGAGAGACTAAGGAGACAATTAGCTAACGTGCATTATACGTCCTCAGTTCAAACATACCTGCTTGTGGTGGATAGTCGTAGTTGGAAGGACTGAACTGTAATTAGCTAGCTATACAAAGCAGCACCTTAAAATACCAACTTACTCACAGCAGTACTCTGTGAAGAAGTACCACTGAGCACCGGAATCGATGAGAACGTTTTGATAGACAAAGGCTTCACTCTCAGGTTCTAGACCTGGCCAAGCCGAATGAGAGCCAGAGCCGCTTGAGGTTGATGGGACGATCATTGTGCTATCAAACTGCTAGATCGTTAGACCGCTAAGAAGGAAGATCGGCTCTTGATCTGCAACTTACGCTTGTGATGCCATACTGAGATCCGGCGGAGGCCAAACTAAAGAGGAGAGTATAGTAGGTTGCTGCGAGTGCTTGAGAAAGCAGTCCTAGAAGGACAAAGATGAGCGGAAAGAGATTCATTTTGAAGGTTATTGTTGTTGTTATTGTAAGCAGATCGCAGACATGAAGATTAAGAACTCAAGAGGTTGAGAATCGAACTTGACTTATAGACTTGATGGACTCCCAGAGTGTTTGGTCGAGATGCTGTTCAGAAACAGTAAGAGCAAGGACATAGAAGATTTTCCTTGGAATTTTCATACTGATGGTAAAAACCCATCTTTGACGAGCGTAGCACGTTATCGTAGCGGCAGATGGTTTTCGATTTCACTCCACTCACTGTAACCTCACCATCGCACTTCGGCGATAAATGCTCTCTAGTGAAGATGGCCATCCATTCAAAGCTACTTCATTCCCAAAAAAAGACCTGTTAAATCACCCACTTCATCAAGCACGGTGCATGGTCCGAACAGATTGACCACAGAATACTACAATCTTCTCAACAGGCGAGCTCGTCTACAACTTTCCTCTTTGCTGATTTGGTGATAAAGCTGCTGCCTTAAGTTGAGGCGTCTTGGTCTCCTCGGCTAAGGTGCTGGGACCAGAATACGAATGGATATTGTTTACGGCACAGTTCGGAGATGACAGCCGCCGTAATTCTTACTGTTTGTGACTTGAGCAGCTTGCGAGTTTGCGAAATCATCAAGTTTTTGGCTACGTACAGGACAACAGAATGGAAGCAAAAGGGGGTGATAGTAGCAAGATACTGAAGTCCGTCTCGGACTGCAAAATCTCGGTGAAAGAAAAGTAACAGTGAGCATGATTCTAGAAATAATATTTGAACAGGAGTCTGTCAGAGCTTACTGCATCACTGCATTGTCCTTAAGACTACTAATGAAATGCTTGGTAATGCTATTCAACTGCATGTACCAGCATTCTAGTCCAGAGCGTGGTAAACGACTCGGTGTGTGCGAAAAGTAGGCACGTGATTCTAAGATACCAACCCAGGCAAACTTTGCCAGATACGCAGTGACAAGCTATGAACTGTGGCAATTCGACGCTTCTCTTGCCTCTACAGAACTCTACCAAGTTGCCAGCAGAACCAAACACCACTTGGTTTATGGTTGCTAAGTCACATGGTGTTGATGAGCTTGAGACGGGAAACAGAGAGACAGAGAACGAGATGGTGTAATACGCGAAAGTACTTTCCGTTCTTTCGAACAGGAGTATACCCAAAAAGCTAGGTCAAAGCACGGAATGCTACGTTGTATTGGGCTCCCAAGCCTCTCTTCAACTCTGCCCAGTTTCTTTGGAGGTCATTAACTTAAGAGTCCAGAAAGTCCAAACGGAGGGGTAACATCTCTCCAAGAGAACACTTCTTGACTTGTTTTAAGGTTCTCCGAGGCAGAGGCTCAGGGGCATGTTCATCGGATCAACAGGAGAGTCTGAAGGGATCGCCAGGAGAATTCAAGAATAATTATGAGCAGTCAACGAAATCCAGGAGAGATGCCTGTTGCAACTTCTCCAGGTCCACCACCACCACCACCACCACCACCAGTCTTGCTGAGATCTACAGATCTTCAGCCTCGTGGAGAATGACGTCGAGTCAAGACTCAAGAGTTATTCACCAGCTGTTCAGCGTATCATGGTGCAAGCCTTCAACATAAGGCTGGTGGGTCATGTCAAGGCTAACGGTACGGAGTACTTTTCGACCATCTCCCCAAGCTGCAGGCTCATACCTTACGGAACATCTCTCCTACTCAAACTTAACCACTCTCTTCTACCTACTGTCCTATCCTGTCTCCATGCTTACACCATGCTCAACAGCAACAATTCCACTCGAATCAGCCTCCACAGACAAAAGTGACTGTGCAGAGTGCGCCTGCAGAGGGTGTGGGGAGTCTCCCAGAAGGTCAACAAGGGTAGCTTCGTCCACGTCTATTAGAATGACTTCTTTCTTCCGCAATCCAGCTGCACGATGCAAACTCGGAATGATCCCATAGGCGCGATAATCTCCTGAATGCCCTCAACGATGACATATAGAATCTATTTCGATGGCATCATTGGCTGTGATGATGACAGCGCGAGAACCGCAAGACACGACACGTCTGTAGGCTATCTGTAGGCTTGCAGCCCTCGCAACCTCGTCGCCAATCACTCAACGCGCCAGTCACACTTTTCGAACATGCTGAGCACGCTTGTGAGCAAAAAAAGCGACTGGTTTACTCTGCAGTGTGAGCGGTGAGGCATGATCAATTGCTTAATTTGCTGCGAGAGGGGTTGACTGCAAAGGACCTGTGGAACGCGAGTGTACCAATTTCCAAGACGAAAATTATTCAACATGAAATCAGGGGACAATAATGAGCATCTGCCGCGCCAAGTCATCCTCGTCGCTGCGAAGCTCAAATACTCAATCGAGTCACCCTGTGGCTTTGGTCCGTTTCGAAAACAGAAGATCTTGAAGATCACCGCAGATTGCCGGGAAGGCTGGAAAGCTTCTGGTGGCCAGCGGGAAGGCGGGAGTGTCAGTATCCCGACAGTCACCGACTCAAAACTCCAAAAGATGTGTTTTAGACTTTGTGAAGCTCCTTGGCTTTTTTCATGTTTTTTTCCCTTGCTTTTTTTGATTGAAGTCGACTGCGCCCCGCTTGTTGTAAAGTTGTCCCTTCCATGTTTTTTTTTTTTTTTTTTGATTGAAGTCGACTGCGCCCCGCTTGTTGTAAAGTTGTCCCTGGTACTTTCGTATCATTTTCGCATGGCCGAGAGTGTGCTGGAAATGACATGAAGACGGCGCCAGCAGCACGATTGTTCGACAGGTCACAGTTACACAGCCGTCGTTGAGCATACGATTTTACACCACCAGTTCACCCAGCTGTGCCAGCTATTATCTTCTGTTGTGTGGAGCGTCTGGTGTAGTTGCACAATACTCGAAGCTTATACGCCGGCTGTCGGTCGCTTCATGGCCGTCAACTTCAGAAAGACTTGAAAATCAAGGTTTCTGTGCTTTGCGCGCTTTGATCACTTGTGACATTCCTGCACGCTGGAAACCTTGTCACTCCATACAGCCGCCATTGTTCCTTTCCGTCACTCCAACCATCACCCCTGAATATTGCTGCTGCAGGGAGCCCACAATAACACACGGACTTGATAAGCTGGCTAAGATGAGCGGTGGACGACAACGCATCAAGTGTCTCAGCACCAAGAGCCATAAGTTTGTGGGCATCCCCCACTCCGTACTGCCTCTTCAATTCCCATCTTTCTCATCAGGCTCTCAGTGCCCAACGCATATGCTTCAGATCTCAGCTCCATAATTCCCACCCGCAGAAACTCAGTTAATGAACGACTCTCCTATTTCAATACCCAAGGATACACAGTCAACAATCGAAAGCCGAACTTATATTCTTGCAAGCTGCCGCTGGCATAAGAGTACAACAAATTCCGACCTCGACATCAGAAAACTTCCATCAGGACCCAATGACTTGTGTCCAAACCCAGACCTGTGTTACCCTTAAGCCGGATACCATGACTGGATTCGACCCGAGGAAGAGGAACAAGGTTTCCGCTCCAGCGAGGTATATTGACTACATTTCTACTTTGTTCACGTTGTGCTTTGTCGCTTTTGCAGATCATGTTGTCAGAAAGTAATGTTTTCCTTCGTCGCTTTTCGCACCGGCAACTCCAAAGGCGCTCCATGGATACCTTCACTCCCCAGGTTTTCTCATTCCAGTGGTTTTAATGGATCCCCAAGGATTTTTTATCTCGTGTTCCAGACACAGGTTGATCTTCAATCCAGAGAGAGTGGTCTTAAATTTTCAGAGACAGCACTTCAAAATCGTGTCAAGCCTGACTACGAGGTCCTCGTGACCGGGTGAGTATTTCCCCTAAATTTGGTCTCAACATGTCCAGCAGGAGAAGGATCCATTATTATCCTATGGAGTTGCACCCAAATCCTTGGCCGTGGTTTGCCCTCGTGCCGAGGCAATCACTGGATGATTTCCGTTCTGATGGTGCCCAACCTTGTCACGTGTAGGATTATTCTACCCAATACAACAATGGACCAATGAATTTACTCAGCACGTGCCGTTGCTTATGTGCCTTTGGAGAACGACAACATGGATCGGGCTTCGTACAGCTGTACCAATCATATAGGACCGTGCATCTCGAACTTGTTATACCAATTGTGTCGATGGATTCAGTTATTGCGTCTTATGTTCTTGCAAGTATTCAGTCATACCTGGGGATACCAAACAGCACCCAGATAGGACCGCGGATTTCTTTTTCTTTTCTTGCCCAAGCACATTCCCTGAGGATAAGGATCCCTGCACCAAACCTGGTTGCACAGAAGTACAGCGTCCCAGTCGCTATTACAAATGGAGATGACCTTACCAGCCGGCGGTCCATCAGGCATCAAAATATGCCACTGAGTACGTACCACTACTCAGCGCCGACACTGTGTCTGGCTCACTACCCCTATCTTCACAAATGAGTATATACTAATCGTTGCTTTGTGTTCTTCGTTTTGCAGAAAGATTGTTCCCTGTGGACTTGATGCCAGATGGGCTGGAAAATAGCTTCTAATTCGACGTTCCAATTTGACAAGCCGTCATGGATCCCAAGGAATGCCGTTGTGGTCCTTTGTTTTGCTCTATTTTCCCCATCGGACCTATTAATATATGGAATGCCCAAATGGAACATTGGCTGCTGCAATTATTCATTAATGCCTTGCCCTCTTGGTCTGTAGAATTCCTCGTCCCTTACATATTAAACAACCACTGACTCGGTGATATTCCAGGACACTTGCCGATTGCTTTTATTTCTTTGTCTTTCTTTTGTACTGCAGGTGGAATTTTTTGAAACATAGTGGTGACACAGCACACTAACCCCCTTCGTGTAGCGCTTATAACCTTCCCTCTTCCACGGAAGATTCTTTTTCCCATAATGGACTTCCTGCATTTTCTTTATATACCACAGAACCTGCTCCGCAGGGTCAGTACAGTGTTCCATCCTGGAGCCAGGCAGGTGAAGGCCAACAGTACTTCAGTCATGAATCGACAGCATCAGACCGTTCCCAGAATGGATTTTCCCAGACAAGTGCTTTCCAACAGATGAACCAGAATGGACAGACCAATGGGAGAACACACCAGGTATACCAAAATGCAGCGCAGGAGCAGTGGAATGACGAGCCGTCTTCCACGCAATCAGTGGCTATGTCACGGAACTACTCCCAGAATTCCCTGGGAGGTCATTCACAGAGAACAACATCGTCTGTATCTGAATATCATGATCATGCTAGATCAACAAACATGTATCCCCACATGTCACAGGTATCATTTTCTATGTCATCTGCTCCCACGGATGTCAGAGAGAGGTCAAATAGCCCAACCGATTCTGCTTCGTACACCCCAACGCAGCAGACGGAACTTCATTCATTCGATTTCCAATTCCACGGAGAGGATATGAATGTTTCCCATGGATTTTTCCAAAGAGAGTCCGGTGTTAATTTCGACAATCACTCCGTTGCAGGCTCTGTAACCACAGATGCCTCAGTCGGTGGCATATATACCAGTACCACGGATGATATTCCTTATGGACCACAGGAGAGACCTTCACATTCTATGAACGGACACATTTCTATTTCTACCAGCGGTCCAATGGCATACCACACCAGTGGAAACACAGATTCGCCACAGTTGTGGGCACCTGGCCCGTTGGAGTCCCACACTTCATCTCCCATTCTCTTCACTGAGAACTGGGCTCTCACGCAACAGCAAATGGCCTCAACAAGTAACAGCCCCATGGATTACTCGTCTAGCACTGCCGGATTGTCACCAAGATTTGACCTTGCAGACCTGCCAGAGGCTATGCTGCCATATCCAGCCGTGACTGAAAGGACTTCCAGAAAGCCTATTGGACCACGGCTTTCTAAGGTTGCGAGTGATTTGACCAACAGGGGACGTTCCGCAACCTCAGACGAGTCTTTCAAGTTGGCGACTCGCCCGAGCGTTGAGATTGACAATTCAGCCCGTGATCACCCACTCTACCAAAATGTTACTGCAGATGCCGCTGGACTCTACCACTGCCCTTGGGAAGGACAAGCATCTTGTGCGCACAAGCCCGAGAAACTCAAGTGCAACTATGAGTATGAACAAAATTCCCTTGTCCTCTCCTATTTCTAAGCAATGCTAATGTTCACATTACACATTACAGCAAGTTCGTCGACTCTCACCTTAAACCCTATCGTTGCAAGGTTCCCGCGTGCGAAAACCTCCATTTCTCCTCCACCGCTTGCCTTCTCCGCCACGAGCGAGAAGCTCACGCTATGCATGGACACGGTGATAAGCCATACCTCTGCAAGTATGAAGGCTGTGACCGCGGCGTAGCAGGCAACGGTTTTCCCCGCAGCTGGAATCTCAAGGACCACATGAAGCGTGTGCACAACGATCCAGGTCTATCTACCCGGAGCAATGCCAGTGGTTCCCCAACCCCCTCTATCCGTGCCCCCAAGCGCCGCAAGGCTGAGCCCAAGGAATCGGAGAAGGAGAGTGCGCAACCCGCTCAGCAAGGACCCAGTGATGTAGACCGTTACCACCAGAGTGAGCAGCGCTTCTTCGAGACTGTCAAGCGTCTTGAATCCCTGCACAACCCGCAGAAAGTTAGCACCATGTTGCTTCTCAGAGATGCCCGCAACTACATCAACCAGATGGCCGAGGCTACCCAGAGAATTCATGCGCCATCTGGTTTGAAGAGGACTTATAGCCAGCAGTCTGGTTGAAAGAATCCTTTGACGCCTTGATACTTGCACATAACGATTGTATGTTACTTCTATGTACCCTTTTATCACGGTAAGATTGCTAACAGTGATTAGACACGGCCATAATATAGACTACTCAGAATTGCGGTGCCCAGGACCCCAATAAATACAGGTTTTGATGAATGATGCCATACCAAAGAAGAAAAGCCATGCTACCAGCCATACTATACACACCGTATAATCCGGAAAGGAAAGCCGAGGAGATGTTACCGTGGATATAATTGAGCCGTGGATTCCTAGGATGTACATGCCGTACAGAATGGATATGTTGCCCAGAAAACGTCATTCTGGAGAATGTCTTTTGCTATGCTACTCCACGGGAGGAAGGAAGGGGTATTTAAAGTAGAGATTTGAAGAAGATTGGGAGGGAGATTGATTAGTTACTTGGTTTTGTGATTTGCTATCGTTTGGTTCACTTCGTGAATTTTGAGAGGGCCGTCGCTAGGTAGCCTGGTTAGACAATATAGTTTTAAGTATGATGTTATGAACATAAGAATGAGCTAAGTGACTTTGTTGCAATCGGTGTTTTCCCAAATTGTAAACTAAGCCCATTAACTTCAACAAGTCTTGCCATGAAAGGTAGCTCGGGTTTCAAAATGCCAAGGTCGTACACGCACTTCCACAAATGTCAGTACTACTATAGTATTCACTACCGACCCGAAAGGTAGGTTAGTAATAGATAGAACTTCCGTACTAAGTGATCATAAGCTTTAACTAGACGCTCTGACGTAGACTTATCATACCAGCTAGCCAGTCCCTCGAAGTGCATTAGTGCTTTGTAATGACTGATGCCCATTGATGCCTCTCCTTTTCCTCTCGCGAATCTAAGAATTGGAGACTCCGAATCTTTGGCCTTGATCAGTGTAAGAGAAGGTAGTTACAGTCAGATGTATTCGAAGTATTCTTCTCTCGACTAATTATCTAACGACGGGCCAGTTCCCTGTCTGCTATTTGCCTCCATAATCCGATTCCATTCACTCCACTTCTCCACTCTCCGTCTCGCCATGTGTATAACGCTTTCTACCTTGACAACTTCAGAAGACAGCATTGTCATGTTATGAGCATGAAAGCCTGTAAAAACTAAACGTAGGTGTTCCTTATGATTCTCTGGTAGCGATTTACCCTGGGGAAATACCCCGTTGAAGAGTCCAAGGATGATTTTCTATACTTCTTTCAGGACACCATCAAGATGAGTTCCAATGCTTAATTTATGAGTGAATTCCTGTTGAATCGGTGTTTCTAGCTTCAGAAAGCCAATACTCACATACAATTTTGATGGAATGTCTATCATGTTCGCTATGCTAATATTTTGATTGCCAAGCACCCGTGGTAGTATAATGCTTTGATACAAGGTGGCACGCCCTTCCTATACATATATACGTGGTCGAACTGTAAGTTTTTGGCGGACAAAAACTCAATCGAGAACATTTTTTTGAACGACTCGATATAAAACTAACTAAGTTACCTCGAGGAGTACCAGAAAGTTTTAGTGAGACACTAAAACTGTCCGGCGCTGAAGAATCACTTGAAACCTTTTTTGACTCAACATCCAATGAGCGTCAAATGCTAAGAAGAATATTCAACACATATCTCTTATTGGGGTAAGTCACTTATCTGAATAACCTTTTGATCGTTGTGTACCAATTTGTACATTTCCTCTAATGTGGGACAGTAACCACACCACAGTTTGTCGCTGCTCGCTTAAAGCTAGACTACATGTACTTACCTACTTAGTAGTACTGCTAACATAACACGAAGACTTGGGGTTCTGAGAGATCCACTGGGAAAGTTTTAAGGCTATTTAGACCTTGAAACTGTTTCAATTCCTTGTTTTGGTACTCACCTGATTGTACTTAGTATAAGAAAAAGTTTAACTTTAAAGATAACTTTTCCAAAACAGTGTGTTGAGGCTTAAGTTAACTACTTACTAATTCAAAATAACGGCGGGAGAATTTTGATTGAGTTATTCTAGCGTACATTACTATATTTGTCAACTGCTAATACTGGTCTGTCTCATATCTTGAGCTCATGCATCCACAATACGGGGTTTTGACGCTCATCTACACTGCATAAGTGCTCTATCAATGATGCTTAACCAAAGTAGTAGCCCTCCAGATATCAACGCCATCTCTTATAGTGATTGCCTACACACTGAGCCCGTCAATAACGATGAGAATTGCTAGCAACTCGGTAAGGCCACACAATCGATAAACGAATGGTCAAAATCATATATAAGAATAATCTGAGCTCTTCTCTCCATCCTCATCCTTTCAGCTACACCTCCATACTCACCTCAATCTTTAATTCCACTTTTGCACATTTTCAAAGTTAGTGATGCCACATTCTGCCATTCAAAATTACACCTCTCCTGTCAAAAAGCAATAGAATATTAACAACCAACCAACAGAATGCGTTTCGCTCTTATCTTCACTGCCATTATCGGCGCCACCACTGCTATCACAACTCCTTTGGTTGAGTCGCGCGGCGATGATGTCGCTCTCGCTCAGAGAGTGAACAAGTGTGCTCGCCATTGCTTCAACAAAGCAATCACTGAGCACACTCCCTGTAACGCCGATGACATGAAGTGCCAGTGCGAAGCTGGTGCCGCTGGCGGTAATGACAACTGGAAAGCCGCTGCCAGAAAGTGTGTCGTCAAGAAGTGTGGTGCCAAGGGCTTGAGTACGTATCCTACATATCCTACGTAACCCTCTACTTTCCCATCTAATTTTCATACACATGCATCAACATAATAGGCTAAATAACTAACACATTATTAATACAGAGGTCAAGAACCAGGCCATCAAAGCCTGTATACCTCTACTCAAGGGAGGCCCAGTCAACACCAAGCGTAACGTCGTGGTCGAGGACACCATCTTGGAACGCTCCCCAGCTTCCCTCTTTGGATTCGAGCTGCAAACCAAGCGCGAGATCGCAGCTGAGACCACCGTCTTCAACAACTTGATCGAGAACCAGATTCACAACGCTCCCGAGTTGGATGATGCTAAGTACTACGACGAGATGGCATCTGAGTCCGCGGATCTTGATGAGTCCCAGGATGATATCATCGCTGTTATCACTCGTGAGCACAAGTTGTTCCGTGTTGAGGATTACGACGATGATGAGGAAGATGATGAGTAGATTTTGGCTTAGGCATCTATCTTCTCTGGATTTTTGGGGTCAAGCTTGTCTGCTAGTACTTGCTTGGGGTATTGCACAATTTTTCCACTGGATATCTATCATACTGTACATTTTGTAATCTGACGGGTTGCTCTTGTTACTTAATTGCTAGGGTGGTGGTGGCTATTAGTGTAGTAGAATAAAAAGCAATATCGTGTGTTTCAAACTTTTGCTAAATTTGATGTGTTGTGCGCGCTTGTGCTTTCTAGAGTGCTCTATCCCGAAGTAAAACTTTAAGAGGATATAAATTCCTATCGGTATCGGCAGTGTGGGAGAACAGTGTCTTATATCTCGATCGCTTCGAGCATAGGAATGGTTAATTGATAGAGGGATTTACTACTTTCCTTGGGATTCTTTGGGACTACACTACGCTATTGTGACTAGATTGTGTTATTTGTGAGCGGGGAGACGTTAGGTGTAATTACCTAGGATTGATCATCCCACTGCATTTTAACGACACCCCATCAACACTTCCCTAGCTACGCAAAATTCGTATCCCTTTTGTTTGTCAAGAATCGGAGAGAAGAAGGAAGGAAGGAAAGAACGCAAAACTGCAAATCGTCTAATCTCTCTATTCTCAAATTTAGGAAAATAAACAAAATGGTAGAATCGTATGAACTTCAAGATCGAGCGAGTACCTCAATATGATGAAGTACGAATCTAAGTTCAAAGTATTCCAGAGCGGTACTTAAACCACCGATATTACGAAGGTATCATGGCATTTCTGTATGGGAATTATACTATAGCGTAGATTTTGAGTTAGGCTGGTTGAGTTTAAAATGGCCAGATGCTCAGAAGTCAGTCCAGAGCTCCGTGGAGTCCGGACCATCTGCTCCGTATATGATAAACAGATCTATAAGAAGCTAGCAGATCACGGCAGGATCTCTTCCATACGACTATAAAACCTTTTTAGCTACACTTAATATTAGGTTGATATTAGATTTTTTCCAAGTGTATGTACAGTATATGTAATTAGAAATCTAGATTGTTCAAAGATCCTCCTTATCTATGTACAGTACAGTAAGAGCTTTTTTTTTGAAGAAGAAGAAAGCAAAAACAAGATGTCAATAGCTGCTTATTGTATTTAATACCTTATTGAACTGATAAAGTCATAATTTACTTTATAGTCTTTCTTTCACGTGGCGAAGAAATGTTACATGACGATTGTTTATTGTGTACCTTTTAGTGTATCATCACGCAGCGACAAGGTATCGTACTGTGAGGAGTATTTAGAAGATCAATGCTGCCCTCACTTTTCATCATCCTCATCCACACTTCCATCACAGACAAAGAAAAATCCTTCTCCTCAACTCAAGTAAGTCTTAATTTTACCCCCCCACCTCCCCTCCCCCTGCGTTCATTTGTCTTTGGAATCTCTCAAATTATGTTGTCTTCCATCTTAGAAAGCATATTAACTTCAAAAACACCGACAGCAGAATGCATTTCAATCTTCCTATATTGGCTCTCATTGGCGCCGTGACTGTAGTCGCCGGAGCTCCCCTAATCGAAGCTGGTGATAATAAACTCGGTAAGTGACGGTATCAAAATGAAGAATTCTCAAAATAGGCTCTTCACTAACACTTTCACTTTCACTTTCACAGCTGTCAAAGATTATGTACAGAAGGCACCTACTCCTGCCACTCTCTTAGAGAAGCGTGACGACGAACCAGCTAATGATGAGAATCCATTGGCTGGCATACACGAAGAGAGCCCCGTGATACAGACATTCAAACTCACTGATCAGCTTGCTGGATTGGGAAGTTTGTTGGAAAAGAAGCTAGCTCAGGAGCAAAGAAAAATTGATGTAGAGCGTACGAAGATTATTGCTAAGCTTAGGGATTTGGCTTTGAAAGCTCATCATAAGACTGCGAAGGATATTGAGGAACTTAAGAAGCTTAAGAAGCATCATGGTGTACAATAAGCGGAGACTGGGGTATAGATGCTATGGTGGTGATGCCTAGAGTTTTAGTAGGTAGGCAGGATTACCTATGACGTTTTGAACCTTATTGTCACCTACTGTATCCGGTATTCAGAAATTTATGTTGTCTCTATGTTCCAGGTGTGAGATTTTGTATATGCTGCTTGAATCTTTAGATACTATACTATGCCTAGCTTAGCCAAGAAATTGAAAAAGTGTTTGTTAGGTAGTGGGAGATGTATATCTTGTACACACTTATGCTTTCTAGAGTGCTTTCTCCCAAAGTTAAACTTGAGAGAATATGTACATTCCTATCTCTATCTGTAGTATGATGGAGCATTATCTAAGACTAAGACTACATTACGCTATTGTAAGTAGACTGTATTATTTGCGAGGGTGGAAATGTTAAGTATAATTAAGATCGATCATCTGCATTTTTAACGACACCATGTCCAAACGACAACTTCCCTAGCGACTCAGAAAGAGCATAACGCATGTCATTTTTACCCATCAAAAATCATAGAAAGAGAAATAACATAAACTAAAAAGAGAGTAAGAGATTTAAACAATAGTCAACTTATAGAGTAGAATAGAAGTTGTTCTACTGCCTTTTATTAAGTAATAGTGTATACATAATATTTTTTTTAATAATCTAACTGCAATCTAACACTAGGGACGCAGTCGTTACAAATAACAGATTTAAGCATCTCAGATTTCCAAAAGTACACAAGTCACTTAGCCAGGTCTATATATTATATAACATGTAGCGCCTCTTCATATCTCAGCTAGTATAATTACCTGTTTAGCAAAGGCTTCTAACGCCTGCCTTTCCCTCAACCTTCCCAATAGTTCAACTAACGCCTTAGGTAGCTGTCGGAAGGCTCCGAACCAGTAGGCAACTAGCAAACTAGTATATATCATATAGTATACTATATTACTTCTTTAATTCGGTGGTTATATTAAGAGTATAACTAAGAGTAAGGTCGAAGCCTTAAGTAGTAAATCTAGCTATATATAACTATATCTAATTAAGCTAGTAGTACGCCTAACTACACCCCTCTAATTAGTTTAAACTAGGCCTAGTATATAGTAATACTACTACTACTACTAGCTTTAGTTAATTACCCTTAAATATAATAAATATAAGTATAGTAATATTAGGTAATCTTTATAAAATAAGTTAAGTTTAAATTACTTAAATAAACTAAATTACTTATATAAAATAACTTATATAACTAGTTTTAATTAATCTTATATTTAAATTATTATTATATTTTAAATAATTTTATATTTTATTTATTTAACTTTCTTTAATTAAATCTTATTTATATTAATTAACTAGTATAAAAGTATTATATTCTTTACTTTTAGTTATAGTATCTACTAAATTAATATTACTATTAATTTACTTAATTTTTATAATTTTTCTTTATTTATAAACTTATTATAAATATATAATATTAATTATTAAATACTTTTTTTAAATTATACTTAGTTAAACTAATAAGTTAAATAATAATTTTAAATTAGTATAAATAATTAGTAGTATTAGTATAAAGAGAATTTTATTAATTATTAATTTAATTATAATTATAATATTAAAACTATAAATTACTTTATATAGCTTTATTACTAGTATAAAGTATATAATATACTTATACTTTATTAATAACTAATAAATAATATTAACTTTTATTTAACTTATTTACTAACTAAGACTATAATAAAGTTTATTTATAAAGAAAAGTTAGTATTATTAGTAAAAAAAAGAGTTTATAAATATAAGTAGTTTTAAATTAATTAAGTTTAACTTAATAAATTTAAGCTCTTTTATAAGGTTATTAATTTACTATTAAAGTTATTAATTAAGTAACTTTATATCTTTATTTATAAAGTTAATTACTTAGATAGTAAAAGATAAATTAAAAAAACTTTTTAGTTAGTAGATAAAAGCTATATATACCTTATATATATATTAAACTATATACTATTCCTTTATTATTATACTTAAATAGATAACTTCTTAAGAGCTAATAAAGTTTAATATTACTTTAGAGTTAATAATCTTAAGGTTTTAATATTAGTATTATTATAAGAAAGTAATATTATTATTTTATTATAATTTAATAAAACTACTATTAAACTTTATTAGTTTATTAATAAATAATTACTCTTAATCTTTAACTATAAAGTAAGCTTTAACTAGCTCTTTTTACTTAATATTATAAAAGATATTATATATAAGAAATAATATATTATTAGTTTAAATACTAATAATTTTAAAGGTATTACTATTTTAAAATAAAAGATAAAAGTTATATATAGATTAATTTATTTTTATTTTATTAATATAATAAAAGTAATATATATAGAACTAATAATTCTTAGCTTTTAGTACTTTATATAGTAACTTAATTACTTTTAAAATAAAGTTATATTTAATCTTTAATTTATTATAAAGTTCCTTTAGTACTTTAATAAAGAACTTATAGTTTAGCTTTATTATTAACTAAATATAAGCTTATAAAATATTATATAAATATAGATTAATATTATTAAGTAAAGTAGTAAGATAAAGAATTAATCTTTAATTAATATATTAAATAGTTAATAATTAAGTTAATACTAAGTTTTTACTATAGTTTTAATAAGCTTAGATAATTAGATATAATTTTTTAAAGGTTTAAAGTATACTTTTATACTTTATTTTATTAATAAATTATAAATTAAATATATATATATTAAATAGTATATTATTAATATTAACTAATTTAAAAACTTTCTTTTTAAATAAGCCTAGTACTTTCTTCTTTTAGGAATTAATAAATAGTATAAGTACTAAAGGTATTAGTACTTAGCCTTCTTTTTATAAAAATATATAAAGGTTTATAATAAGTAATAAGTTCTTTTTTTATAGTCTTTCTTTATTATACTTTACTAGTTCTACTAGATAGTTTAAATTAAGCTTAAGCTTAAGTTATTATAGCTTTTAAGCTTTATTAAAGGTATTTAACTTATTATTAATATTTAAATTAATACTAGGGCTAGTACTATAATATAACTTTAGTATAGTACTTTAAAACTATATTAAAGATCTATAAGGTATTTAAACTATATAAGTTTCTCTATCTATAGATAATAAATTATATAGATTCTTCTAGCTTTTAGTTTATCTAGTATTACCTTTATACTAGATTATAATAAGTAAGTTTAAAGGTAATTTATAAATAACCTAGGTTATAAGTTTATTTTAAGTTTATAAGGCCTCTTAAACTTATCTATCTACCTAAAGCTTTTAAATTTTAGTTATAACTTTCTTTATTATATTTATATACTTAAAGATAGATAGTACTAGTAGATTTAAATTAACTAGTTATAGGTAGGTTTTAAAGACTAAAAATATAAGTACTAAACTATCTAAGCTTATTATATTATTAATAGCTTTAATAGCTATTTAAAAAACTAGTTTCTTATCTATATTAAGTAATTTAACTATAATAATCTTATAGGCTTATTAAATTAATTTATAATATTATTTAATAATTTTAATTAAGTTATAAGCTTTAACTAGTATAAACTTAGTTTAAATACCTATTATAGTTTTATATTCTTAGAACTCTTTATTAATAAAGTTCTTACTAATATTATAGATAATAAAGTTTAGTAGGTTTAAATAAGTATTTATTTAATATACTTATAAAATATCTTAAGTATACTTTATAGAGATATTTTAGAGCTATCTACTAGTTTAAAATTATATTACTTTATTAATAATATATAATACTAAGTTGTTATTAATATATATAATATTTATAATAATACTATAGTTAAATTTAATATTATTATATAAGGTAAACTAAAATTAATCTAGTAACTTTCTATATTTCTAGTATTAGTAATAATACTTAGTAATCTCCTCTAGTACTTAATATATAATATTATAGCTAGTATATTCTAAGATATAGTAGAATCTATTAATAAATAGGTATTTAAATTGTTTATAGAGATATTATAGTTCTATATTTATTAAGTAATAAGTATTTATTAAGTAACTTATATTTATATTAATAGATTTAATAATATAAGAGTAGATAGCTTTTAACTTTTATAGTATTATTAGATATCTATATTATTAAATAATAAAGATCTACTTATCTAAGAAGACTAGTAGGTTTTTAATATTATTAAAATAAACACCTAGTTTATTTATATCTATAAATAAAAGAAGAAATAAGGTACTAGCTTCTATAATATAAAACTTAACTTTTTCTACTAGTATAAGTATTTATATTAATTTAAATACTTTAGTAGTACTTATTTTAAATTAGATATAAGCTTTATCCTTATTATTAAACTTAATAATATTTAAGTTAAGTTTCTATAGTACTTAGTATTAGCTTAATCTTATAGTAAACTTAATAGTAGCTTTAGTATTAATTATAATACCTTTAAAAACCTTAGATAAATATTAATCTTATAATAATAGTTACTAAGCTTTTAAATAGAGCTTTAGTTTTTTTCTTTAAATAAATTATATAGATAAAGCTTTTATTAACTAACTTTAAAGCTATACTTATAGCCTTATAAGCTTAGAGTTTACTAACTTAAATAATCTATAATATTATAAAGTTTTACTTATTAATACTATTATTATTATTATTAATACCCTTAGTATTAATATAAAACTCTTAGAGGTTTTAACTAAAATCCTCTTTATTAGTATTACCTTTATCTTCTACTATATATTATAAAATAATCTTATATTACTCTTTATTAGAATAGTTAGTTAAATAATAACTTAGTTTCTTATATATAAAGTAATACTTTAGGTATTTAATATTAGTAAATTTAATATACTTATTTTACTTATTTTAGTCTTATATATTATATTAGCTTTAATTTTAAAAGTTATTATATTTATTACTATAATAGGTTTATACTAGCTTCTTATTATTATTTTAATAGTATCTATAGTTTATAAAGAATATAGTAATATACTTAGAGTATTTTCTTTTATAATTTAATATTATAATAAAAATTTTACAATATAAAATATAGGTAATTTTTAATATCGTATCATCTTTTACATATACAAATAATATTC